>MU158777.1:754554-909941 GCA_015888305.1 Antheraea pernyi | reverse complement strand
TTTTTTTTCTAAATAAAAGTAATCTATCTTACTCATTAGAATATCGGTAATCTATCAGTGAGAGTCCCGTTAAAATCGATTTAACCGTTTCGCTCGGTCCAACTGTTTCTGAGATTAACCGGAACAAACAAACAAATCGACAAAATTTAAAAGAAACGTTTTTTTTTGTCTATCGGATATACTTTAATATCCATTTAGTAAACAGTTAATACTTTTACAGTACAAACAGACACTTCATTTCTATTTATGTATATAGACAATATGTAGTAGAAGCTATGGTAGGTTCAATAAACAAAATCGATCATTGAGGAAAAAACCTTTCAAAATGCATCGTGATTTATGTTAAACATCCGCGTCGCGAGATTCGTTTCATGGCACTTATAAAAGACCAAGTAGCAAAATATTCGAACTTAATGCGTTGTGGTCATTAAGAATAACTATGACGTGTTCATAATCCCTTGTATCATGCTCGAATACTGTATTGATGAACACGCGTTTGAATCATACAATAAGTTTGCGTTAGAAGAGAACTCGGGATCAGCCTATGCATGAATAGCTTTTCGCAGGCCGGCATGACAGCGGCGATCGGCGATGAATAGATTCTCTCTCGGTGGTCGCCATTGTTTTTTGATTGTGCTGTGCTTACCATCAGGCATAATGCAGTTTGCACTTTTTGCCGTGCTACAATAAAAAAAAACAAAAGATAGACTCATCTTCAAACTTGCAATATGTGTATCATCTGAATGATTGTATTCCCTACTATAATACGCAGATTGAAATTAACATTTGTAGTTGGATATCTTGTCCACTATTGATTGCCCATTATCATTCCCATTTTTCAATTATTGAGTATTTAATATTAAAAAAGTGATTTTAATACCCTAGATCAAATACGAACATTTTAAGTTAAATGCCTACGTTCCGAAAAAAAGTTTCACTTGCGTTGTGGTTTCATAAAACAACAGAATGTTTTTCACTTTATTTCAAAAATAGCACTTTCATGCAAACAACGCCTCCGCGCGAATATTGTATGCAACAATACTTATATTAGTATTGCTAACGAGATTGTGGCGATAAACTTCACTGCATTTAATAATCTGTTGTTAAAACATGTTTAACCCGTCGTTACTTTAACATCGAAGTTATTTCACTTGAAAATGAAACTTCACTTCGCACTAGCCAATTATTTTTTGGCCAAATAGTTGGGTTTTTTTTTATTGTTTACGCACGGGAAAATGACTGCACTGTGCCTGATGGTAAGCACAGTATGATCCAAAAACAATGGCGACCACCGAGTGACACTATCCATCGCCGGTCGCCGCTGTCATGCTGGCCTGCGAAAAGCTGGATATGCACAGGCTGATCCCGAAACGCGACCCGCAGAAGCGAATCACTATGACGGTTTTGATTTAAATGAAAGTATTCAGCGTATATAGTCAAAGTAGGTATTTTATAGTTTAATAGAATGTAGATCTGTTTTTATTTATTTACACATTATGCGTTAAGTACGTAATGGCGGCCTCAATGCCGAAGGCACTCTCTGCCAGTCAATATAACATAGAAGTATGACCACTCGATACATAAAACTGTATACTCTGTTGTTAGTCCGAGGTAAGCTCCAGAACGGATGAACTAATTTTGACGAGACTTGTAACAGATGTATACTTTTCAGAGTTTTAACTACGTTACATATAACTACGCTTTCTGATAGGGGTTAAGCAGTAATGATAAATACTAAGTGAAGTAACTTAAAAGTATAGAATACTGCCAACAATGAATCCTGATGAAACAATTGTCAGGAGAACACAAGGAGACAAACAATAACGAATTGTAGACATAATAATATGAAGGAAAACGTATGTCTGAAATCCGATATGTTAAGTTTTTCAGTTTTACTAGGAGCAGTCCTCGACTTCGTCTACTTTTGTATCTTTTTTGTAACTGTAACGATTTATAGCATTTTTTTCTAATTTATTTAACATTTATCATTATATGTTGGTCAATTTAAACTATATGTTTATAAATTATAGGCTGTGTTATTCTGGCGTATTATCTATATTATATTGCAGTGAGCTTTTAACAAATTATGTTGCGTAGTTTTCAGTAACAGTAACAAACATACATTTACCCTTACAAACGTTTTCTTTTATAATGTTAATAGAATTTAATACAATTAGAACGGATTATGAAGACCTTAGCAAAATGAACATAAATTTGTAATAACATATTTAGTAAGATAAAATATGATAAGGTGCGCCAAACTCGAAAAACTTCTCTGTCCGTCACAAACTGGTAGAGACGACTTTGAGTCGACACAATTATGTCCATTTGCTGTTTAAGTATACGAACGTAGTAAAAGCTATAAGCTATACTATCTCAATTTTTTAATATTCAACTTCACCTGCCGTGCGATGTTCTTAGAAAAGTCTTCCTACAGAGGCCATGCTTTCGCTGTGGTATAACCGCTCATAGGTGTTTCACCTCTCGCTATAGTTTAAATGAGTGTGATTTTTTGATGGAATGTTACAAAAATCATATTCAGAATATTCTGGCAGAACCGACATCGGACTGTTCCAAAGAGCGTAGTTTAAGTTTCATAATTAATCTATTCGTTTTTTTTCTTAATTTAACAGTTGTAGTTATGAATTGTATAGGTTACAATGGGACTGACATATCAGAGACGATAAAAGTCCCTCAATAAAATAAAGAAAAAAAATACAATGTAAATAGTAAATTATATAGTAATGGTGTGTTATTTTTCTTTTTATAGCTTGGTACACATTATGAACAAGTAAAGAAAATTTGAATTTAGTTTTGAAATAATTTTAACGAAATAGCCACAACGAAAACTAACTTGACTATATAACATAGTATCAACTTAACCAGACTTACACATTGGCTTATGTATTAAAAAAAATAATCATTACGACTTAAAAAGACACAGAATCTATATCTACTTACAAAACATTTTCATAAACTTAAAAGTGACACTGGCAAATGTTACCGCGTTGTAAAAGGTTAAATAGTTAAATATGGATAGCATTGTTGACAGCTTCATACGCAGTTTTTGGCAGGATCTCGGAATGTCATGTAGTGGACTTTATATTTTATTCATAATCTTATGTTATTTGGCTCTATTTTTGTAATATTGGTGGTGTTTTACGTAATATGGTTTGGTTATTGCGCATAGGTGGATGGGATATAATTGCATGGAGCATGAATTCTAACTTGCCACAAACACTCCTTGGAGAGTTTTAACAAGAGGGCCGCCATCTTGTTAGAGCATTGAAATAATCGCAAGAAACTTGTGATACCGTTACCTACTCGACGATGGCAGTAATAATCTACTAGAAGATTAGATGTCAAAAATAAAATAAAACAAATAGCTCCACATGGGACAGCATCTTCAAGGCACGCACAGTTACCCCTAACAAGTTATTGCGTCTCGGAACTCGACGGCCACCACTCGAAGTCGCTCGAGTGCTCTGTACTTTGATGAGTGCCACTGTTGTAGAATTTTCTTTGCGGTCGACTCCAGAACTTAACTCCTTGAAAACTTTCACTAAGAACGCTTGCTGAGGAAAGAGTTTGTGGTTCTTAAACTTATAGTAACTTTTACAAACATTACCTTATTTTTTACTTATCTTGTATTGAATCTATGTCCTAAAACGTTTATAATTTCACGTCCTTTTAAGTCTGAGCTGTAGGTAAAAACAAACATTGTTATGAAGTCATGATTGTATGGCATGAAAAATATATCCTACAGCTGTTATTGATTTGATTAGGTACGACACGTCCAATTCTATTTCTGTGTTTAGCGCGTAGTTAATAAAAAAAAAACGATCGGGGTTATTTTACCTTTAAAAATTGGAATCGATAAATTCGCAGTTATTCATTTAACTGCACTTGACTAATAAGTAAGTTATTACTATTAGCGCTTCGGAAACAAATACATTTTCATTACTAAAGCGGCTTATTACATAACAAGATTACTTTTAAGGATATACATCATATTTGTATACTGATAGAAATTTTGCAAAATTATGTTGTGGAAGCACAATCTATATCTATTCTTATCACAAAGCAGTATACTACTACTAATTGATAAGTAATACTAACACTTTTGCGTTTTGCTTATTTTATTTATTTATTTTAGGATCGTCAACATGGCAATACATTAGTAAGTATATAAAACGTATGACTATTGTGATACATTATAAATGTAGTCATATTTACAGACACTCACGGCATGCTCCAACAATAAATTAAATATTAATAAAACTAAATATTAAACTATTTTACGATAATACAAAAACAAGGAAATTGAAACAGAAAGAGAAAAAAAAGAAGTACTGAAACAATTATAACTGTATTGTATATAGTTGATAAAATACAAGCAAATGAGGCATTTCAACCTAGTTTTCAGGTTCTTTTGTAGCCAGATGGACCTCTCAAAGTACTTGGACCTCTTTTATTATGTGCACAGAAATTTTATATTCGGCAGCAAATCCATGCGAAAGCTTACTACATACGCATATTAGCCGAAATCCTTAAAATATTTAAATAAGTTCGTAGCGTCTCATATTACTATTTAAATGGATAGGGGCAGTAAGACTTGGTTCATTGTATATACATGCGATGCTCTTAGTGAAAATATATTTTACCGACTGCATCGGTGTCCATTACGCTAATGTACTAACGTGAACAGATGTTGTACGTACAATGTTACGTCTTCTATATTTCAGCTTACATTTTTACCTTTAGAAGACATTAGAAAAATAACGAATAATAACTAAAATTAAATCCAATGACATCCATCATATTTCGACTTCTTATTACTTATATTGCGGTAACAAATTCTTTGAGGCATCATAAAGGACTTCAATTCAACAACAATGTTTGTTATAAAGATAGAAAAAGTCCTTACTGACTCGTCCACGCAGATTTATGAGTGCTCAAAACAAAGACAAAGCCACACACAGAAACTAATTTAGAGTCAGTCAATTAACTGATAAAGACAACTATCCCAAAATGGTATAGAACAGTCCAAAGTTCCTCTTTCAATAGGGACATGGAACATGGAAGGCATGCAAACAAGAAAAGAATACAAATAACTAGTTTTACTGACGCTCTAAACCAAACATTCTGACCACGGAACCAGAATATACATTGAAGTGACTTCATCGTTTATTTGTAATTCAATTATTTGCATATTATTCGACTCAACTTCTGTCTCTTTCCTTGTATCGACACTACTACGGAAATTGGTTTCGTCAAGAAAAGTATCATCTTCAATTATATTATTTACCTACAAAGAAAATGTTTCATAACTTTAAATTCTTAGAAATGTTAAAGTAAAAAGGAGTGATACTCCATTGGGAATTTTCTGCTGAACTATCTTTTTTTTATTATTTGGGTAAAAGAACTTAATTTCCTGGTAAAGTTTTTTATTAATATTTTTTCTTTACAAGAAGAGGTTAACGAAGTAATGATAACCAGAGCAAATACAGACACATATGAATAACATTGTTCTTTATTTGTTCTGTAGCTAACAAGTAAGCTTACAGTATTCTATTCATTTTATAAAAGTTGAGAGCAAAATTTTGTGGAGATGGATGGATATTAGATACTCTTTCATGAGCTTAATATATAGCTTCATCATCAGAATAACACATAGGCTATAATTTACAAATATAATGTTTATATTTCCTAAAATATAATGATACGTGTCAGGTAAGTTGGAAAAAATCCTGCCATCTGATAAATGTCTAGGCGTAAACTACATAAACCGTTACATATATACATAAATGAAGATAATGTAAAGTACTTATACATCATTACAGTGAGAGAAAGTCTGTCGCTCTTTTTTGAAGTTCAAACCGTTTTACAGTGTAAGCATCCGGCACTTCATATAATTTGAACATGAATGCCTGTGATGGGATTTTGTATAAACTAATAATTACGATTTCTCCTACGTAACACTTTACTCCAGCGTTGATTAAATATTCCCCGGACCGAATAATCCCAACCGCACGGGTTCTTGACAAATCGGCCTCAAACCGCCGGACTCAACGCTTGCCCGGGTCGGGTCGTGCGGTCACCCCGGAATTAGCTCTTCCCCAGTTATCCTACACTTGTGTGTACTATACAATCTCTATATATATGACCACATGAGCTATATACAGATTATTTCAATGTATCGCCGTTAAAAGTCTGCAGCGTTCGCAGTTCGAGAGATTCGCCAGTTAACAGAATACAGATATTGCCACTGCTATGTTGGTGGTCTACTTAGCTTACTTCCATAGCTCAATGTGTTATGGTGTTTTGTAGTGGGGGACAGCAGCTGAGGTGGACACCACATTCCTAGTACAAAAACAGGCAGTTCAAGCTATTTATAATATGGGGCCTAGCGAAACATTATAGACTAAGTTTCAGGAATTCGACATCTTAACTCGGGCAATATATTCTTGATAATTTAATGTAAAAATAGTAATCGTAAAAGACTAGACTCAGGTTCAATTTTAGGCTCACTAAGACCAATAACAGTTTTTAGGTAACGATGTTAGGGTTTATAGCAAAGTCCCAAAGCACATTACCTATTTACCAGATAGTGAGTTCAAACACCACGTCAAATTAGTTTTAATGTCTAAAGGCTTTATACGGTGTATCAATGTGCAAACGATGGTGATGTCTGGAAATAACGGCAATCTCTGTGCGTCCATTAAATATGAATGTAACGTAATGTTTGTAAAAATATGTATTATGAAAAAATAAACCATATCGAGTTTCTCTCCGGTTCTTGTGGCAGTGGCGGAGGTAGTTTTGACGTACATAAGCGCGTTCTCAGGGCCTAAACTGAATAAAGTAATTTGATTTTGATTTTGAAAAACAAACTAGTGACCTCTCTAGGTAACAATATTATTATTTTTGGTAAGCAATATATTGTTGTAAACCGGACACGACACGCAAAAGTAATAAATAATCTCCCGTCAAAACTTTAGGGTGTATCCGATGTCAGTTTGATGCCTTCGAGTACCTAAACGAGGAGCGCATTTACCGAACTAAAATGTAAGCCATTAGTAACATTACTTCGCCGATACAAAACAATATTACAATCGACCAAAAACTAACTGGAACTCGAGTAGTGTTGGGAAAATTTATAAGTCTTTAATTTAAACTAGTTTTAAGTTATTTCCATCCTTAAACTGTGTCATACACTTTGACACTACCGACACGATTTTATATACATACTAGCAACCGCCCTCAACTCCTCAGCTACGTATGTATCTTTCTATAGATATTTGTTTCATTATAAAAACCTTGGTATTGAAGATTTTAATATAGTAATACTTAAACTTATTAAAAATGATCGTACTTATGAGTCACTTGTGGCACGGTGGTATTAACTGCTATTATTGAGCTCAGAGGTCTCATCTTCAATGTGATGATTATAATCATCAGTTCTGTGGCTGATATTAAATATAATACATCAGTTGTCTGTCTACAAGTTATAAGTGATGTTGTCATATCTGCTTTGTCTAAATATTATGAAATTCGGGCTAAGCCGATCTGTAGTCGGGTGAAACTGTTAAGACCTTGCTAGGCCAATAGCGTAGTCAGTTCGAGAAAAGGGCTAAGCCGATTCCTGCTATCGAAAATCAACAATATATAATTAATAATTATATAAGAAAATATAAGAAAGACTTGGTCCATTTGGCAGTGAATTCCAATATAACATTATTCGGTAATCGGTATTTTAACTCTGCCCTCCCAATATATACTTGAGAATTTGATGTACGTCCGCAAAAACATAGATAATCTGGATTTAATAAAAGACCGACATAATGTAAATAATAGAAACAATAACAAACTGGTCACTCCATGTTTCAGGCTCACTAAAACCAGTAACAGTTTTTTAGGTTAACACTATTAGATTTTATAACATTTTTATAACAGTCCCAAAACACATTACCGATTTGCCAGATAGTAAGTTATGTCATATTATGTCAAACGGGTCTAAATACATAAAGGCTATTACAGGGTGAATCAATATGTGAATGACGGCGACGTCTGCAAGTGATGCCTCTCCCTGTGCATCCAGCAAAAACGAATGTAACTTTATATGTCGTTATGTTTTAATAATCAAAAAATGTGTTATGTATTATGAAAAGATAAACCAGATCGAGTTTCTTGCCGGTTCTCCTCGATGACTGGGTTTTTTTTTCGAACCGGTGGTAGTTTTGACGTTCATAAGTGCCTTCGCAGGTCCTAAATTGTTTTTGTGCCGTTTCATATTAAATATAGATCACATTTGAAGCGATGATGGCTTAGTTGATAACGTGTCGGAAATCGGGTCGATTGACGCAGATTCGAATCCTTGCAACTGGGTCGGAGCTTTCCGTGAACGTCGTGATTAAACCACAGCATGGTGGTGGGGCTTTTTCTAAGTCAGGTGAACTTATTTAAGTGGCTAGCTACCAACTTTAAGCTGTATGTCTTTCGCTAAGCACCACTTGGTGTGTTCCGGCAGCTGCATTTGAGAGCCAGACCAGTGTTTACCATCTGAGACCACATCCCCATTTAACATCAGGTGAGATTGTGGTCAAATTTTAAAGCATATAAAAAAACTTTAAGTTGTTGAGATTTACAAGTTGATGGCGGTATTTTATAAGCCTTCTCTCAACTATATTTCCCGACTATTTACAAGATAAAAGAAACCAAAACTGAAAGGAAACAATTATCAAGGAACATCTCTAGTTCGCCGTAGAAACTATCCCAAACTACAGAGGTCAAGCTGTCCGAAGAGATGAGTAGTTAGAGACGAGTTAGCGACACCTGGTGCCATGGATGTGGTAACATCGCTCCCACTTTGATTACGGCACGATGCAGATAAAATCTTCGCAGAATTCTTGGAAATATCGAACGAAATTCCCAAACTGTCTTAAAAGAATTGTTGGAAAATAGTTGTATTTGGATTTTTTTAAATATTTTATAACTAGCTTGTACGTGTGAATGCTTTGCGTAATTAAAAAGTTTTCCTCGAATTATTATTGTTTAACGGCTATGCAACGACTGCTATAGATAGTTATATATATTACTATTTTATTAGGAAACTAGCCGACCCGTGCGCACTTCGTTGGGCGGTAATAGCCATTATCAAGCTACAACTTTTTTCTAGAACTCAATCATATATATCTCATCGTTAAGGCAGCGTTCGTAAGAAACGTTTTCGTTCGACCAGTTTTTCTCCGAATCTTCAGATATTACTCCTTACAACCTCAGAAACTTTACCTCTTTATAATATTAGTATAGATAATATAATTAGTTAATAGTTTCTGCCCGCGACTTCATACGCGTGGAATAATTATTTTGGGCTAAGTCGCAGCGGAAGCTCTCAAAAGGAAAAAAGTCCCGTTTTTAAAACATTTTTCATTGTTGCTCCGCTCCTATTGTCCTTAGCGTGATGACATATAATCTATGACACTCACAATTAACGTGGCTTTCTATTGGTAAAAGAATTTTCAAAATCGGTTTAGTAGTTCCTGAGATTACCCCCAACAACCTCACAAAATCACAAACTTTAACTCTTTATAATATTATAGCCCCTGCCCGCGACTTCGCCCGCGTAATAATAGTTACTACTCTGGGCTAACGCTGACACACAGCAGAAGCTCTCAAAAAGAAAAAAAAATCTCGATTTTATAACATTTTTCATCTGTGCTCCGCTCCTATTGACCTTAGCGTGATGATATATAGCCTATAACCATTCTCGATGAATAAGCTATATAACACTGAAAGAATAATTCAAATCGGACCAGTAGTTCCTGAGATTACCCCCTACAACGTTACAAACTTTACCTCTTTATAATATTCTTATTATTATTAAGTATAGATAAATGTTTAACAAATCAACATTACGACAAAATATAGATGTTTATAAAGAGTCGTCCACTAATTACGTGATGCGTTTTTGAGGATTTTTTACCCCACAACCCCCTGGTGAGATGTCGTGAGATTTGTCTAGTTATAATTTATAATTACATTACATTTATATGAATACTATAAGTATAATGTAAGTAACTTTACATCTATTCATGGATTTGAAAACATAGAAGAATAGTGTCCGATTTCGGCATATTTTAGTCGAGAAACATGTTTTACGTTACATTAATCCGATTTTCACATATTTTTACACAATATTTAAAAAAAAACCTGATATATGCCGAAACTCGCTCTCTCTCCTTAGATTCGGCTTGAACCTCATAATCCCACCATAATCCCCCCACGTAATTAATGAACGCTCCCTAATACACTTGCCTTTGTATTCCCACTTCAAATGTTTACCGCATTTTTTTAATAATTACCTGTAAAGAAAAACAAAAATTTGTAAGATATATACATTTCAGAAAATAAGTTAAACTGAAGTCGTATTTTAGCCGTCAAGTTGTCATTCGCGTCAACAAATTATTGCAAAAGTATTCACTATTATTATAAAAACAGTAATTAAAATAATCTACCGATTGTTTACGTGACTGTTTCTTAAACAGACAGGATTGTACAAAAAGTGAGTGAGCTTATCTATCTTTTCTGTGGCATTGCGGTAACGTTTCAAAAGAAAATTTCGTTTAATTGCTTCCACGGTTTGAACTGACTCGGGTTCTTTGCTCGGTTTCATCGCTCTAGCCGTTTGAATGAAACCCTTTTTAGACGTCCTAGTTTCTGTCTAGATTTTATTTCAGTTGAGATTTTTTAAGACTAAATTACACAGTACAAGTGCTCTCACTTCTTTAAATGTTAGGTAGGTAATATACCGGCATAATGATTTTCTTTAATAATCATTCCAATCATGAATCAGCAAGATAAAGTAGTTGAAACCTATGGGTTGACTGCTCGCGTTCATAAATCGGCTAATCAATACCATTTACCAATAAATAATATGTTATTTAGAAGGGATTGAAGTCATTGCGAGGCCATCGTCGTATTAACGATTATTTAAAAACTAGCTGACCCGTGCTACTTCGTCTGCACCAAATCGGTTATCACTGGTGTCAATTGTATTTTTAAACGCGCAAATTTAAATAAACCTAAAACCTTATTGCAGCCACACCTACGGTTTCCAATTGTGAATTCAAACTATCAAGGGATTCAGTCAAACATATACCCAGATGGTATGCGAGAAATCTTTTAAAATAAGCCTACAACCCGTTCGTAGCATCATCTACCGGATTCAATTAAAATAAAAACTAACCTACATATATTGGCGGTAATGTGAAAAAAAGCTTTAGAGGTCTATGGACCCCCAGTTTTTAACGAATTTCCTTTCTCTTTTTTGTAGACGTTTACTATACAGTCAGTAGAGTTTCCATTATAAAATATCAAGTTGATACAGTTAAATTGTAAATTAAACGATAAAATATATTCATAAAATAAATAATGATAAATGAAACACTGAATGATATCATAACTATTTTCAACTTGTATTAAAACTTCTACACACTCCATTGTATTGAAGAAAAATATAAATATTATTAAAAAGATGAGCACAACGCGTTAAATGCCACTTGCCTGTAACTAATATATTTGTCTAAGAGCTAGCAATGGTTTCGACAAAGAATTTTAATAAGCCAGTTTTTTATATATCTTTATATTTTTCCGAAAAGTGTGCGGGCTACCTGGCTGGCGGTAAACGTTGCGTTTATTAGTGCATATCGCACCTTTACTGCCAAAAACATTGAGTTTTATATAACTTTTTTATGTTTTATTTTTTACTAACTTTGAAACGCTACTAAAACATGAAATTATTATTGTCAGACATTTTTGTTATTAACAATAATGTACCCGATGCTATTTTTTTCTAAATAAAATGAGCATGTTCAAACCATGTTAAGATAGCTGTAATTTTTTTTTTTTTTAATCACGTCTTAGTCGCCTGCGCGACTATATCGCCTTTTTTTTTAACGTGGGGAAATCCCTTAAGGATACGCCACCCTCCCGGGGGAGAGGGTGGGTTATGTCCGAGTCGCACGGACTAAAACCCCACGGTGTACCGACAAACCGTTTTGTGGGGGCGGCAAGGGATCGTGCAAGCTAATCAACCTTGTAGAGCCGCCCCCACGGTCCGCCCGGCGGAAGGTGACCGCCGGGTTCCTACCTATAGAGGGACAGACCGGGTACACACCGGCTGCCCCCCCTCGTCCGCCGGACCTGTGCAATGAGGAGATGGGCCCCCCGGCCCATCCCCTCAGGTCCGGCTACGGTGGCAGGAGGAGTTGGGCGAAGCGCCTTCTCCTCCTGCCTGTCCTTCTTTGGCGGAGACGGCCACTCAGCGACTATATTGCCTAAGTGACATACAACTATATAACAATAAGAATGACATTAAACTTAACAATAGCTTATATTAATTTTGTACAATTCTTTAGCATCTTTCGAAATGGGGTCAGACAATAACGAACTGTACAAACCAGTGTGGAACGAATCAGAAGTATTAAGCCGAGATCTAATTTCTTCGCTTCGAACACATTCTGCCAGGATGTGCTCATCGATGAGCTCACAACTCTGGCAGAGTGGTGATGGTACTTTACGCATCAGGTAGGCGAACTTTTTACATGGGATGTGTCCTGAGCGTAATCTCATTCCTGTGATTACTTCTCGACGGCAAATCGTACTGTCATAAATCCATGGTGACCTTAAGGGATGTGGCTGAATCGTTCTGTACCATATTCCTTTTGTTTTAGAACGCTCATCACAATATTCTTATGCTCTTCGCTCTTCCAATGCAAGTATCAGCTATTTTTAAATATTGAGCATACATCCAAGTAAGTTGGTAAAATATTAATCGGAGCCCCTTCGGAGGATCCTTCTCTACCTAAAAGATCAGCTCTTTCATTCCCAGTTATACCTATATGAGAAGGCATCAAATGTAAAAAAAAATACTTTGTTCTTTGCTTTTAAATCTAGTAATTGCTTCAAAATAGTGTAAGCTATCGGTATTCCTAGAAAAGTCGAGGTACATCGAGCTACGTGTTGAAGAACACTTTTTGAGTCGGATAAAATAACAATCTTAATGGACTCAGTTCATTGTGCAAATGATTGCATTTGCAATTGCAATCAATTCAGTGTGCATAATTGAAATATTTTCATCAATTTGAAATTTCATAAAAGTTTTGGAATTTGACTCAAAAAATGCTGCTCCTAAATAATTACCAGCTTTAGATCCGTCAGTGTATATTTTAACAAAATTTTGATAATATTTATTTATATATCGAAGACAAATATCTTTTATTTTAAGAATATCATATTGAGGCTTTGGCTTCCAAATACCATCATTTATTTTAATTATATTGTGCAAATCAATGTTATTGACCTATGTGTATAAAGTGAATATTTCATGTTTTTTTTTTAAATTGAAATATTTTTATATTGAGAAAAAATAGAAACTAATAATGGCTTTTTTTCTGTTACACCAACAGAGTGATTGGAAAGAGGTGGACAGTTCTTCTAATACATTAGTTAGTTCGTTTTTTTTCGAATGACTTAAATTTAAATAGAATTTTGCCAGCTAAATATTGTCTCCTAAGATGTAACGGACATATGCTCAATTCGCTTTCCATAACATGGATTGGAGTACTTTTAATGAAACCCTAGATAATTCTCATGGCCTGGTTATGGACTTTTTCAAGTTTATAGAGGTTAACCTGAGCACTATTATCATAAAGAAAGCTCGCATAGTCATTTCGACTACGTATAATATTGAAGTATAAACGAACTAAATGTTATAGATGAAGACCCCAATTAGAACCGGCTAATGACTTAGAAAAACTTAGAGATAGATTCTGCAACTGCATTAATATGTTTACCCCATTTTATGTATGATAAAAATAGCGATAATTGTGGAAGCGCCTGTTATAGACGTATGTATTCAAGATGTTGTCAACCCCAAGTCATATGTCTACGTTTATCGTTTTTTTTCATTGTTTACGGTAAAATCTCAATATCATAATGGTTAATAAAATAAAATATGTTCTTTGCAATGGAAAAAATAAAATGGTTTGAATTGAATTATTTTATTTATAAAGAATATCACCGGGAAAATTATTGTCAATAACAAAATTGTCTGGCAGTGATATGTTCATGTTTTTAATAGCGTTTATAAGTTACTGACACAAAATGTTCTTTAAATTATTTATAAATCAAAATTTTGATCCGTAAAGGTGTAATGCGTATTAAGAAACACAACGTTAACCGGCTACCAGGTATCCTGAATCCTATTTGGAAGGGCATAATATATCTTCATATTAAAGAACCAACATATCTAAAATTCTCGTTCTTCCAACGTTGCTGGCTCTTGTACTAAGGTGTCGCAAAAAAGTCTAGTTACATTAACTAATTTCTTTTCTTTCGTTATTCTGAAGAACGCCTCGCGTTTTACGGGACAAACACTATTCTAAATGTAACCTTGTAATATTAGTTATTACTGTGTCAAGTTTCGTTAAAATCGGTTCAGTACTTTCAGCGTGATGCGTGTTCACAGGGACATAAAGACAGCCAGACAGACAAAAATTGTAAAAAGATTATTTTGGCTTCTATATCGATAACAAAGTCTACCCCGATCAAAATTTTTGAAAAAATTTTAATGTACAGATTTGACCTTGCTACATTATAATATAGATATGAATGTAAACATATCCTTGGAATGCTTATATGATATAATATAACTTATAACCTTTTTGTACTTATAATAATAAACATATAGATAAAAAGTGTTTACTTGTCAATTCATTCAACTGAGAAAAAATAGCATCATATGACATCATCGTAGATCAATAGAAAACTGCTACCTAGTGGTATAAAATTACATTACATCTTCTCTTAAAAGTAGATTATAAATCAGATTAAAAAATTAGGTACGTTCAAAGTAAAGCTTACCTGGAACGAAACGTAACGAACTCGATCTAAAATCCCTTTGAAAATGAGATTAAATTTTTGGATTTCGATTCGTTACTAGGACGCGGATTGAGATCGATGGGCGTAACAAATTACATCTTGAATTCATACCGGTAGCGAATCAAGATGCGATCGAGATCAGTTGATAAAGTCGCACTTTACTGCTACCGTGATATTTTTGAGGTGAAAACTTCTTTAGGCGCATTGAACGGTATTTTTTTTACCGGAGATAAACTTATAATTTCGTGTGACGACATGCTAGTAAGCGAGACCAACCATATTGCGCTTGCGCGGCTTGCGTCAGCCAAGCGATGCGTCGTATGACAGCCTGTGTACATCTAATATTGCTATTTTGTACTGAGATAGTGCAGTCCTTCATATGTTTGAATTAATAAACTGTATAAAAAAGTATATAATTATTATTCGGATTGCCAATAGATGTGAAAGAAAGACTAGTGATAATAATTCCAATTTACAAATTATGAAACTTAAATAATTCACGGTATAAGTAAAAAAATCAAAAGAGAACACAGTTATTCCATTGTTTTGAGATTTCACTTCTGTCGGCAGTTCTTATGACTGCCTCAATTTTTTTACGCTTATATTATAATCGATCGAGATCATTGATAAAGTTGCACTATACTATACTATATTATGTTTACGCTTACTTTATAAAATAATATACCTACGAGCTCCATACATGAGTCTACTCTAATTCGACATTATTTCCAATGTTTACAGTTAACACTCAGCTCCGTCATTGAAGAAAACAATTACTAAGATTTTAGTTTACAATTTGATAAGCGTCGTTAAGTAGGTCTCGAAAAAACACTCGCTTGGAAAATAATTCTTAAGACTATGAAGTTAAATATGAAATTGGTTTAAAATGATTTCAATATTATTTTGAAAACATTATTTGATAGGACACAATGTAAACGGTTTCTTTAAGTTTCAGTATTTCAGTTATTTTTCATATTATAATCCGTACAATGTATATAGGCAGGTAGATAAATTGGAGTTGCTGGTTGAGCCATAGTGACTGTCGATGGATCGTGTATCTCGAACAGGATACCTTCTTTTTTGTATTTTTTTTTATGTCAAAAGGCGGCAAACATACAGGTGTGTCATCTGATGTTAAGTGATCACCACCATCCATAGACACTAGCAACACCAGGGGAGTCGCAAGTGCGTTACCAGCCTGTGTACGGGGGAGGGGTAGAGAAAGGAGAAAGGGAAAGGGAAAGGGGGAAAGGAGGTGGGTCTCCTGCGCTCTCACTGACCGAACGAAACGCAACAATGCAAGCATATTTACTTCACGTCGGTGTTCTGTGAGAGGGTGGTACTACCTCGGACGAGCCGACCCATTGTCCGTTTATCGTGGTACATTATTTACAGATTATATAACAAGTAGTTGCGTTTGCATTTCCATACTATAATATATTTTGTACGGTAATTATATTCTTATTTTCGATTATGTTTTATGGTAAATCAAAATAAACGTCAGTCTCAAGTCACATAAGTTTTGTAGAAGTTTATTCACGCAGTATAAATTAAATTAGAAATAAAATTTTCCTAATTCTTAGTAATTTAATTCAATTAAAGCTAAAATCCTTAAAGAGTAACCTCATTAATTCCTCCCCTGCGGCTTTTAAACTTCGTTAACATCATCATGAAACTCACAACGGATATAAATTTATACAATCTTTATATATATTTAATATAGTACAAAAACCTCACAGATATAACTAGGATTTTTTTTATAATAAACTAACAGTTTGTTATTAAATCAGAATTTTGTATGGTGCTAGTGTTTTTTCTAAGTTCGCCTGGCTAGCTACCACTCTCAAATTAAAAATTAGTCGCCTAACTCCTATTGGTGTGTTCCGGCAGCAGCGCTCGAGAGCCAGCCCACGTTACGTTTAGCGTGTTTACGATCTTAGACCACATCGACATTTAACCAGAGATGAGATTGTACTCAAATACTAAAACCTATAAAGTGTTAAATAAAACTTTATTTACATTATTGTAAACCGAATACAAACGTCAATATTAGAAAAGGGTATTAAATGAATTATACAAAAATATTAAAGTATTTGCTGATATAATCCTGTACAAAGCAATTTGATCGTCAATTAAGGATATAAATAATAAATTAATTATATATTTTATGTTCTATTCTCTTCAAACATTATTACTAATAGGAATTGACTAGTACGATATCTATTCTAATATTATGTATAAAGTTCAAGAAGTTGTTTGAATATTTTTGAATGTTAAATTAATTTACTAAGGAATATTACAGAATTAGATATCAACGACGGAATAATTACCGTACAGATTGTACGTCAAAAATGTAGCTTAACGAGAATGAAGTAATAGTAGTGCTTTGACCGCCGAATGGAGGATCGAACATTACTGTCTATTATTTTTGCGTCAATTCATCCAGCATAAAACAACGCGTCTAGTAAATCCTAGAATTTATAAAAATCTTATCCCTCAATACATTTCTACAGACTTACTCTTCGAGTACACGATACGTCGAATTTTCAAATCAAACAAAAACAAACTCCATTGTCACAGAAATAAAACATATATCGATTTGATACAAAGGAATTGTACTGAAGTTGTACATTATATTCGTAAAGGCATCTCATTTGAATGTGATGCACTATCTTTAAACCACTCGACGCTTCCGCATTTTGCGCAGATTTTCAAGTAAATCTCTCGGGGATTCGATTCTGAATGGTGTTTTTGTTAGTAGACATTTTTAAAGTAAAAATTCTTAACAGTGGAGTTTGAAACGTGATGATATCTTACATATGCCTTTAAGACGGGAACGGTGCTCGAAAACATGCTAACGAAAATGATTACAAAAGACAATATGAGTTTCAATTTTCTATCAATTTATAAAAACGTTATTTTGTGCCATCTTCCTTTTCATTTTTATGCATTTATGTAACAATTTTTAATTTATATAAGCATGTGACAGTGTCAACACCGTGTGGTATTCTGTGATTTTATTTTACACGCAAAAAATATCCCATACGACAATTGAATATTACTAGTAATGCTTCTTCAACTCATTGAATTGGGTAAACCTACAGTTATTTTAGCTATGTACTTACGATGTTACAATTTAATTATAGGATGCCTTAGACTAACGAGGTATAAATATATACATAGCTACAATAAGTGTAGATTTAATCAGGTTGCAATTCAATAAGTTGAAGAAGCATTTCTATCAATATTCAACAGTCGTACTCGCGATGAAACCATTGCTTACAAACAACACTACAAAAGCCTTAGATAACTATATACAATTACTATTAAAGTGATAAAATATACATTATTAATAATAACCACAATTATTATCACAATAATTATGTAATCAAAGATTTTAACACGCAACAACTAGACAAAGAACTGCGTGTCAAGTACGATTGCCGACATGCATTGATAAACGTTAAATTCCTTCAGTAGGCGACGAAGAAGCATTGGCCAATGTCATTGTTTTATTCACACGGAAGTAAAAATCTCACTTCAGGATGATTCCGTTCGACTTCAATGTGAAAATCTTTCTCCGAGTCTATATTTCACGATAGTAAACTTTATTATATCAAGGACGAAAAACTATTATTGTTTGACAATGTTTTTCAAACTAAATGTGAGAGGTCATCAAGGTACGCACTATAAAAAGACATAAAAGGATAGCTGTATTGTAAAGATGCTCAGAATGCACTACAATGATACAATCCATTTTGCAAACACAAATTTATTTTCTCAATAAATATTATAGCACGGCGCAGAGATCGCAGTCTCTCGGTCGCAGACGTCGTAGTACCACAACAGATGATTCTTGGTTATTACTGTGTATTCGCTCCTATTTAATACTAAGCTGTATCATCAACTGCACTCCGTTTTTATACACGTTGTAGAGAAAGTTCGAGAAGTTATAATCGCGTTGTTTAAGTTCAAAGATGTTTCTTTTGTTTGCCTAGTTGCGCTCAATATTTTCAGAACACTATTCTATCGCCGCGTCTGCATATTATTTTCGCTTCATAATTTATCATAAAGTAGTCGAACAAATAACATTAAGTTGCATGAGAAGGATACTTTTTAAGTATTCTGCCAACCAACAATATTTCATAATCGGGGTTTCTATTTTCTTTTGAGAGCTTCCGCTGCGTGTTACCGTTAGCCTAATGTAACTATTACACGCGGACGAAGTCGCGAGCAGAAGCTAGTATTATATAATTCTTATATTACAGGTCGTAACAGCAGGCGCTTCATTTAAAATATAGCATAAATATAAATCAACACCATTCTACTAAAGTGAAGTCGTATTTTTTATAATCAGGGTTTTTTGTTTTACAACTTTCGAAAATTAGCATGCCCCCAAAAAGAACGTGATAAAATAGGCCTGTTTATAATAATAATAATAATAGATATCAAAAAGATAGTTACACCGCACAGACATTAATCATCGCAAGCGGAATCCATGGTAAGCCGGCTAACCGGTGCATCGCGCGACAATATCCGGTTATTGGTGCCCGCGGACAATTATCCGGCGGCAGCGATGCCCGTGGGATTGCATTCGCTCCGATTAACCGGTCAATTGAACGGGAAACTATGTATTGTTAAGCTATTACTGATTTTAATTTGAATTAACATTGGACATAGCAGGCTTCATTACGTATCGATACGATATCAAAGGTTTCAATTGGTTTAAAGCCAACCGAATTTGAAGAGTCGTAAATTCTCTGCAGTATTGTACTACGAGAGCATCACCACATAGGTCAAGCGCAAAGCAATCATGATTGCGTCTCTCTGAATCACAATTCCACATGAGGAGTCCCATCTCAATTTTCTTCTGTTCCTTCGAACATATTTATACATAGAAATATTTTTCTAGTGGCTATTTAACATCATGTGGACTGCACGTCTGTTTGCTATACAAAAATCTATATAAATCAGTCAAATTTTGCTTTTTACCTCATGGTAAAAAAACCATTTCAAGAGCAGCAACCACCGTCAAGAAGCTACAGGATACCATGACGACTCGACTAAATAGCATAAAAGTACTTTCTGATTCTGAAGTGCCCCTACAACTGTTATTCTTTCATGTGTATTGTAACCACAGTTGTTGATCCCATCGTAATTTGTATTTCCTTTCTTCCATCATTTTTTTCCAGGTTTCTCGCCAAACGTTAATTTAATTTATCAAATTCTTCTGCGACAAAATCTTTTTCTCCAAATTCTGGTAACGATTTTAGGATCAATTTCACATATCAAAGTTGTAAACTAGAGTACGCAACAGTGTTGACACGTCTAACGAATGACTACAGATCTTTACACCTGCTAAATTGTGTCACATTTTAGGTTATAAAAGTTCCAACGTAACTATAGTGCACGTGGATTAAATAAACACTCGTGTTAAGTACATTCGCACTCAATTAGAACTGTTTCAAAGTGAGAGGCCCTGTATACAATTTCAACCGTTGTTCACGCAACAATCTGTCTCGTGTATTGAGACAAAGTACTTCACGGTATCATGATTTGTGTTCTCCTTGAAGCGTGATATACTGGCGCGGGTTTCATCTCATTCTGATACTTCTTAGATATTTACATTGGTAATGTTTGATCTTTTTTTTCATTTAACCAAAATGTAAAATACATTTCTAATAAAAATTGTGAAGTTACCATGAAGGTATACTCTTTCCGATATAGCTTTGAACTTTCGCTCGTTCAAAGGCGGGTGGTTTAAAAGATAAAAGTGAATATAATTTATTGAAAGAGCAATGATCATGCTACTTCACTTAATAAATAAAAATCATTCGCAGAATGTATTGTAAGTACATTAGAACAGTTTTATAACTATTTGGCTATTTTTTCTTGTTCCGTTTTTAATTGTCAGGACAAGGTTTGTATGGAAGAAAATGTTTGAAAAATCGTAAGGAATAGTTAAATATATGGATTGAAAATTATACCAAAGCACATAACCGATTTGACAGATAGTAAGTTCAAGTACCATGTCAAGCGGGTCTTAATGCATAAAAGATTATTATAGGATGGATCAATATGTGAACAATGATGACGGTTGGAAATGACGCCTCTCTCTGTGCATCCACCAAAAACGAATGTAACTGTATATGTCTATATAAAATATGTTGTGCTATATTATGTATAAAGGAAAACCAAATCAGATCTTATTTCTTGCCGGTTATTCTCGATGACTGGGTTGTTTTTCGAAGCGGTAGTCGTTTTGACGCTCATAGTGGCTTCTCAAGGCCTAAACTGAATAAAGAATTTTTGATTTGATTTGATTTACCTACATAAAAATGGCTGGCAAAGTGAGACATAATAGACAATAGGGGGGAATTATACAATCGTGCGAAGCCGAAGCGGGCAGCTAGTGTTTAACAAAGTAGTCATAAGTGAAGATTTCTAGACAGCGATAGGACACCGCGTAGTCCTAGATACCAGGACATCATAACATACAGAGATATTTCACCGGTCGAATTAATGTGCTACGTTGACACATCCATCACTCGACGCACGTGATTCATGTTATATTTAGTGGCGTAGAGTGACAATGTCGTTGAACGGTCGCGGTCGTCGACACTGCCACGATGCGACAGCATTGTGTACCTCATTTATCTGTATTAACAAACCTGTACTCCTGTCTCTATATGTAAATTATTACCAAATATTGTGGTAGACATCTATTTTAGACATATCTGACTACAAACATGGCATTAAATTTTTTTATCTGTCTGTTTATATTAATAGATTTAATTTAAAACCGGCTGGCTTTATGGGCACGAATAAGTCCGCAATTGATTGAGACTATAAAAAATATTAATGAAGATAAAATTACGAGCAGAATATGGTTACTGTGTAATAATCACGAACGTTAAAAACTCTATTCGATTTTTAAAAGAAATATTCTGAACCAAATCGTAACTTAGCCATAAAAGTGAACCACTCTGAATAAATACTGGTAACTCATCTATGCACAATCGCTACAGTAAAGCTTATTCAACAACCAGTAACACAATTTACAACTTAGTTCTTGTATAACTAATTTCTTTTGATTGAAATATCTTAACTCATCTAAAACAAAAACCTACACCTAGACCCACAGTCTGTTTGTAAGTGTACTTATATAACCCGAAAGTAAGGAACCGATTTACCTAACTCGTTTTTGAAATCATATATGTGTTATTTAGGCATTTAAAGATTTATTTCTACGTCCAAGTGACTCACAGCAGAGGTCTATGAATAAGTCTAAGTCTAATAAAGTCACTGAAAATAACGTTAGCATTATATTTTATTCATTTCGTTCGAGGCTAATTCTTTTTTTTTCGAACTGACTACGCTGCTGACCTGGCAAGGTCTTAACAGCTTCACCGGACTACAAGCGCGGCATTCAGCCGATTTTATTTAGGTAACTAACTCCAGGGTGCACGGCACACCTCGGCTTGGGCTGTTGCCTGATACATGCAATTCGCAATTTCAAAAATCGTGGGTCGAGGTGAAGGATGCGTGCGGGACTGCGCGGTGCGGTGTGATTCATTGCTTTCCTTATTATTACGCCAGTTCGTTTTTGCGTAAATCACCTGATGTTTAGTGTACATCCATTTTGTTTTCCTCCAGATAATTAGGTCAAATATCATGCACCCATTTTTTTATTGATTTAGAACCAGAAACGACAACTCAGTAACCCCTGAAAATATTGCTGCTGTTTAACATGTCACCTGTAAATACAAGATGTGATGAAAAATTTCTAGAATTCCTTCATGTCTTGTGTTACATTTATTTACTAGCTGTGACCTCAAATCCGTCTGTATGGAATTAAATGTAAAAAATAGTGACTAATAAAATAATCTGAATGTATTAAGTCCATTTACTTTTCTCTCGTACTTACGAGTAAGTCGCGTCATCATTAAAACTACAATAACTTTTGATAGACTCAACCGATTTGAATAAATCCAAGAGTATATTAGGTACTCGAGGATACGCTTTGAATTGAATGAATGAATTTTTTCACAAATATCTAAAAGTACAGACACAAAGTATACTATTATTATATGTATTGATGTATATATAGAAGAAGATTTATTCAAAGCACCAACAAGATTTACACTAGGACAGTTCGATACATACATTTAGAAAGAATGACTCTGTAACTGTCTCTCTAAAATTCAATAACCCAATAGTGAGGACCTGGGACCCAATTGGGGTAAACTCATATACTACGCACAGAAACTCCAAAACCCAAAACTGTACAACAAGTGCTATCTTAATTTAGGTCGTTGCTTACTACGTATTGTACGGTAGAGTAAATAACTTAGTTAAAAGGAATAAAGACTAACTTAATATGCACGATTCCAATTTCCTTTTTCTTAAACTACTTTTTTTTTTCTTTTTTTTATAGTAGCACGGCAAAATCACTGCACGTTGCCTGATGGTAAGCACAGTACAGTCCAAAAACAATGGCAACCACCGAGTGACACACTATCCATCGCTGGTCGCCGCTGTCTTGCCGGCCTGCGAAAAGCTGGATATGAACAGGCTGATCCCGAAACGCGACCCGCAGAATCGAATCACTATGACGGGCTTTTTGGTCATATACATGATGGTTGCGACCCAGTCAGGCTGTAAAACCCTACTATCTCGCTTTTGCCATTGCCTCGTTCGTTATTCAGCAGGGTGCACCACGCGCAGGTGAGGTTGGCTTGGGTGTCTCAAGTCTTATGATGTTATTCGACACCCATTACATCCCAAAATATCCCCTTAAATACACTCGTAAATATATCCCTTTATATTGGCTGAGACTATTTGTGAAAATGTCTAGAATTGAAATTTTTTATTTGGCGTATTAAAAAAGAAACACCAAAAATTGTCTAAAAAATAGACAACACAATCGGAGATACTTTAATATTTACAGATAATTAGATTGTATAAGAAGGAATGTTGATGGCGCATTATTTACACAGGGCGAAGTTAACCGAGACTTGTTAATTTAACAGGGAGTTGTTAACAAGGAACACGGAGTTAAACTTAATTTTAATGTAACATAACAAAAGTTTACTCACAGCTCTATACAAGACGTTAATTGCTCCAAGTTACATAAATTTCCCGTTACGTTAATATATTATTCACATGAGATTAGTGGATTCATTTTAGCGGCAACAGAGAGATTAAATGATATAGAACAAGCTTTGTGTATGCCGGTGCTATTTACCGGGAGTTTGTTTGGAAACCATTATAAAATTAGCAAATAGAATTGTTCATACACTATTAATTAATTTAACAAAATTATTTCACAATTCTGTACCGTATCACATACGTATTAAGTATGGCTTAGTCAATAGCGTGTTTGGACATAACGTAGATTTTTTCTAAGTCTACATGGCTAGCTACCACCCTCATGTTGAAAATCTGTAACCAAGTAGCAGAGATGCAGTCCTCCTCTAGATGTATCGTGTTTAACATCTTTCACCACATCTCCATTTACCATATGATGAGATGGTGCTCAAAATAACAACATACAAGTAAGTACACGTACACATACACAGAGTGGAAGCATTTTATTTTTCCCTTATTCGAACTTAGTTATAGGTATACTGAGGCAACAGCCCAAGCCGAGGTGTGCCGTGCACCGTTGAGCTGGTTGTAAAAAATCGGCTAATATCTTTAAGCGCTCGCCTTAGTAATCTGGTGAAGCTATAAAGACGAATCAGGCCAATAGTGTAGTTAGTTCAAAAAAAAGGCAAGGCAGTCATAAAGACTGCCGACAGAAGTGAAAATTAAAAACAATGAAATAAATGTGTTCTCTTTTAAATTTTCATATTATTTATAGTGCGAATGACAATATATAACCTTCAGAATTTGTTTATTGAAATTATTAACATTAATATAGTATTCATATCTATTGGCACTCGGAGCAATAATTATATGCATTTTTATAAATCAAACAAACGTATAATGATCTACAAAATAATGCTAGTCTGACGCAAGTCGCGCAAGCGCAATATGGCTGGCCATGCTTACGTAGTATGTTATGACGCGAAATTACAAATTTATCTGCTGACAAAAATACCGCTTAATACGCCTTAAGAAGTTTTCACTTCAAAGAAAATGTGGTCAAACAATAAAACTTATAAACAAATAAAAAACGTAATATTTCTAAATAATTATAATATTGTATCACGGACACTCGTATTGAATATAGTAATTAGTTACATTAATTATAATTTATTTCATATAAAGTATTAAATACCTCACAATCTAGTTTTAATATTTAATTTGCTCAGTATAAAGCCTTGAGATTTATTATTTGCGCAATTGTACGCAATATTACGCAATACTGTAGTCTGTCTGTATCCCGACTGAGTCGCTACCACCATACACATAACGATAAAAACTTTACAATGGCTTGTCGCTTTTTATAATTACTTAGTGTACATGAAATCGGCGATGAAATATAAATATAGTGGTGATCGCCGTTTTTAAGGCACTGTGCTTAATTCAGGTAATAAAATAATTAAGTAATAGCAATGATTAATAACTTTATAAATATGTTACAAGGAAAATATATAAAACTAATTATTTATTTATAATTTAGTAAATGTATATTTAATATTACTCCTACAAAACTATACTACATCCAAGAATATTTAATGATAATTGATTATTTAGTTTCGAGAGATGGCGATACCGTCACACTGGATTTAATAACAGATACAATTAGATAGTTTTTGCTCGCTGCTTAGCATGCATTGATGTAGATTTAATATACTTTGTAATATTATTGGCGTTTTACGTAATATAGTTTGGTTATTGTGCACAAGGGAAGCGGATGGGAAATAATACTAAGGAGCGTGGATTCTAAGTTGCCACATAAATTCCCTGGAAAGGTCTAACAAGACGACCACCATCTCGTTAAGTCATTAAAATGATCGCAAGAAACTTGTAATATAATTTCCTACTCGATAATGGCAGTAATAATCCATAAGAAAATTGGTTGCCAAAAAAAATACCATTTAAATGTCCCTAAAAACAAAATACGTACGTAAAAATTAGGTACGCCCTCAGCCGTGTTTGTTCACCAAAGTTTACAATATTTTAATATATTAAAATAGGAATATTTTGCATATTATTGATATTTTATTTACAGAACCTCTCGTTTTACATTAAAACAACAGATTGTGCGAACAGTTTATAAAATAATTGGCAACTGAACGTTTATTATTTTATATAAAGTTAATTCGATAATTTATTATTTAAAATATTCCATGATGTTCAAACCATTTCGTAATAAAGTTATAAAAGGGCACTGTAAGAACGCCTCCGACCCTCCGAGCTGTGTTCTGTGCCGCGGCGTGGGCCATACCGCGAATTATCGCGGATGTCCCCGCGCCCCGCGCACAAAGCGCCCTCGATACCCCAGGCAGGCGTCGCCGTCTAAGACGGCCGCTGCCCCCGCCCGTCCTCGACCTCCGCCTCTCATGTCTCGAGAGGCCTTCCCGAACCTGCCGGGCCCGTCTTGTGCCCCGGCAGCGTCCGTACCCGCGACTAGTGCGCCCCCCCGCCCCTACCGGGCCCCTCAGGCCCCGTGGGCTCCTAAACCTGCGTCCCAGCACACTCCCAAACCTCCGGCGGCTAATCCTTCACAGGATGACCCCGCATACTCCTTTTCCCTATCGAGTATTGACTACGCAGGTCAACTACTCATTTTCCACGAGATCTCGGAGATCTCGGCGTACGAAGAGTGCTCTCGTAATCCGCTACTAGGTGCCGTCACGGCAATCCATAGATTTCCAGCCATCGCGGCTACACTACAACGGCTCGCGCGCGCAGCTGTTAAAAAATAAATAACTCAAATAAGATAGAGTAAATCGCGTATTTACGTCTATCTTCCCCTAAAAATAACCGTCAAACAGTAATAATAATTTTTGTTATGTCTATTTTTAGACTTCGGTGCCGTCACCGTTAGTAAATTTAAATTCAATCTTATAAAATGCGTGTTGCGCCCACGCTTTTGTAATCGATCCCTATTAGCTCCCGCACACTTCGCGGTTCTCAATAATATCTCGAGCCTAGGTCGTCCCCGCGCGGAGCCCTCTTGATATTATTTTCGCGATACAGTGACTCACCTACATCACTTGAACAGACATATGAGATCATCTCTCTCACACACGTGCACATATATACACATGGTGGGAGGGTTTTGTTTTTTTTTTCCCTCATCGAACTGAATCGAATAGTTTAAGTTCGTTTCAATCCGATATACACGTATTCATTTGTGAATCATGCAATTTCGATTGTATGGTTCACAAATGTATATATGTATGAATAGCTTAGAATAGTTAGCTAGGACAGACGTGTCTTTTTGCAGGAAACAGCCCAAGCCGAGGTGTGCGTGCACCCTTGTGTATGTTACCCAAAACCAAAATCGGCTGAGTGCCCAAGCGCTCGGCCTTAGTAGTCCGGTGAAGCTGTAAAGACCTTGCCAGGTCAATAGCATAGTCAGTTCGAAAAAAAAAAAAAAAAAAAAGGCACTGTAAGAAACTAGAATCTACATAAAAACTATAAAGCTAATAAAATTAACAACAACTGGACTGTGGCCAGTGTTTACAGTTCAGTTAACAATGTTTATTGATTTCGTTCGAACAAACCTAAGCAACACTCGCTATTACACGATTTATAATTAAATATCGATCGTTTCTATTTTGTGATACGGCGTAATGGATAAAGAATTAAACTGGGTAACACGTTTGTTGTACAATCTTTTTCTATTCAGATACATAAACTCTACCTTTATTTACATACTAGCTGTGCCTGCGACTTCGCCCGCACGGAACTTAATACAAAAAACATTCATTCCTTTACTGTGTCTTAGACATTATTTATACAATATATAATATCCTCGTTGTTGGAAGAGACTGAATTGCATTTACTTACCTACTCTTTTCTCGTGCTTAAGTCACGTTGTCATTAAAATTACAATAAATTTTTATAGACCGAACCGATTTTAATGAAACCAAGACTAAATGTGACTAGAACATATGCTTTGTAATTTTCTTTTAAAAAGGTTTTATCATGAACGCAGTAAGTACTTCACTAGTGATGCGTATTCATACAATCAGACAGACAGACATTTCCAAAAATAATTGAAATGTATTTTATTACTTATACCTAAACACCTACAATATTTTTTTACAAAAATCCACTAAATAGAGACACATTAGGTTCACATTTTTATTATATGTATAGATAAATTTAAAGAAATACTCATATACATTAGTTTATGTATAGTGCATGCTGTTTAAATTGGCATTATGTCAAGATAGTATTAAGATTTCCTTGAGGCTACAGCGTATGTTATGCCGCATAAGAAAACCCAAAGTCCTCTAACTATAATGTATGTGGAAAGACTGATGACGCGCATCATTTACTGATGGAGTATGTCAAATACAGAACTGAAAGCGAGTCGCTGATAAATAGTACAAATTTGAGCTGTCAAAATATAATGCTGTTTGTCTCAGCACTTCGCCAGAACCGTGTTCGGATAAAAATCAGAATGTTGTATGTAAGCTAATATCATTTTTGTATTCAACAAAAACAGGAACAGCGGCGCTAAAATTTCAAAAGTTCCTAAAAAAAGGGGTGTGTGCACGGCCGCACGATGCAAGGAAAAACTTCTAAATAAGTGCATATTCGTACAAATTTAACAATGTATATAAATTAAAAATGCACGAATTATAATGGAATGATGCACTCATTCTCAGACAGTAAAAGCGGGTGATGTTGAGTGGAGCCGAGTTAGCTCAAATTCAGTGCAACCGAATCAAGCGTGACAGTTACTGTTCGGAAAGAAAGCAAAATGCGAATAAAGAAGTGTTCACTTCTACAACAGCATCATCATCATCACTCCGACGAGAGCTCCTGCATCGCCATAGGCTTCTTTCCGAAGCCACAACCATCACGCCACTCCACGACATATTGGCCATTTCAAACTTAGAGAAAAACACAGTTGAACTATGTAATGTATAAATCAAGATACGGCGTACAGAAAGCTGTCGAACACCAGTAATAAAAGTAAGTAAAGTACAAACGCAAATGTGTTTTAACATTCACGGTTCATCTAGTTTGAACAGGGTATTTAATCATAAAACAAAATACAACGCTCTCGGAAATACCAAGAAACGCCGTTATCAGCTCAAACGGGAATCTCGAACAAAGGCGCAGTTATCATTTAAATATTTACACTTCCATATAATATTTACTGAAGAGATGAATGTATTGTCTCTTGCAATTCGCTTTAGGGTTGTCCTATGCGAAGATCAAGTAAACTGACCACACCAATTTGGTTGATATATGCGAAAACCGCGTCCTGATACTTTACACATTTGTTTATAAATAAGATTGGTTGAAGCTTTATAAGAATTTGATTCCGTGGCATATTTTTAAAGTATCAGAAAATACAATATTCAGGAAATAAATTCTTAGAGTAACACAATTATTTTTTCGGACTTAAAATTCCAATGAAATCACTTTTTAACGATGACAACCCTGCTTATCTGGATGTCGTTATCACAGCTCAACGGGAAGGTATGCGTACACAATAGCAGTTTAGGATGACAATACAATGTTACTCAAATATTCGTTATACCACGCAATGCCATAGAATTTAAGGACGAATGTCCAATAATATTACGTGTGATTTAATTTCCACGTACCATACAAAAGATGGAACATTTTCAAGAAGTTCATATTTCTCTACAATCATAATACATGTAGCAAATTAGAAGGAAGGCATGATCGCCTTTATGATTCTAATCACCACGCATGCGTCTATACACCGCGTATTTTGGCTATAAAATGCTCATAGTCCCTTATATTTTCACTAAATTTTAGTACCAGGAGTATACATTGAAAAGTTCAGATTTTGTCACGATGTTTTCTTCAGTATTATATGTATAAATGATATATTGATTAATTGATTCTTATTTTGTTGCAGTTAGACGTAGTAGTATTCAATCAGTTCCAGGCGGAAGTGCAAAGTAGCGTCCACTGTAATATTGTCAGTTAGTTGTTGACCGACCATTCACAATAGACACTAATTAAATCAACTATTTCATAGTAGGTGGCGTGTGAGTTGTTTCATTTCGGGAACGAAGTCTTAAGTAACAGCCATTTGCAAATAAAAGCATAAGTGATCGAGCAAGCTACCGCCAAATACTAACTATATATATATATATATATATATATATATCTAACTAGTAGTTTAGAGAAAGGTGTTTCCCAATGAACCGTGACGAACACAATTGAAATCTACGTCTCGAAATGAAATCAATCGCCTGCCATTTATCTCGGTCTAGATTTAAACCTTGGCAACTGTGATAGGCTAAATGAAATACACACTTCTTACAACATTTCTATTACTTGTCGGATTCGTATCTGTGAAACTGTACGTTGCTGTTCCTAGAGATTTTGTTTTTTATTTGGAAGGTAATATTCTAGGTTATCTTGTAGTGCATTGGACTAATTAAGATTAGATTAGATAAGTTGCTTAACAATGTAACGAACAGATAAGCTGATTAAAGATGTTTTCTCATTTTATAGGCCCTTATACCGTGTATATTCACAGCACTTTTATTGAATTATGACCCTGTAATGTGAAAAATCAACTACATATATTAATAAATAGGGTAGGAAAAAATTGTCTGAAGCTGAGAAACGGAACGGAAACGGAACACCGTTGATGTTTTAAATGAAGTGGTAAGAGTTAAAATATTTAGGAAAGCCAAACATCAGGTTTAGTGTGACATATTTTGACACAATCAAGTCCTTCTATTAAATAGACATAACAAAAGAATCTATGCAAACATTTCAACAACGTTTTATGTTCCGTCGAACGTTACAAATAAGTGATAGAATAAACTAGATTCCTTGTATTCTAAATACTGTGTCTAATAATACAATAAGATACGTTTTAATATAAAGTATGGTTATGAACTAATTTTAATAAAATATAAAGATGGCCTGTTACGTTCAGATATTACCGTTCGTATATCTTCCCACCATACTGAGTCTCTACAATGAATCAAAAGTTCTATATATATTTCTGAAGAATAAATTGCTGTTACAGGTTTTCTTGTTTTCTAATTATTAATTAGTGAATTCTTACCACATTTATAATATAACCTATATGTGAAGGTACGATTGACAATCGTGTATACTAAATGACTAAAGTACGAGCAATATATTCAATTAGATATCAATATGAAGCGTTAGATCCGATTCAGTGAGCCGGTACACATAGAGCCGTACTTACTTTGAAGATTTAACAGAACCAAATTGGTATATATAAATCCGGTCTCAGAGTTCTTTAATTATGTTCTCATTCATTCTCATTACAAATTACTTTGTCTTTATTAGACAGAATTAGTTTTAATTTAGTTTCTGTGTTTTGCGAAGTACATCCGTTTTGGTATGATTTGAATTTTATTTCATTACAAGAACTGTTTGTTTTAGAGCTTTTATGTTTCATAGTTCGTTTATGTGTGGTAAAAGGAAAATCTACGAATAATAAACTTTTTTTTACTTTAAACTGGGCGTTGCATGACCTCAGTCACACCTGATGGAAAGTGAGGACGAGGCCTAGGATGTAAAATAAACAATAAATAAATAACAATAATATAATATATTTTTTATAAACATTGCTTTATTTATTATTATTATAAACAACTTTTTATTTCTAATAAGTAACTCGCCCCTGTTAAGTAACGAAATGTTACTTTGCTACGCGCACACCGTCACGAAAATCCGACACCTTGAAGTTAGCTATAGTCAACATTTTGTTTCTTTGTATTAAAACTTTCAATGTATTAAATACCTTTTCTATTGTTAGTGTCGTTTTTTCTACAAACGTAGAATAAGGCGAAATATAAAGTTTTTGAAAAGATTTTTATCTCGTTACGCCAAAGAGGTATAACTTCTAACGCGTGTACACACACACTTTTATTTATTTTTGGCAACCAATCTTCTAGTAGATTATTACTGCCATTGTCGAATACGTAATGATATTACAAGTTTCTGGCTATCATTTTAATGAACTAAATGGTGGCCGTCTTGTTAGAACTTTCTAGGGAAATTTTGTGGCAAGTCAGAATCCTTGCTGCGGGGTGTGGGAAATACCCATCTACTTCTCTTGTGCACAATAACCAATCGATAATACGTAAAACACGACCAATATTACAAAATATATAACCAAATAACACAAGATTATGAATAAAATATAAAATTCAGAACATGACACTCCAAAATCCCGCCAAAAACTCAAAAGTTTTAAGTTAATAACGCCCTTCGTACAAACAATGACAGTTCACGGACGATTAATTTTATTATAACTTGACAGTCACGCATTATTCTATTGTTCCATTAGTGATCTAAAAGAATATCCAAATAGTTGGAAACGTTCAACACCATATATGAGTCGTTATAGCTCAAAATAAATTAAATCCAATTTTACAAGTACCTAATATTTACGTTATTTTTCCAGATCTTAAAATTTTGTACATGTAAAATATGAAGATAATAAAAAAAAAAAAAAAATTTGCACATTGTTTTCGATGCAAACTGGAATATTAAAAAAAAAGTAAATTTTCAAAAAAAAGTATTAACCGACTTCAATATCAATCAAAAACCCATAAGGCACTAAAAAGCGGAAAATAAATAGTTTATCAAAAATAAAACATATGAATATGTGTGCTACCTAGAGATGTACTGGAAGTCGGTACCAACCAAAATTTTTGTATTACAGAGACGCGAGAGTGGACTTAAACTTTGCACCTGTAGATGATATGATTTTCGGTTTAGTTGGCACCGACTTCCAATACATCTCAAGGTAGCACACATATTCATATGTTTTATTTAATTTGGTTAATTTGATAAACTATTTATTTTCCGCTTTTTAGTGCCTTATGGGTTTTTGACTGATATTGAAAAATATGCGCATTTTTGCGATATGGTTTCAATTGGTTGTACAATAAGTAACGTTTGGTACGAACGCAACCTTTTCAGTAATCCGCGATAGTTTCTACCACCAACTCTGCTACCATCGCTTCACACATTATACACCTTAAGTAATGTATTTACAATGCTTGCGTCATGTTGCAACACAGCAACGAACATAAGCACAATAGGCTCCTAAGAATTGAAGAGTTTTTTTTATAATATTGGTGGCAAACGAACATACGGGTCACCTGATGGTAAGTGATCACGGCCGCCCATGGACAATTGCGATACGAGAGGAAACACAGATGCGTTGCCGTCCCTTAAGAAAAGAGTGGGCTCGTTTCTTGAAAGTTTTCTTACTTTGTCACGGATCCCATAATCAGAACCTAACCAAATTCTCATCAAACTACCCTTGAAGTACATCCTTTTCAATAAAAAATGAATCATCGAAACCGGTTAGCGTAATATTGAGTTATTCGTCTATTTGTCGTGTACATACTTAATGCAAATTTGAAACTTATACGGTTTTGCACTGGATGCCGTTGTCGGAACTGTACCAAATTAAAATGGGACCACACTGGAAGTACCAGCTTTCAAATAAAAAAAGAATAATCAAAATCGGTTCACCCTGTCCAAAGTTATGAGGTAACAAACATTAAAAAAAAAAAAAAAACAGACGAATTGATAACCTCCTCCTTTTTTTGAAGTCGGTTAAAAAAAACATGTTATATGAACGAATAAAATTGGATGTAGCTCATTTTTGTAATGTAAAGACTCATTTGAACCTAAAACTAGCTTTGGTTCGCAGTATCGTTCGCTTTAATATCGATTTAATGTATCCCTCGGGCACAGTAGATCTTTTCTGGTCGAAAGGTACTGTCGTCGCCTTCTGTACTCCGGAGAACGTGCATGCAAAATTTCATCACGATCAGTTCAGTAGGTAAGGTGTGAAGGCATAATAAACTCACAGTCACATTTACAATATCAGTTACGATTAGATTTATCACATAGCAAAAAACAACGGTTAATCCATCTTTGCGTTACTTATAAGATACAAATTTGTTTATTTTATCAAAGGAAAAAAAGCAGTAGTTTTTTTCCTTTCGCATAATCATCATATTTCTAGGTATGAAAAAGAGAATGACGTTTATCAACTGTGTCAACTGTTTGGATATTTTAGTGAATCAGCAAAACATTTTTTCTTCAATCCTGCTTTCATTTCATTCGACACATAATCATACACCATCGTGGTCTAGTGGTTTAACCGGTGCAATATCGTACCCACGTCTGTAGGTTCGAATCCCCGCATGTATCAACTATTGTTTCGGGATTCGCGTTCTAATTACTAATTGAAATTACACTATCGAGTAACGGTGATGGACAACATCGCGAGGAAACCTGAACCTGAGAAATGTTCTTGTGGTACTAATGTAAGTGTGAAAACACAGAACTGTGGATTTCTCAGAGTTTGAAATAGCCAATAATATCGTGGGCTGGCGTGGTGATATGTCCATACCTTCCTTCGGGAAGACGCCTACGCCCCTAAAATGGATCTCTTACAGACTGATGATGATGATGGTGATAATCATCTATAAATGATACACGCGTTGATAATAAGTGGATCAACTGATGGAAGCAATTACTGCTATATGACTGAGGTGTCTTTAGTACTCAAAGTTTATACTAACATTTTGGTGAAACCAAAATAACGGTTACTACAAGAGCAAGCCGCATCGGCGATTTAATTATAAATTAAGGTTATTCAAAAATTCAAATTAAAATCGCTAATAAAAGCTGAAAGTTCGAGGCCGAGACAGTTGACAACTTGTGACCCACATAGCACCCACGAAATTGACCCGTTTACCGAACAAATAAAACTATAGCATCATGACGATACAACGAAAAGCGTAACGGTACCTTAGACCCTGCCCAAATTATAAGTTTAACGCGATTTTTTTTTAATATTCAGTAAACTTAAAGCTGACATATTAATCTGAAGGCTAAAAGAAATTTACAAAATGTAAGCTTCATTATTATTTAGTTAATATGTACTGATTCAATGAGCTAATCTTAAAAACAGATTATCAAAGCATAACTTGACATAAAAAGTATCCCGAGAGTGTAATATTTTAAAGAATAAACTGAATTTTAAATGGTTATCTATATAATTATGTTATTAGAATAAATATACATTTCTTTATGTACGTAGAGTATAACGATTTCCAAAATGGCTCATATAAATCTAAATATTTACTGCATCATTTTAAATCGAATTAATGATTGATAAATACATTCAACCACATTACAAACAAACAGTATTTGTGATTTAGCAAAAACTTATACGTTTTCTCTTTTGACTTTCTCCTAATACAAATAATAACTGTTATTACTTGGACCATCGTCTACTGTAGTTAACGGTCCGGTGCGCACGCGCATCTACTCGATTCACTTCGCCACATTATTCCACCCTTTCACTCTCACACGATTCGACGTTTGTCAAAGCGGGACAGACAAACAATCGCCATTGAAAACTCTGTGGGAGACAGCCGGTCTGCAATGGTCCACTGAGATTATGGTAATGATGTATAGAATAAGATTTATTTAATGATACGTCTTAAAGTAGAACAGAAATTAATGGTTGAAATATTGTTATAAAAAAACTGTGTTATCGCTGGTATTACAAGGTAACCAGTTCGATCGAATTACAAGTACTTCTGATGCTAAAGCTTTGTAAGCTACTGTTATTTATAGTGAAGAACAAACAGGAACATATCGTTATCTGAGATTAGTTGTTGAGACACCACTTCTGAGGACTAGCTTGAATTACACTTTACTACAAACATACAAATCACATTCTCTATGTTTTCTCGTCTTATATTTATTTATCTAGGATTCACACTTATGTACGTGCTTGGACCTAAAAAAAAAACAAATAACCAAAAATTTGGGAAAATTATTAAACTGGCCAATTAAAGTAATATATTTTACAATGGAACCTTACATATTTCAATACTTAAAATCAATTTAGGAAAGTAAAACTTTCTAGTCCCCTGTACAATAATCGAGATACAAGTTTTAAGTGTTGCTATTTCAAATTTAATCAACAGATCACTCTGTTTAAACTCTATTTTGATAGCAGAGTGATGTATTCTGAACTTACCATTGTCATGAAGACAAAAACACTAGACAAAGTAACACTTGGAAACAAAGAATGAATCCTGTTCTTTAGCTGTTCTTTCTTTAGTAGCAAAATAAAGACAATCAGCGAATCAATTCAGCGTGACGTGTATTTACATTGTCTTAAGACACATACAAAGTCTATAAACACATTATTACCACTTACGATAGATTTAATAACGGAGACACGCGTCTACAAGAGGTCATTCTGGAACGTTCGGAACAGTAGGTATCTGTTGCAGGCATCAGCGTCCGAACGCACGGGTACTTTTTAGTGCTGTCCATTATACAACTAAATCTTTATGACAGAATTACCTTAACTATCCACATAAAATTAACATTGTTTCTGATAGGAAACGACGGTGACTATAAAAATAAACCATTTTGATCTTCTGTAATTACTCTTCTTAATATTTTAAAACCTCTCGAATAAGCAATCTTTAATTAATCCGACGGAAAAGATACTCCAAGAGTAACAAGAGCAATCATTGAAAAATGGCTGTCTACTCAAAATCTTAATCATCATCAGCCCAGTCTGCCACAGTTAGAGAGTTATAAGTATATACAGATTTCTATATGCCCAGTACCGAATCGAATCATAACGAGGAATTATTTACCACATGTAAGATAGTCGCGAACAAGTCTAGCACGATTCTAAAAAAAATGGATACACCGCTATTGACATTTCTTCAGTTTGTTAACATAGTTTACCACGATTCTGAAATCGCTCACCCCATATCGTGTGCAGGCGCGATATTTACCTCTAGACGGTCACCGTTAGTCGTCTTTATTAAACTGTCATGTATTTTCTACAATCGACCATAAATTAAAACCTAATAGTTTAGCCCCAAAAGAACGAAAAATCTAAAGTAACCAAAAGACAAAGAATTGCCATCTGATACAAGTCCTTAACCAGAGTATTGAAAAGAACAAGCTTACTAAAATATTAACTGCCTTGTGTTATCCGATTTATTGTAAGGATATGAAGAGAAGTTCCGAGCCGGTCGTTGACACAGCCTATGCAAATACTATAGGCACATTGTTTTGGGTCAATCACTCGAAACGGCTGATGAATGCTAATTATATGGATCCATATACCAAGTATTTTACATATCCAAACATAAAAAAGGCGAATATACAATCTCTCTCTGCATACAATATATTTCAACTATAAAAATATTGCTGTATCACTCCTTGTTTTATTCCTTTACAAGTAAAATTATTATCTTAAAAGCTTAATTTTCTTTAGCGTCCACTATTTAGATTGCAGAGTCGAGTCTTGTATAGTAGAAATATCCCATTTTTATCAGGGAAATTACGAAGGCCATCAGAATAAAGAAAACTGTAACCTATTCCGACTACAGCTATACTTCTTTTTATTTGTAGTTGTTTTTTTTTTATGTCATAGGTGAGAAACGAACATGTGGGTGGGTCACTTGATATTAAGTGATCACCACCGTCCATGGACACTAACAACACGCGAGGAGTTGCAAGTGCGTTGCCACCCTTTGGGGGGAAGGGTTAGGGGAGGGAGAGAGAGGAGAGAGGAGTGGGGAAGGGAGGTGGGTCTCCGGCGCTCTCACTGTCCGAACGAAACGCAACAGTGCAAGCACTGTTACTTCACGTCGGTTTTCTATGAGAGAGTGGTACTACCCCGGACGAGCCGAACCATTTAAAATTGTTGCGGTCGTGTTTAGTCACACCATTTATTAGGACCGCATTTAATGGAGAGATCCATGACCAACATGAATAAGTTTGAAAAGATTTAAAATATTGCTTTGTTAACATTATTTTTTTAGTCAGTTTTTATTTTTTTTAAACCAGAATCTCTCATTGTGCCCTTTATTTTAGTGAGCTCGCTAACTGCTTTAAGAAAGTCTAATGAAAAATCATTATATTATGTTATGATACCGTGTCAACTTTAACGAGTAGACATTATAAGCAACATTTTAATTACAATTATAAATCTAATAACGGCACAGATAAGGTTAAAAAAAAAACAACATAATAATAAAACAACAAAAAACAAATCATAATTCGTAAACTACATCTTGGTAATTAAAACTTTTTGCATAACTTTTTATATAAACGAACTATACTCAATAACTTTAATGTTTATAGCTCCAAACTAGTTCTGTAGGGCGTTGACATCAGTACCATTCAAAAATGTTATAAAATCTAAATTGTAATAACCGATAGCGATCGTCAAAAAGGATACGAGAAGAGAGTATAGTCCAAGTTGTGAGAAATTAAATACCAATCTTGAAATTTACTAGTAAAACTAGAACAAAAGATATTTTTTGGAAATAAATTCTTTCTGGATTACGATATTTTCTGTGTGAGCTGTCATCGTTTGAAGTACGAGGATATTGTGGTAAGAATAATTCAAATATGATATTTTAGTGAAATGATTATTAAAACGTATGTTTCAAGAATAATATTAGTTATGCATTAATAAACATACAATGTTAAAAAGAAAGGTAAATGCAAAATAAATAAGAAAATAACAAGTTTAAAAATAATATGAATACGTAGACAAAACATTGTATTGAGAGCAGAGATTTATCGAATCAATTAGATTTATTGATACAATCGCTTCTATATAACATTTTCTACATTATTTTCTTTACAACATGTTGATAATTACTATGATTTTACTACAAAACTTAAATTTATTAGTCATCATAAAAATCCACTTTATCTTTTATGTTATCTATATATCAGCCTAGTTATTTGTCAACTTTTATTACTAAACAGGCAGGTTGCAGTGATATTAAGGCCTATTACTGAGCCTCGAGATCGGCAATTTGATGCCAGTACATAACTGACCTTTGTGTGATGAGCAAAATTAAGATGTAAAGTGTAAATATCTGGAAAATATGTATGTTGTCTAGTTACACCAAATATGCTTAGCTTAGTATAAAAGAGGCCTGTGTGAAACTAAGATCCAATACATAAAAAAAATATCAGACAAAAAATAACATACATAGATCATAAGTAACAGTTTTTGGTGGAATCTTGGTCGACATGTAGTGGATTTTATATTTTATTCGTAATCTTGTGTTATTTGTCCGTATATAGGTATTTTGTAATATTGATGGTGTTTTACGTAATATAATCGGTTACTGTGTACAAGTGAATTGGATTAAAAATAATATCACGGAGCGTGAAGTTTGAGATTCCATAAAATACTCTGGAAAGTTCTAAAAAAGGAACTACCATCTTGTTAGAATACTGAAATTATCACAAGACATTTGGTATAATTTCAAACACAAGACATTATCTGCTCGTCAATGGCAGTAATAATCTAGAAGTATGGTTGCCAAAAATAAAATAAATGACAAGTAAACATTAAATCTCTTTCACTCATGACATGAGTCAAATAAGAAAGATGTTTTGAAGGGAATGAGACGGGTGACGAGGACGGGACATCTCATCTATCAAGTTTGACGAACTCCCGGCTGCAGGGAGCACTGTTCATTTCGATTGTTCAATCGCCCACACGACACGACTGCTGTACCACAACCAGTATCTCAACTTGTGACATAACTGGAATAATATTTCTCACTGGCTCCCTTAACAACGGCACATCATCTTTGCGTTGTCTATTGTAATATAATACTTTTGTGTCTATTAAAATACAACGTCTACGTTCGACCTAACACTTTTTTTTTAATTGGAATGTATAAAGCGTCAAAAATTAACAATCAATACATATGCTTATAGTACAAAGATTAATTTAAAATATATATAAAATGGTAAAAGGTCGTCCATTAATTACGTGAGGCGTGTTTGAGGATTTTTTGACACCCCCTAACCTCTCGATGGTGTGACGTGAGATTTATCTCTAGCCTTCTCACCTCTCCCCTAATCTCACGCGAGATAGTCACAATTTGCATGTTGTGTATAAATGCGTTGGATTTATTAAAAAAAACATAATCATCTTTATTATTTTTACTTTAACTTTTTTTACTATTATTACATTTAGGTATAATTATTATGAGATAACATTTCGAAATATCTCTCCCACGCAGGATTTATAGAGTTTCGGCTTGAGCACCTCCTCCCCTCCCCTAAACCCCTAACGTAATTAATGGACGACCGTCAATCCACTTTCCTTTGTGTTCCCACTTCAAATGTTTACCGCATTTGTGAAACAAGTACCTGTAAAGAAAAATAAATATTTGTAAGAAATACATACATTTAAGAAAACAAGTTTTATATTTTATGAAAGAACTAACTGACCCGTGCAACTTTGTCTGCACCAAGTAGGTTACTCTATTCAATTCTCTATACTCTATTCTCTCAATTGTGAATCCAAACTATTCAGGAACTCACTATACCCAGTTGGTATGTGAGAAATCTTTTAAAATAAGCCTAGTATCCGTTTGCAGCATCACCAATCGGGTCCAATTTAGTTGTTTCTTCTATAAAAATTTGTAAGTATATGTGAAATCTGCATCCAAACTTAATCTTGTCAAATTTATTTTACTTTTTACACTTAGCCCATCATGAGCCTATGTTGAGTGAGATATTAAACTTAGATATATATTTTGCAAAATTCTATAATATGACGTGCGCTGCTTAAACGGTTTGAAATAAAAGAATAAATTCTATGGCAAAAATATTCATTACTTTTACAAAGAAGTCTGCGACACCAATATATATCTAATCAGATCAGTAGTACCAGAGATTACTCTGAACATACAAACTCACTAACTTCAACTTCAACTTTTTAATATTGGAGTTTTTAATAGATACGAATTCTACCAGTGTCAAGTCTGTCATGGGAGAGTCATTTTATAGATAGTACTAAATTTTTATTGTATAATTTAATTCTTCCAGATTAGGCCACTGAAATACATAAAGACAAACACAACACTGACAGACATCATGCCTTAAAAATATGTATATTTACATAATAATTACTGTTAGTTATTGCGTTACCTTAAACTTTAATTTTATTAAAACTTATAAAATTAGCCAGAGTTTTGGCTAAAGGAGAAAATACACTTCTTTGTGCTTTTGTGAAAATCTGACGAACGTAGTATATTGTTAAATAAAATATCATACAATACAAAATTGGGGTAATTGAAAAAAATTTGTTCTAGAGTGCCTTTATCCAACCCACATTTACATATTGAGTTGTTCCTGATTCTGAGTTTTGCAAGATGGACTGGAGAGCACACAGTACAGATAGATCGTCAGTCTACAGATAGTAGACACAGCAAGCATGTATGGTTACGAAACTTATAAAGCCATGACTTTATCCTGAATCCTGAATATATCCGGAAGCATATGATTTGCCATTAATTTGGTTGGGTGCATACTAGTTTGAGTTCCATGATGCAAATAAATCAGCCTTGTTTGGAGAGGATAAATCCAGAACATAGGAATTATAGTGATCAAAATATCCAGTCTGGATAGCTTTTTTAGCAAGAAGACCAGCAGCTTCATTACCCTGGTTCCCACTATGTCTTGGTAACCATGCCAGAACTACATAGATTTCTAAACAACGACGTTGATACAAATGAAATTTAATAATTATAATAACTGGGGACTCTAGAAAAAATCGGACTATGCTGAATAGTTTGTAAGCAACTCTGTGCAAGAAATCTGTCAATATGATAGTTTCATCTAATTTATGTGATAGTATATATTTGATAGCTTCTAATATAGCAACTATTTCACCTGTTTGGGTGAAAGATAAAGAAGGGTATTTATTACGTTCAATAATATTACTGTAAACATGATATACATATGTAATGCATCACATTGTCATATAAATAAATGTCTTATTGCAAGCATACGGGTACATAAATGTCCTTGCCGAATGTCGCGAAATTTAAAAAAGTAATTAAAAATGTAGCATATGGCATTTTTACCTATTGTGGCTAATTCGGAAGCCGGTGGGTTAAATAGCTAATTATATTCAATTGAAATATGTTAAAATAATATTGAAATGTAGTGTCAAAAGTTCATTAATATAATAAAAACACACTATATGATACAGGAACACTCTCGAGCGTCCCCAGAATACCCCCCTAAATTATTATCACAATCTGTTCAGTAGTTTCGGCATACAAAGCGGACAAAGATACAAAAATTGATTTTAATATATAAAGATTTATGTAATTCCAGAACTATTTAATGAATACGCAAACTGAACAATTATCTTATATATTTAGACAATCAGCTAGAAAAGGTACAGAGACAAATATTTATTGTCAAACGTCAATAATTCAAATATGTGTCATTTAATATAATTGAAGATAGATGGCCAGTATTGAGTCCAGTGTTGCAATTAATTCATTTCAACAAAGTTAAACTGAAGTCGTACTTTAACCGTCAAATTGCCAAGTTAATAAGCCATTCGCATCAACAAACCACTGCAACACTATTCGATATTATTGTAAAAATGATCATTAAAATAATCTACCCATTGTCTACGTGACTGTTTCTCAAACAGACAGGATTGTATAGATTCATTGTAATAAAGAAATAAACTTGTATGTTATCTTGCCAACTTTAAAACCTTGGGACGATGTAAGAACGTGTGCTGTATACACAATTTTATAAACTATATGAATCACAACCGTTCGCAAATACGTTAGATGACTTTTCCAACACCATAACCACAATGTGAAAGCAATTATTCATTTATTTATTAATCTCCAGTGATTAATACACTAAACAACAACAGCTTCAAAAGATTTGGTCTTTGCGATAAAAATATAAAATGAAAGTAATATAGAGGTAAATACTTAATAGAAAACGATAATAATACAATAGTTCTTGAAAAAGCATATATAACGCCTTAATTAATCAACCGATCATCGCGAAATTTGCATACGCGTTATCGAGAGTACAGAAAAGAAAATAGAGTACATTTTACCCCAAAAAAATGTACTGTTCCCAAACCCACATTAAGCCCGAAGCCTCGAGCAAACGCCTAGCTAAATAATAAATATTTGAATTAAATTGTAGAAAATGTAAGAACTTAGTATATACAAATATCATTTAACAACACAGAAGCGTCTTTGGAAGTGTGCGAAGATTTTTTGACAATAAATTAATTAAAGCTTTTCGATCAGCGCACAAAGATAGAGATGACATGTATTGTTGAAGTTTGTGATGGTTTGGTTTGCTACCGCCTAATAGGAAGTGTACCGCGCCTTCCTGAAACGCTTCCTGCGCACGCGCATAATTACGATTTATAAATTAACATCAACGAATTTATCGTCTTCCTCTAATCCTTATTGTTGGCCTTCTTCATTGCTTCCTGTGAAGCACTATATATAAAATAGTCATTTAATACATCTGTTTATATATTTGTTTATTATTCAACTAGCAGCGGACGTTGTCCCATCCTAATAATAAAAAAAAACTTGACAAATTATTAACCTAAACCTTCCTCATGAATCACTTTATCTACTGGCAAAAACCCATTCAGTAGTTTTTAAGTTTATCGCGAACAGACAGACAGACGTGACAGAGGACTTTGTTTTATAATATGTAGTGATGTACATAGTGATATTTTCCGGAAGTATAAGTAACTCTAAGGTTCCATCTATTTAATATGTGGGCCGTGGCCATTTCATTAACTGGCATCGACTAGTAGTTCGAATAAAAAGGCGCTATCGTTCTATAGAATAGAGCGGTAAAGTCTGTGATTGGTTCGACTGGGATTGTATCATTACCTCACCTATTTTTGCCGCAAAGCAGCGCTATTAACTGTATTGCATTCCGGTCTAAAAAGTGACTATATAAGTAAGGCCTCTAGTAAGTATATCCACTTATTATTAACTAGCCTCAGTTGTGACTGCAATCAATTTTAAAGTTGGTTATAGGTACCTCCACGCTTAAAGAAAAAAGGAATCGCAGTAAAACGTCTTTCCTAAAATATAAAAAATTCCATATAAAAAATATCCCGTACAAATAAACATCGTTTCTTGAAATTCTGTTTACATGAAAGCCGACAAAAAGAGAGTTCGATATTAAAAAAGACGATTGTACCTAGAATTAATAACGAACAAGCGTATGATGATACGCGAACGAGCATGCGTCGACAATCAAAGGATTGGTAAACCTGTGGTTTCATTGTAAGCGACTATATTTTACTTGAGTAACCAATAACACCATTTCTAAACTCTAATTTTATTTGCAATTTTTCTAATCAACTCATAGATAGCACGTATTAAACACGTTACAAGATTCACCAGCAATTTAAGAAACCTATAATCTCTATTAATCGTGTCAACATCGCCTATATATCGTAATCCGGCGTGGTTTTTTAGCTCGTGTGTCACGAATATCACCTGAATATGAACTCGAAAAAAGATATTTGAAATATATTATTTTAAGTTTATCTAATATTTAAAATATATTATAATTATGTGTATTATGTTACACACGTTGTACAGAACGACGAAACTTTCAGTCACTTCTAAAATTAAATTTCTCTTAATGCTTGGCTATAGATTTTCAACTTAAGGCTGTTTGATACAAAGGCGGGCAATTGAAAAAGAACTTACAAACTTGCTATGATTTTATCACAGATCATCATGGAAACGACACCCCCCTCTTTACATCCGCTAAAAACGACGGTAACTACAATGTCTTCTTATAAAAATGTATGCAATACAAAAACTAATTAGATCGAGTCTCTTACCGGTCCTTCTTTAATGAGTATATTGTTTTCTAAACTTTTTGTAGAATTTTGATGTTCAGAAGTGACTTCTTAAGGTCTTAATTGAATGAAATGTTTTAATTAAATAATAAAGGTAAGCATAATATATAAAGAGACCGCGTATAAAGGGACCACACACAAAGAGGCGATTAAAGAGCTTGTAGAGTGAATAACGTTTACCGTCTAAGATCAAACCCAGCCGAGATTACTTTTTCTTAGATTATTTGCAATCAATATCGCTTACTCTCGGGTATAGAGGGCAGAAGACGTTAAGCCACGAAACCGGTGAATACATTTTTTTATCAGCTGTTAAACATAAAAATTATCTTGTGTTCCAACGTCGGTAACTAATTTATCTTTTTTTTTCAGTAAAATGTTATTGAGCATAAAACTAACAGTAAATGATGTAGAGAACCTTGAGATATTTAAAAAGTTTTTTTAGTTTTTGTTAACGATACTTTTATTATTAGACATTGTAAAAGAACGAAATAAAGGTTTATTTTATGAAAAACTAGCTGACACTTGCAACTTCGTCTGCACCAAATCGATTATTACACGTTTCAATTGTATTTTTAAACGAAAATAATCTTAAAAAACCTAAGACCTGATTGCAGCGACGTCTAGCACGTCCAATTGTGAATCCAAACTATCCAGGGACTCACTCAATACCCAGTTGGTATGTGAGAAATCTTTTAAAATAAACCTAGAACCTGTTCGCAGCATTACCTAAAGTGTCCAATGAAGATCAAAACTAACTTACATATATTGCCGATAAATGTCTTCCCAGTACCCCTTGTAACTTCATCACTTAACATACAGTAAAAATTAAACTTATCTACATTAAATTTCCATTTTGTTTTACTTGTTTGTTTTATAAGAATCTGTAAAGTATACATGAAATCTGCATTAAATCTTAATTGTGTCGACGGTCGACGTTACGGAACCCAGTGATCATTCATTTTGGTATATTTTTTTTAACTAGCATAGGGAAATATAGCTTAAAACTTTAGCTAATCTGTCTGCTATATATAGCACAAAGAAAATTTATCAAAATCCTTCAAAAATGTCATTAACTACAAATTTTTGACTTTCGCCCGTTATCCTGGAGAATCCCTTGCGTTATGAGACAAAAAGTATCCTAGATGTAACCTTGTAATATTAGTTATCACTGTGCCAAGTTTCGTCAAAATCGGTTCAGTACTTTTAGAGTGATGCGTACTCACAGGAACAGACAGACAGATAAACATTTTAAAAGGGTTATTTTTGGCTTCTATAGCGATTAAAGTCTACCCCAATTATAATTTTCAATAAATATTTAATGTACAGATTTGGCTTTGTTACAGTTTTATTATAGTATAGATTATATGAAATCCTTATAAAGGAATAACTGACTGACTGATATATGTACGCACAGCCCAAACAAGTGGGGCGGTAATGATTTGCGTACGGGTTCCTTTTGCATGGTTGTAAGTGAACACTAAGGAAGGATTTTGGAAATTCAACCCCTAAGGTGGTAAAAAAAGGAGATGAAATTTTGTGAATGAATGATTGAAAAAAAAATGAAAATCCTACATTTTTCAATCAGATATTCTTTTATATAAAATAAATAAGTATAAAATAATGAGTCAAAAATTATTATTGCATAGAAAACGCGTGCCCAGCCGCGGGTTATTGCTAGTAATATTATAATTTATATGTTGACAAATGTAACTTCGTGTCTTAAACTATATAGGCAATATAAAGGTTAAATCGAAGTCTGGATTGCTTATTTGTTTAAACGAGTGTAGTCGAACATAGACCATAGATTAAAAAATAACCTTTCCAATTTTTTGTTGTTGATAACACTAAGCTTGGCAATAGTCACTAAAGAAAAAAGAAATGAAAAAATCGGTTGAGAAACAGAGAAAAGAAATGTTCTCAACTGTTTTCCCACTGCCTATTTATATGCTGTATACAGAAGAGAGATTTTGCCGTACACTTAATTACAGATCTTGCTCAATATTTATAATTTTGTTATAACTACAAAGGACGATGTTATTGTTGACACCTATTCCCTCTAAGCTTGCGACTAAAAGTCGGTAGGCTGTATTTTATTTTTATTAAGTTTTGTCTTTGAATTTGAATCCGAATAAAGCCTTATATGGTTGTTGGTCGTGTATAATGCTACATGGAATCATTTAATATACCTAATAATTATTTAATATAGATATATTATTAATAAACAGTATCTGGATATATAAAAATCTTTATTATCTTCGAACCGCTCGGTTCGTGGCCAAACGTTTGCGTTCGTATAAGCGAATTTCGGAAAGCTTACTGAAGATATAACGTGTAAAAACATATAATAAATCATTTACGTTATTAATACAGGAAAATAATTATGAATAGTTATTTATTAGTCACACATAATGTATGACATGTTATGTATTTATTTATTACGAATAAGGATGACTTATGTTTATGCAGGAAAACATGACATTATCATAAAATGACAAGTGATGAATTAATACAAATAAATAATATTTATTATTTATTTTAGCGGACGTCTTGCAAAGAAGACGCTTAAACGTGACTTGTTTGCAAGAGACGAAATGGAAAGGGACGAAAGCGAGAGAGATTGGTATAGGATATAAATTCTACTACTGTGGGAGTAACAGTAAGAGAAATGTGGTAAGAATTATATTAGACAATGACCTTAAGAAATGTATGACGGATGTAAAAAGAGTAAATGATAGATTAATATTGGTGAAATTATTGATACAACAGATGACAGTCAATATAATAAGTGTGTATGCGCCGCAAGCTGGGTGTAATCAGGCTGTAAAAGAAATGTTTTGGGAAGATTTTGATGGGGTGATGATTGATATTTCACAGAATGAGGATGTCTATATCGGAGGTGATTTTAATGGGCATGTGGGAAGAGAGAGTGGAGGTCTCATTTAAGCTGCAGTTGCTTTCGACCTTGCCACAGCCAATACTTTTTTCCAAAAAAGAGACCAGCACCTAATCATATACAATAGTGGTAATCACACTACCCAAACTGATTTTTCTTACGAAGAAATAATATTAAAATAGTGCAAGATTGCAAGGTTCTGCCTGGAGAGATATTATCTACTCAACAACGTCTATTAGTGTTAGATTTAAAAATAAAATTAAAACTGGCCGGAAATCAGTCGAGTCCCCCACCCAAAGTTAAATGGTATCTAATAGAGAAAGATGAGTATGCGAAAGAATTTAGAATAAAAGTTCTAAAAATGATAGAAATGGAAAATATGGAAGCGAAAACTGTTAATGAACGTTGGAATGAAATGGAGAACATGTGTAAGAAACGTAGCAAGGAATGGTTTTGGTGAAACGAAAGGCAGAGGAAAGATAGATAAGGATACTTGGTGGTGGAAGGAAGAGGTACAAAAGTATTTAAAATAAAAGAAAATGGCTTTCAATGAATGGAAATATATCGAAGACCAAGATAGTACGTTTAAAGAAAATAAGAGAATAATGTATGTAAAATGTAGAAGAAATGCAAAAAGAGCAGTTGCTATTGCTAGAGCTAAAGTACAAGGTGATTTGTACCAATCACTAGAGAGCTCACAAACATAAAAATATTTGTATTTGCAAAAGTAAGAGAAAATAATACAAGAGATTTTACACACGTTAAATGTATAAAAGACAATGGAGGATGAGTTTTGGTGAAAGATAAGGACATAAAGAGTCGTTGGAAGAAATATTTTGAAAGACTGAGAATGAAAAAAATTACAGGACCGGTGAGTTAGAAGCCGTACCGTCAAATTTAGGCGTTATACATTTTTTTTATGTCATGGCAAACGAACATGTGTGTCACCTGATGTTAAGTGATCACCACCGTCCATGGACACTAACAACACCAGAGGAGTCGCAAGTGCGTTGCCACTCTTTGGGGGAAAGGGTTCGGGGAGGGAGAGGGAGAGAGAGAGGAGAGAGGAGAGAGGAGAGAGGAGAGAGGAGAGAGGAGAGAGGAGAAAGGAGAGAGGAGAGAGGAGAGGTTACTGCACTGTTACTTCACATCGGTTTTCTGTGAGAGGGTGGTACTACCCCGGTCGAGCCGACCCATCATGCTGAAACCAATACTAGCTTCAGCGTGGCTCTACCACTTACAATATTTACTATATACGCAGGACACAAGGTTGGTTGACACTCTAACTCGGCCCCAATGACGGTCGAGGAGTTAAGTCACATATTAAGGAGAATGGCTCATTTTACTAAACAAATTGCAAAAAGCCGTTTTAGTAATTGGATTATCTATAAAGATAGACATCATTCTATCGCTAAAATGTATAATTTTGAGGAAATATAGAAATACAAATAAAAGTGATTTGAAATACATGCTCTTTAAATAAAAATCATAAAGGAATTAGGATTAAAAATAAAAACTTAAATTTTAAGGGAATTTTTTCACGTCATCTAGAACAATATCTATTCTATTCTATATCTGCTATACATATAATAAAAATGAAGTGTCTGTATGTAATATCAAAATATTTTTTTTTGACTAATTGGGTATGAATGTATACACGTTTCTGATAACAAAAATGCAATTTTTAAAATTTTTGTCGTTCTATCTGTCTGTCTGTTTGTTCCGGGTAATCTTCGAAACGGCTGAACCGATTTTGACGGGAATTTCACTGGCAGATAGAAAAAATTACAGCGCGTTACTTAGGCTACTTTAAATTAAACTATCTGTTAACAGCGGCTTCGTCTGCTATGCGATCTTCAAAACGGTTGGACCGATTTTCACGGGACTTTCACTGACAGATAGCTGACCTTATAAATAGTAATTTAAGTAGTTTTAATTTAGACTAGATGTTAACCGTGGCTTCGCCTGCAGTGCTATCTACGAAACGGTTCGACCGTTTTTATGAGACTTTCATCGGCAGATAGCAGACATTATAGAAAGTAATTGAAGCAATTTTAGTTTATACTAGCTGTTAACCGCAACGTCGCTCGCAATACTATTTCCAAAACGATTCGATCGATCTTCATATAACTTTCACTGACGGATAGCTGATCTTATAAAAAGTAATTCAAGCAATTTTAGTTTATACTAGCTGTTAACCGCGACGTCGCCCACAGTACTATCTTCAAAACGATTCGATCGATCTTCAGATAACTTTCACTGGCAGATAGCTGATCTTATAAAAAGTAATTTAAACAATTTTAGTTTATACTATATGTTAACCGTGGCTTCGCCCATAGTGCTAACTTCAAAACGATTCGATCGATCTTCACATAACTTTCACTGGCAGATAGCTGACTTTATAAAAAGTAATTCAAGAAATATTAGTTTATACTAGCTGTTAACCGTGGTTTCGCCCGCAATGCTATCTCCAAAACGGTTAGACCGGTTATCGCGAAACTTTCCCTGGCAGATAGCTGATTTTACAAAAAATAATTTAGGCAATTTTATTTTATACTAGCTGTTAACCATGGCTTCGCCCACAGTGCTTTCTCCAAAACGGTTAGATTAATTTTCACGAGACTTTCACTGGCAGATAGCTGACTTTACAAAAATTAATTTATGCAGTTTTAGTTTATACTAGCCATTAACCGTGGCTTTGTCCGTTGTGCTATCGCCAAAACGGTTAGATCTATTTCCACCGGACTTACACTGGTAGATAGCGAGCCTCATAAAAAGTAATTGAGGTTTTTCTATTTTAAACTAGCTGTTACCCGCGACTTTGTCTGCATAAATTTAGCAAGATTTCAAGTCATTCTTTATTTTTAATAAGAGAAATAATTATTAGCTTACTGTTTACAATTCGACATTATAATTATTAATAACTTTAATTATGTAGAGGTCTTCCTGATAGGATCTTAGATTATAAACGTATTACGTAAAGAGTTTCATAATTCAATTTCTTGCGGAACAGGCAAGCGTTTATTTTTTGTATAGTCACAGAATCTTAATTACAATGGCAATGTATATTAAATGGTAATGTAAATCTTTACAATAATATTTTAATATATCTAATGTACACGTTAAATGTTACATTAGATGACGTTCGTATCGTAGTTACAAATGTTTTTGAAAAAGCGTTTCTGTAATGTACACACCCACTCACAATTTTACATTTCTTTAATAAATTTTTAAAAAGCGCGTGCGGAGCCGCGGGTTATAGCTAGTTTATTATAAGATTCGAAGCTACATCGATTGACGTTACCATTTTCACTAAATTTAAAAAAACTCGTGCGGAGCTGCGGTTACAGCTAGTTTATAAATAAAATTAGTCGTTTCGAATGAGACAACCTTAGCGTATTTGTAATATTGATATTTTGTATTGAGCTTATGCAGCTCATCATATGTATAATTGTATATTAATAAACCATATAAAATTGTATATAATTACTTTGTGTCTGAGTGGTAATAGATGTGAAAACCAGACTAATGTTAATAATTTCTATTTACAATATAGATATTTAAATAAGTTTTCACTTCTGTCAGCAATCCCTATGATATCGGCCTTGACTTTTTTTTACACGAACATACATGATGTATGTATGTATTACTCTACTGGTATATAATTCAACCCAAAGAACCTAGATTACTTATTATTACGATTTACCGTAGCGGTTAAGCAGAAATGGTAAAGTTATAATTCAGGAAATAAAGGACGAGTCACTTTTAATCCATTCATTCCGTGGAATAGCAAAAGTAGTTCCATTTGTGTGTGAAGTTGGGAGAACTAGCTGGTCTAATTTACAACGTTTAACTTATGACATTATTTTGTATACTAATAAGTTATAATATGGCTTATATTTGAGAATAAGTATATTTTTGTTCCAATACATCCATACAACAATTAATGAAAACAAAAATAACTTTAATATAAGCAATTGAATATACTCAAATATATTGTTAATTATTTTAATTGTGTAAAACGATAACGAGTTCATATCAACAAAACACCTTGTAATAAATACAAGGGTAACACTGAAACCAATATGAAAAGAAATGACTCATTGTATCGAGCTGAACAACACGAACATAAATATAGTTAATATTGTTCTGCAAACTCAGGTGCGATCGTTTCACAATACACTTGTCGTAGCTCATTTAATTATGTTATAAACAACAGAAGTATATACAAATCATCATAATAAGGTTAAAAACTATGTATATATTAATACGTGAAGCAAAAACTACCATTTGCAGCAATTAAAATACACATGCAAAAGGAGTACACAAAGCACATTTTTATAGGTGGTAGAGCCACTCTGTAGCTATTACTAGTTTCAGCACGAATGGGTCGGCTCGCGCGGGGTACTACCACCCGACACATAGAAACACCCACGTCAAATAACAGTGCACGCATTGTTGCGTTTCGTTCAGTTAGTGAGAGTACCGGAAGACCAGCTCCCCCTCCCAAACCCAGGATGACAATGCATTTGGGATTACCCTGGTGTTGCTATTGTCTATGGACGGTCGTGATCGCTTAACATCATGTGAGCCACCTGTTCGTTTGCCTCCTATGACATAAAAAAAAAACATTGAAGTTCAGGAAGATTCAAATTTCTAATGAAAATTGTAAATTCACCAGTTTGTAGCGAGTGTGGTAAGGTTGACGATATACATCATTTTTTGATAGCGTAAAAAAAAACAAATTCAGAGGATGCATTGTGTAAATTTTGAATATAATATCAATATTTATCACAGCGTTTTTCAAAACTGACATCAGACTGTTTCAAAAGGCTATGTAGTTCATTTAAGTTTAGTAATTAGTCAATATATGTTTTTAGATTTAAGATTTTTAGTTGTAGACGTATAAGTTAACGTTGTATAAGTTACGATGGGACTGCCACATCAGAGATGATAAAAGTCCCTAAATAAAATAAAGAGAAAAAAAAACGCTATTTACGTTTGTACCGAATGTCAAATGCATGTGTTCGTTATTTCCCAAGTATTTTTTTTAATTGCCAGTGTATACCCTAGCAATAAATATCAAATCCAAATAAGTCCCTAATATTCTTATTAACCCGTACCTAAATAATAATACATTCACCATTGAAATACCATAGAATTTTTGCATTACAATTTTTTTTTCTGAAACAAATATATTTACAACCACAATCAAGGCATATATTTATAGGAAATTAAACGCTCTACATATTTCTGTAGACCATTTGGTCTCTTATGTTTTTTCGATAAATTCTAAAAATAATAATTATTATTATATATTAAATAATTATAAATTATTCAAGGATAAAGCAATGTTCGTAGTCAAAGTTATGTATTTATTTTTTAATTTCCGCTATAATTCTCATTTACTTTATTATCTTTTAAAATAAACATTAACAAAGTTTGATCCTAAATAAAGTACATCTTATAATTAATATTATAAAGAGATTCATAGTGTATTAATAACATGGTTATTGTACATAGCAATAGTAGCTTTGATAACAGTCAAGTTGTATGGCGTCGCGTCGCAAATAGACAACTATACCATTCTAATTTTACATAAAGTGGGTGCATTGTTGTTGAAAGCCTGGGCCTTGAAGATAAAAGTAACGACAAGGCGTTTGCCCGTTCTGAATAATTATTAATTATCTTACTGTTCTATAGTCTACGGGATGAAGGAGATTATGGGTGTCATGGAGCCTTATGCCAGTTTTGATAAGCAAATATACATTAAGTTTCTTACTGTGATATTATATTTGACTATTTTTATAATTTTGAAGTTAAAATTACAACTTTTATTATAAACTAGCGGGTCCGGGAGAGGTTGTCCCGCCTTGATTATTAAAAAAGTCTTGACAACTTATATACCAAAACCTTCCTCGTAAATCACTTTATCCACCGGTGAAAACCACATGAAAATCCGTACAGTAGTTTTTGAGTTTATCGCGAACGTTATTGAATTTCTTTCATCAAAGTATCATAATTACATATCATTTTTTGCAATTTTGTTTTATTAGGTTTGCTGCGAGCGTTTACAAATAACATGTGTATTAATTTTCAAAGTATTAAAAAAACATACATATAAATTATTATATGACTTGTTACACACTCTATGACTCGAACTATGTCAAAATTACACACAACTTGCACGAAATGAATTTAAAAAGGAGTACAAAGTTTTTTCTTCACGCATTCAATGATATTTATAAATAATAAGTAAATGGTTATTTTTACTGCTTGGATGCATTAACGCACATTAAATATATTTAAATGTATTATTTTATGAGAAAAATAAAATGAGTCGTATAAAATAAAAGGGGGCAAAATAAGATATATATACGGCAACACAGAAGCGTTAATATTGTCGAATTTTATTGATTTAATTCGGATATGATCGGTGTTGCCACACGAAAAATAAATGTAGACAACAAAATAAAGGTCAACAGCCGTGAAATTTTCGATTACAATTTTAAAACAATATTTTTTTACGGTTACCGCTTTCGGTGACCGAGTTTGACAGCTCGTCCGACAATCAACACCCGCTTATAAATACAGATTTCACATTTTTATATGTTTGAGAAGCTGCCTGAGCGCTCAATTAAAAATTATACTGCAGAATTTAATTTAGTGTGGCGAATGTTCAAAAATAGGTTTTATCGTATTAGAATTTGTATTGTACCGTTATAATGGACAAAAATTGAGACTGTATGCATAATGGAGTCTTGAGCTGATAAACTAGTTTGATTTTTATCACAATTCACCTTGATTTATTTAAATAAATATTTAAATTTCCTATCAACTTTTATTTTATATTTTAAAAACCATACTATAATAATCTGTAAGTTCAGTAACAATTAGAATATAATTAGTATAAACGACTACACAATAAATTTCAGCGTCCATAACCTATGGATACAGCCCTATAAACTTCTAGAGAACTAGTTTTTTGGAATGCGTAGGGTAGTCTACTATATTACTATTTATACCGATATTATAAAGAGGTAAAGTTTACGAGTTTGTGACGTTGTGAGTTTGTGGGTTTGTGAAGTTGTAGGGGCTAATCTCAGGAACGACTGGTCCGATTTCAAAAATTCTTTCACTGTTAGTTAGATAATTTATCGAGAAAGGTTATAGGCTATATATCATCACGCTAAGACTAATAGGAAAGGAGCACCAATGAAGAATGTTTCAAAATCGGGTTTTTTCCTCTTGAGAGCTTCCGCTGCGTGTTGGCGTTAGCCCAAAGTAACTATTCCACACGGACGTAGTCGCGGGCAGACGCTAGTATCTAATAAGGTAATGCATTATTAGTAACGCAATTATTATTCGTTGTCTGTTATTATTATTGACAATGAAAAATGTTGGTCGCTGATACCGTAGTGTGTAAACAAGAAACCGTTATGTGATAATCAATACGTGTGAAAGAGAGAATGCCTCACGTTACTCACACTGATACAAACAATAAATATTCATTTGTAATTGTAATACGGTACAAAATAACAAATAATAACAGAATAACGGACAGCAGTTAAACAACAAAGAGCATAATATTTTAAATATTAAATTATACGCGTTATTATCATACTTAACTCCAATATAGAGGGGGTTTTGGTGGGATTCTCGAATTTCATGTAGTGGATTTTATATTTTATTCATAATTTTGTGTTACTTGACTCAATATTTTGTAATATTGGTGGTGTATTACGTAATATAGTTTGGTTATTGTGTGCAATTGAAGTAGATGGGAAATATTACCACGGAGCATGGGTTCTGACTTGCTACAATAACTCCCTGGGAAGTTCTAACAAGAGGCCAGCATCTTGTTAATTTATTGAATCAGTAATTGATATCATTGTTTATTCTACAATGGCAGAAATAATCTATATGCTAGGAGATTGATTGTCAAAATAAAAAGACTCCACTATTATTTAAGTATATTCATCATTCAAGCTGAAATTTCAAGAATTAAATGTTTATCTAATAAAAATCCAAGGTTCAAAACCTGTGAATGTTATGACCAATTTTCATACCTTTAGTAATATAAGCGTTACGATAGCACATTGTTGTTTTTAGTGGGCCATTGAAACCTTTTGTTGGAACTACAAAGGTAAGTGTTCGTTTATTTTTTTATTAATAACGCAATGATGTAATATTGTATTGTTTGGGGTACAGCGAAATGTCAAACTCGAAATATTCGGTGAGAAAATCGACGTTGGTATTATCTTTTAGTCGGAATTGCATTTGTCTTTGCATAGTTTTATATTGTTTTGTATTGTTGAAGGATTTATTAATAAAATACAAATTAATCAAATATTTCATTCCTTTAGATGTAACGGAAAAGCTAATGATCGTACACAAACCAAGACAAACAATGTTATCAGAATTTCGGTCTACAATATACTTATGCTCTTAACTTTTTATTAGCACTGTGCAAAGATCCGAATCTATATGACTACCTACTTCAAATATTTTTCAAACTATAAGGAATTCGTAAATTCATATTAGTTATAAGTCATTATTATTATTATTATAGCCTTTATTGCTGAAACTATATTCAATATATACATTTATTTTTTTTTACTTTAGCCTAACACATCAGGTTATCTATTGTAGTAATCAGCGTGTCACATGACACGTAGGCCTCTTCCAGCTGTTTCCAACTTTTTCTATCATTAGCTTCTCTTTGCCAGACCGCACCACCCACTTTCTTTATATCGTCTGTCCATCTTTTAATTTGTCTCCCTCTTTTCCTTTTACCATCTCGTGGGTACCATTCCATGATCATTTTTGTCCATTTTATCTTAGTATCTCTTGTCATATGCCCTGACCATTGCCACTTTAGTTGCTTAACTTTTTTTATTATGTCTTGTAATTTTGTTGTCGATCTTATTTCTTGAGCTCTTTTTCGGTCTTTTAGTGAGATTCCCAACATACTCCTTTCCATTCCCCTTTGACATGTTCTTAACTTTAAGTAATGCTTTTGAGACAGCGCCCACGTTTGACAACCATACGTGAGACATGGTAGAATACATGACTCAAATACTTTCTTCTTGTCAGTCACGGAGAAGATTTTACTTTTAAATATTTCCTTAAGAGACCAGTATCTTTTCCAAGCACACGAAACCCTTCTTTCTATTTCGGAGTCAGTTTGGTCCTTGAATGATATTAGTTGCCCCAGGTAAATGTAGTGTTTTACATATTCAATGTTTTCTTTGTCTACTTGTATAGGTATTTCCTCTCTATTTGTCATTATCTTTGTTTTTGATTTGTTGATACTCAAACCCACTCCTCTACTTGCTTCAGTAAGTTGTTGCAGCATAGTTTTAAGCATTTTACCGTTGTCTGATAATAAGACTAAATCATCTGCGAACCGCAGGTGATTTAGTTTTCTACCATTAATATTTATGCCAATGTTGTCCCATTCTAACTTTTTGAATATGTTTTCTAGAATTGCTGAGAAAAGTATTGGAGATAATGGGTCTCCTTGTCTTACACCTCTTGCGATAGGGAACTCCTCACCAACTGACTCTAGCTTAATTTGTGCTGTACTATTTGCATATACATTTCTGAGTATTCGTATGTATTTTCTTGACACTCCTTGCTGTATTAAAGCCTGCCAAAGTGAGTCATGATATATTGAATCAAACGCTTTACTGTAGTCTACAAATGCAATATACAACCCTTTACCATATTCTTGACATTTCTCTATTAATTGCTTTAAAACAAACATATGATCAACAGTTGAAAACCCAGATCTAAAACCGGCCTGTTCAATTGGTTGTTGTTCATCCATTGTCCTTTTTATTCTATTTAAGAGCACTTTAGAAAATATGTTATAGATATTTGATATAAGACTTATTGGTCTATAATTTTCAATGTTATTTCTATCTCCTTTTTTGTATAATAATACAATTGTACTCTTGGTCCACTGGGGTGGTACATATTCTGTATCTAATATGGTATTGTATAATTCTGTAAGTTTTCTTAGGTTCGTTGGTTCTGTTGCAAATAATTTGATCATTTCATTTGTTATTTGGTCTGGTCCCGGAGTTTTATCATTCTTTTGAGTCTTGATAGCTTGTTCGATTTCTGACAATAATAAGACTGGAGTATGCTCTCTTTTGTCTTTTTCAAGATTTATAGTTGAAGATGGGCTATTAGGTTCTAGCGAGTAAAGTCTTCTATAATAGTCAGTTGCTACTTGCCTTATAGCTTTTCTTGTTGTGTCTTGTTTCCCTATTTCGTTTTTGATATTTGGTATCCACGGTTTTGTCTCTACTAGTACTTTTAACGCTTTTTTAACTCCTCCTGTCTTTTTTATATGATAAGATAGTATTTCTGTTCTTCTTTTATTTCTGTCCTTTTTAATAGAATTACTGTCATATGAATAACTTATTCAAAAATTTCGAATGGTACATACGATTCAATATGTCAATTATTTGTAAGAGCTGTAATGTTCAGTTTCTCTATTCATTATTATTCCGACTATTTTAATAATATCAGCGTAGATATATCTTTACTGTGCAAACATATCTAAAAGATAATAGTTAATTATCAAAATGCGATGTATTAACTCCTTCAAATATCATCAAGGAATCATTTTATATTTTCGAAGTTTATAGTTATATCCAAGATCATTTCTCAAACAGTATATGAACGTTACAATGTTTTCCTTGATATTAATAATAAGCTTTTGCCCGTATTGAATCCTAAACTCATGAAATGGATTCAAAAGCTACTCGCACACCCTATAAACAGCATACTGTCTATATTAAGCCATCAAGGGTATGGCGTGCCATAAGATAGGTTTGGACGTATATAACAAGGAGTATTTAAAAATAAAAAATGGTACCCTAATTACCCTACAACGAGTACTGACAACAGGTTGATTAAAAACGCTTTAAAATAAAATTACCTATCGCGAAAAAAAAACAGGGAAACGTTTAACAAATAAAACGCTTAAAGAAAAGAATAAATGCCGTCAACCTTGGTTAGAAGTACTCGCGTAAAAGAGTTGAATTTGTTCAATTATAATTGTAGAACAATACTTTTAAAACCTTGAAACTGTAATAAAACTTCAAGAAAAAACAAAAAATCTCAATAACATAATAAATCCATAATTAAAACAGTTTTTAATTCATACATATTTTATATGGCTATATAGAAATTGTGAAATAATAAAATTCGACATATTTTTATAGTATTAAATAAATGCAAAGCTATATTTAAAAGAAAAACATAGCAGAAGCTATAAGTTAAAGTATGAAATGCTAAAATAACAGCACTGGCCTAATGAATGAGGTTAAAAAATATGCTATTATTTAACTACAATGACATTAACAATCAAAACTATATTTTTACATGTAAGTCTCAAACTTTGCTTTAGAATTATAATTTTTTTTAAATAATTTTTCTATTCATTTTATTTTTGTCAACCGATCTTCTACATTCTTACTGGCATTGTCGAGTAGGTAATAATATTACACCCGTCTTATGATTATTTCAATGTTTTGACAAGATGGTGTCCACCTGGTTATAACTTTCCAGGGAGTGTTTGGGGCATCTCTGAATATATGCTTCGTGGTATTATTTTCCACCCACTTCACTTGGGTACAACAACCGAACTCTATTATGTAAAATGTCACCGATATTACCAAATATAGAATCAAATAATACAGGATTATGAATTCAATATAAAGTTATACGTGAGAGAGACTAACACCCATATTCTAAAACGTTTCCTCGAACGTTCCTCCGCTCCACTCAACCTCAGTCAAGGAAATTGGTATTCTTAGTTGCAAAAAATCTCCTCCACTTGACGTTCCTCGAAAATTTTCCTCATTCAAGGTGAGGAAGCAACTGTCAAACTCAAGGTACGTCGGGACCTACCTTAAGGAATACTCGTGGAAGATTTACGCCATTATTTACTGTATTCATACGTCCACGATTGGAAATAAAAGTTGATTATTATATTATGATAATTTTTACGGGTGGATTTCTTATTATATTTGAATTATGTCTATGATAGTCCATGCGATTATCCTGAACGGAGGTTTTTATGAGATACACAAAGCCCTATTGAGTTTAAGCCTACAAAGGATTCCAAAGAAACTATCGTCTTCGGAAAGAAACTATCTTGAATATATTGTTGCCGCTTGTATCTACTTGATTAATGATCTTGTCATGTCTAAAGTGAAATGTCTTTGAAAGTGATGACATTAAAATTTCAAGGACACATTTCAGAGCGAGAAACAGATTCTCCCTTTTTGATGTCCTTCCTTATATTCTCCGTCCTACTAGCCTTACGTGTCTCTTAGGTTTAGTGAATAATAACCCTGTAATTTTACATGTCTTGTCATTATTTATTAAAATTAACAAAATCATAGTTTAATCAGATTGTCTATTTCTTAATCGATATGTACCTAACAATAAGTCGGTCTAAACACAATTAGTTATCTTCTTTTTCAAATTACATTTTTTTATCGCTCTCCTTGGTTTATGGCACGATCCGCCACAGACAGCGCACACTCTGTATCTACATGACATTGGCGGAATTGTGTATTGCGTAGATACGGCGCGGCGCCATAAATTAAAAAAGAAAATGAACATTTGTCGAACCTAATACTTCTGACGCGAAAACAACGGAAAATAGATACTTGGCTAGAAACGGAAAAAGAAAGAATTACTCAACTAGTCAAGAGATAGATGAATACGATATAACAAAGTATTATAAAAAATTAAAAACATGTCTATATATATATAACAAAAAGAGGAATCAAAACTATTAAAGACTAGCTTCTGCCCCCGACTTCGCGTGGAATAGTAAACGTTTACGCAGCGCATTTCATCTGAGAAAATGCAAAAAATACCCCAATTTTGAAACATTCCTCATTGGTGCTTCGCTCCTATTCATCTTAGCATGATGATATATAGCTGCACGACATCGCGCGACATCTTACTGCACAGCAGACGGTCTCAAAGTTGCAAGAACTGGGGTTGGAAGTTCTCAGTCATCCGCCTTACTCACCAGACCTTGCGCCTACAGACTACTACTTTTTCCAGACTTTGGATAACTCCTTAGTGGGAAAAAAATTCAATACACGAGAGGCAGTACAAAATGCCTTTGAAGAATTTGTTGCTTCCCGTCCAGCTGATTTCTTTAAAAAGGGCATCAATAAACTGCCACTGCGTTAGCAAAAATGCATTGATTGCATGGGTGATTACTTCGATTAATACAAATAAAATATACTTGAAAAAAAAACGTTTAAATTTTTTCATAGAAAAGGGCAATTTCATAGGTAAAGACCTAATATCCAGCAAGCATGTCATGCATCTGTCCAGCAAGATAAATTTATTCGCAAATTTCAATTGTTTTGTTTTATCGACACCGAGATTTTAAGATATTTTTCGGCGTGGTTTTGTGTTAGTGACGCAAGATAACAGGTCCAACCTATCTCCGTTTTAACATTGAATCGCATTTAGCAAAATAAAACGATATTTTTATAAACGCGCTATATAAATAACAGATGAGTTCGTTCCATATAGAACTGACCTACTTAAATACCACGTAATTGTAAATCCGTGAGCTCGGAAACGCAATCAAGCGATTTTATTGTCCACGAAGCCAATTTACTTTTATCACAATGCATTTTCAAATGTATTATAAAATGGCAGCAAGGAGAGATCTCTTATGAAAAAAAAGTTTCTTGGAAAAAATAGGTAGAACATTAATGACCTTCGTTTGAAACCTTTTTTCATACCTATCCTTTTGTATATGTGCCTATCTTGACAATTTTATCGTTTGTTTCTACTATGAAATGCTTACAAATACAAACATTATTAGAGAGTTTTTGGCTGAATCTTACACCCATATTCCAAGACGTTACTTCAAACCTTCCTCAACCTCGGCTCATTCGAGGTTACTTCAAGGAGTACCTCAAGGAATCCTCGAAATCGGTATTTTTAGTTGCGACTGAACATGGTGTTGAGGTAATCTCGGGGATCCTCGAATGAGGTTGAGTCGAGGTAAAACGTCATTGTATACGTCATTAAATCATAGATTACAGTGTATTTTTTAATCTTTTCGTCTATGGTTACTCGAAACTTTGCAATTATCTGTTCCTTTTTTTATCTGCGTTACGTCGCTTGCGACCTTTTATTTATGTTTGAGGTTTGTTGTGGTGTTGTGACAAATTGAAAGTCTGTTTTTGTTTTATATGTTAATACTTATCTCGAGTAACCATAGACGAAAAGATTAAAAAATACACTGTAATCTATGATTTAATGACGTATACAATGACGTTTTACCTTGACTCAACCTCATTCGAGGATCCCCGAGATTACCTCAACACCATATTCAGTCGCAACTAAAAATACCGATTTCGAGGATTCCTTGAGGTACTCCTTGAAGTAACCTCGAATGAGCCGAGGTTGAGGAAGGTTTGAAGTAACGTCTTGGAATATGGGTGTAAGATTCAGCCAAAAACTCTCTAATAATGTTTGTATTTGTAAGCATTTCATAGTAGAAACAAACGATAAAATTGTCAAGATAGGCACATATACAAAAGGATAGGTATGAAAAAAGGTTTCAAACGAAGGTCATTAATGTTCTACCTATTTTTTCCAAGAAACTTTTTTTTCATAAGAGATCTCTCCTTGCTGCCATTTTATAATACATTTGAAAATGCATTGTGATAAAAGTAAATTGGCTTCGTGGACAATAAAATCGCTTGATTGCGTTTCCGAGCTCACGGATTTACAATTACGTGGTATTTAAGTAGGTCAGTTCTATATGGAACGAACTCATCTGTTATTTATATAGCGCGTTTATAAAAATATCGTTTTATTTTGCTAAATGCGATTCAATGTTAAAACGGAGATAGGTTGGACCTGTTATCTTGCGTCACTAACACAAAACCACGCCGAAAAATATCTTAAAATCTCGGTGTCGATAAAACAAAACAATTGAAATTTGCGAATAAATTTATCTTGCTGGACAGATGCATGACATGCTTGCTGGATATTAGGTCTTTACCTATGAAATTGCCCTTTTCTATGAAAAAATTTAAACGTTTTTTTTTCAAGTATATTTTATTTGTATTAATCGAAGTAATCACCCATGCAATCAATGCATTTTTGCTAACGCAGTGGCAGTTTATTGATGCCCTTTTTAAAGAAATCAGCTGGACGGGAAGCAACAAATTCTTCAAAGGCATTTTGTACTGCCTCTCGTGTATTGAATTTTTTTCCCACTAAGGAGTTATCCAAAGTCTGGAAAAAGTAGTAGTCTGTAGGCGCAAGGTCTGGTGAGTAAGGCGGATGACTGAGAACTTCCAACCCCAGTTCTTGCAACTTTGAGACCGTCTGCTGTGCAGTAAGATGTCGCGCGATGTCGTGCAGGAGCAGCGGAGACGAGCGATTGACCAACGCTGGTTGGAGACGTGCCAGCTTCTCCTTCATTGTGTTCAGTTATTCACAGTACACATCTGCAGTAATGCTCACCCCTTTGGTAAGAAGCTGTGATGAATCACACCGGCGCTAGACCACCAAACAGTGACCATCACTTTTCTAGGGTAAGTTTCGTTTAGGGCATTGTTTAGGTGCTGAACCAGGATCCAGCCAACTTGCTGAGCGCTTGCGGTTATCAAACAGAATCCATTTTTCATCGCTGGTAACAATGCGGTTCAAAATTCCTTAGCTGATGATACACAATCTACGGCTGAATTAGCAGCAGCTTTCGACGTAAGCGTCAAAACAATATTAGTCCATTTGTGTCAAATTGGCAAGGTAAAAAAGCTTGACAAATGGGTGCCCCACGAACTCAATGATCGCCAGAGCGAAGTACGCGTCGAGACGTGCCTTGCACTGCTCAACAGACACACAAATTAAGGAATTTTGAACCGCATTGTTACCAGCGATGAAAAATGGATTCTGTTTCCTTGCCAATTTGACACAAATGGACTAATATTGTTTTGACGCTTACGTCTAAAGCTGTTGCTAATTCAGCCGTAGATTGTGTATCATCAAGTTCCACAATCGCCTTTAATTCGTCATTGTCGACCAAAGTCTTCGGACGACCGCAAGGTTCATTTTTCAGGTCGAAATTCCCAGAACGGAAGCGAGCAAACCAATAACAAGTGGTGCGTTGGTTTGTAGTGTTAGCTCCGTAAACGTCGTTGATGTTGCGTACCGCTTGTGCCGTGTTGCTGCTACTCAAATTAGAAAGAAAAAAAGAAAGAAATTCTTTATTGTTGGAACAACCATACAATTAAATTAAATTTCACAAACTAATTAGACAGAAAAAAAAACATTTTAAAAATGAAAAAATAGATGTCCAACAATTGGCGAACCCATTCAGCAAAAATCTGCAATACTGTAAGTAGTACTGCAGCGCTGATTTTCGATGGGAGCCTATATATGATGATAAACGGACGCTAAAGTTAGTACAAAATTTGAGACGAACAAACAAATAACACAGACACACGTAACACGTCACGGTTGGTCATATTAAAGAGAAATAACTGCTGTAACCACAAATTTAGGATTAAACAAAACAAGTATAAATGTGTACGGAAGAAGATTTAAAAAAAAAATACACACCAACAAACAGGGCTTAAAATAGAACTACATGAATACATTATACGTCACTTTAATTACTGAGTTTGAAATTGCAATAGATAATGCTTATATGAGAGTTTAAAGCTAAGTTAACTCTTTTTGGATCGACATGGTGGTGGGATGTTGTTCCAACAACGAGTGGCGGCATATTTAAATGACCCTCTGAAAGCGGTAGTTCTATGGAGAGGTATCGATAATGGATTAGTCATGGTGAGAGAACATCAAAAATACCTGTCTATCTTGTCTCCACTCTAACTTGTCATACAGATATTTTGGGTTTTTGGTTTTAATGAGCCCGAAAAGTAACGTAGCCATATGTAATTCGCGTCGTGCCACCATTTTTAAGACATTCGCGTCATTCAAAAATGGTGTAATATGCCCACGGCGCGGGACATCGAAGCAAAATCTAGCACAAGCATTCTGCACGCGCTAGATAGAACGATCAGTACGCGATAATAGAATAGAACAATAATTAAGTCTCGATAGAATTAGACTGTCAACAAGTATTCCATAATTACTCGAATTTTGAACGTATCCATGATGACAAAAAAGATTGAAATGCGATGAAAATGTAACACTAATCAATAAACAAATGACTACTTTTGGAAAAAAAAAATCCATGTTTTTAAAATAAAATAAATTTGAAATTAGAATTCTTAGCCAAACAAAAATTATTTTAATTTGAAATGGCCAGTACTACAGAACGGCTATTTCATAGGTAAAGACCTATTATTAATACACAGATTTTGAGATGGGGATTTGGATTTTGAAACAGAGAACATTTTTGTTTCTTAGAACGACCCTAACTTTCAACGAAGACAAACTAAATTATTTACGTCCTACAATTAAAAATTCCATAATTAATTTAGCGTAATAGGTGTTCAAAAGATTTCGGCACATGATGTATCCGTAAAATTTTGTGGCACTTTGACATTTATGGTTTATCAAAGTCAAAGAAGCTTCGTAACTTTCGGCATAAAAATAACTTTTTATTGTTGGACATAATTTCAAATATATATCTTCTAAGATGTTCATTGAAATAAACCATATATAAATATACCATAAAACGTAATTTTAAACAAGATTAGATGCACAATGTTACTAACACATTTAATTGAAATTTGGATAAGGATTAAAACCATATTGGTCTAAAGAACTTTGTAATTCATAATTTTTTAGTTATGGGCACGTTATAAAAATTAAATATTAATATAATATAAATAATGAAATATAATATAAAAATGGTTACTGTGTTTTGTTTTTACGAGATGACTATATACCACTGGCTTTTTTATAGGCATATACGGTTCTGTAGTACATCATTCTGAAATTGAGTTTATTTAGAATTTAGCCAATGTTCACCATGAAAACGCCCGAATATATCTTCACTATTTCATTACAATTTATCGACTTTTGTCTGCTGTATATTATTTATTATACATAGAACTCTTTAAATGTTTTTAAATCTCATACCAAAATCCGTAGCGTGGTTTAGAAAAGGCAACGTAATATAAGAACAGAATGGTTTATACTATTTATACGGTTAGGCTAAGCTTCGACCAGCTATGTATGCAAGCCCATGTTATTTATACTATATACTGAATAATGTTCTGTGAAAGCATTAATCGTGGTCACCTCATAACCACATCAAAGCATAGCAATGTCAAAGTCAGTAAGGACAAGTACGATAGATTATACAAGCAACAATGGTGTATAAGTTGACAATAATCTCCCGCATTAACGTAGCCCCTCCGTACCACTCGGTGCCAGCCTGCGCCGGCGCGCCTTCACTCAGGGTTGCCAACGGACGATTTTAACTCGTCTCTACATATAAGTAAACACACTTATGAGTAAAAAATTTGTTATTGATTATAGTTATAGCTATATTCTTATATCTGAAAATAGAATATGTTTACATAAATTAAGATTTAAGTGTAAAATTAAAAACTGAAATATATAATAACTAACTAAACACAAATTTGTACTATAAAACAAATATAACATGATAAAAACACTCATTTTTATGTATATTTATTTGCTGTATGTTCATTGCACAACACACACATTTTTGTGTAAATATTTTTCGTTATAAAAGGTTTAATAATAATATAAATACAGATGAAAATAATTAATGTATTATTTTATAATAACCAAATAGAAGATAGGTAAGTCATAAAATTATAAATTTACATATATGCTTCAAATTCAAAAACAACAAAATAAACATTATACTTATTATATATTAAAACTGATAAAAAATTACAATAAATCTTGACGTCAATATTATATTTATTATATACAATGTAACATATTTATTTACGTTATTTTAATACCTAAAATTTTTTTTTTCATTATTCTACTGATCTTAAATAATTACATTTAAATCCATGGCTCTGTAAGTAATAACTATTAAATAAATATTAAATGTAGTAGAGAACAAATAGAGCACCTGTTTAAATAAACGTTATGTACGTCTAGGTTGATATTGTTTAATAAAAACGGGCAAATGACAATGAATTTTATCAAACAACTAAACACTTCAAATACTAAAATATCAGATAAAGACTTATTTTGTAGAAGGCTTGTTCTCTTAGTCACTTACGCACTACAGAACTCTTCACAGTCTATTTTTTATTGTTAACTGGTATAATATCATTAGTTACAAAAATACTAACGTAACCAAAGCTGTTTGCGTATACTAAATCGAAGAATTCGTGTTTTTTTACTATCTATGAAATTACCAGCTGCTACCAACGACTTCATCGGCATATTTTACTATGCTACAATATATTTTATGTCCAGGTCAAAAAACATAAGCACTACACCGCTTGTCCCACTTCAGCTTATAATAATCGTACCTTCTTATAGCTTTAATAATATATTGAATAAGGCTATCGTAAATTTTTTTACATAAAGTCCACGTGCCTAAGTAAAAAAAAAGATCGAAATCTGTCCAGTAGTTTTCATTTTATTTATATGGCGTTTGATCATAATTACACCAGACGTAATAGCTTGTTCCAAACGGCAACAAATCGAGTCCAGAAAGAAAGCTAGCAAGGGAAAATGCTTTAAGGTGTAGCTACACGGGTCACGATTTACGATACCGCGACAACTCGTTCACAGAAATTTCAGGTCGATGTTAGAATTTGAAATAACACACAGAAATTTCAGGTCGATGTTAGAATTTGAAATAACACGCTCAATGTCTATGAATTTAAACCAAGAATGTCAAAATTTACAAGAAATTTCAGTGTTGCCATATATTTATGTAATATTTTACTAAGCGTATGGTATACGGTTTACTGACGGGCTTGTAGAAAATTTCGTCAGCCCTAACATGCAACCGTTTCGTCATTCATGACTCGCGACGTTTGTAAACCAACCACGCAGTACTACAAAGTACAAACAAGTTACAATCGACTGCGGCCAATCTAATGGCACAATGAACCGTTACGAACAGTACATGCCGTACACGATCGCTTCAAATGTTTTGTCTTCGACAAGTAATTATGAACGAGAAAACGCTAAGGAAACCTGAACCTTGGAGAAATATCCTCATTGTGAGAAAAGACAGATTATTTTCTCGTTGCTTTATATAAACTATACGTACTTACGTATTAGACTAACTTTTTCTTTCTTGAATAGAAAAGCGAACTTATTGTAACGAATTTCATTCCATTATACATAATTAATTGAATATCATTATACGATAGATATTCATGAATAAAAACTAAAATATACAGCGTAGAAAACAAAGAACAAACAACAAAGAAGGTGAAAATCTCATTCAAGCTGCAGTTGCTTTCGACCTTGCCATAGCTAATACTTTTTTCCAAAAAAGAGACCAGCATCTAATCACATACAATAGTGGTAATCATACTACCGAAATTGATTATTTTCTCTTACAAAGAAATAATCTTAAAATAGTGCAAGATTACAAAGATCTGCCTGGAGAGATATTAGCTGCTCAACATCCTCTATTAGTATTAGATTTAAAAATAAAATGAAACTGGCCGGAAATCAGTCCCCCCTAAAATTAAATGGTATCTAATAGAGAAAGATGAGTATACGAAAGAATTTAGAACAAAAGTTGTTAATAAAATGATAGAAATGGAAAATATGAAAACAAAAAATGATAATGGATGTTAGAATGAAATGGCAACATGTGTAAGAAACGTAGCAAAGAATGTTTTTGGTGTAACGAAAGGAAGAGGAAAGATACATAAGGATACTTGGTGGTGGAACGAAGAGGTACAAAGGGCTTTGAAAGAAAAGAAAACAGCTTTCAGAGAATGGAAATGTATTGAAGATTAAGATTAAGATTTTGATGAAGGATGGGGACATAAAGAGTCGTAGGAAAAAATATTTTGAAAGACTGATGAATTAAGAATTTGAGGATCGGAGAGTTAGAGAACGCACCTAAGTGGGAATGAAGTAAGAAAAGCTGTGATCATACCATTCAAAACTGAAAAGCCGTTGGGCCAGATGACATACCGGCTGAAGTATGGAAGTTTTTAAAAGTAGATGGATGGCCGTGGCTGACTTTATTTTTTAATAATATGTTACTGGAGAAAGCGATCCTAAATGAATGGTGCGATAGCGCAATAGTGCCTATCTTTAAGAATAAGGATGATGTGCAGGACTGTAACAATTATCGAGGAATAAAGCTGATGTCGCATAGTACGAAGGTTTGGGAAAGAGAAATAGCGAGACGAATATCAACAGAAACCGCACGTCGAAACATTAATCACTCTACAAATCATTGATATTTTCCAGTACTGTACCGTATTTTGACACGTACATTCGTTAAGGGTTGGAATTATATTAGTTTCCAATATTAAGAGTACGATTTCTTACTATTTTTCCCAACTATAGCACTATTACATTGGTATTATTATATTATATTTAATGTGATATATGTTTTCAGCTGTAGGTTTGCACCAGGGTTCAGCTTTAAGCCCTTATTTATTCCTTCTTGTTATGGATGCGTTAACATCAGACATACAGGAGGAGACACCCTGGTGTATGCTGTTTGCTGATGATATTGTTCTTGTCAGCGAAGATGCTACCGAGGTCCAGAGTAGACTGGTAAAATAGCGCGAAAAACTGGGGAATGTTGGTCTGAAAATCAGTAGACAAAAAACTGAACATTTGTTTTGCGACTTTGGTGGTCCATCTAATTTTTCTTCTATAGCTTTAAATGGTATATCCTTACCAAACTGCTCTGATTTCCGGTATCTCGGTTCTCTGATCCAAAACGATGGTTGGATCGACAAGGACATGCGGAATAGGATAAATGCATGGTGGATGAAATGGCAAAAGGTCTCTAGTGTAGCTTGTGACCCACGAATGCCCTTGAAAGTCAAGGGGAAGGTGTATAAAACTATTATAAGACCAGTCATGTTGTACGCATCTGAGTTTTGGGCGACGAGAGATACGGATGAGAGAAAACTACATGTGGCAGAGATGCGAATATTAAGGTGGATGTCTGGTGTAACTAGAATGGATAAGATTAGGAATATATATATCATACGAAGTTTTAAAATAGCACCAGTAACAGAGAAGTTGAGGAGTAATAGGTTAGCATGTCATGTCATGAGGAGAGATGAAGACCATGTAACTAGAAAAGCTTTGAGTATGACCGTCGATGGATATAAGAGTAGAGCAAGATCGAAAAAGGTATGGATGGATTGTGTGAAAAAAGATATGTGTGTAAAAGAATACTGAGATGACATCCGATAGGCGAGCGTGGAAAAGGAAAACATGTTGTACCGAACCTACTTAGGTGGGATAAGGGTAAGAAGACGATGATGACAGCGTAGAAAATTTAATAAAAATTCCCGAAAATTAACACGCATAAACCAAATCAAAATTCTTGGCATACCGTGTAACTTTTATATACTGTAATCCATAACTTTATTCTACTTTGTAATAAAATTATTAATAAATTTAATTTGTATAGTATTTATAAAATCACTTTTAATTCTTTTATTTGTTGATTTTATAGACATTTTATTCCAAAAGGATTTTATTTCTAGGATTCTAAACGTATGACATACAATTCAATATTTTTTTATTATAGTTCCACAGCTACAATCACCTTGTATACACCAAGTGTATACATATAAATAAAAACCTATATAAAAACAGTGTAATTACGAACTATGTCAGAATATTACTCGTATTCTACATACGTTGTAGCGTATAGTTCCGTGTATTGTTACAGAGCGCATTAACGGTGTTTAGAACGTGACCAATCATTTTGTGTTTAAATACACATACGTACAGACGTCACAAACACTATATACAAAGCTCCGAAAGAAAGAAAGAACGAAATTAGTTTATTATCCGAGTATCCAAGACAGGTTGTGTATATTCATTTACTATCTTAGACGAAATTAGCTAAGAAAAAAATTAACCAGCCGTTAAAGGTATAACGTAAAATAGTGTCTTTATGTAATGAAACTAGCGGTGCACGGCGGTTTTATTATACTACCGTTTAATTTTCCCGCTATTAGTCGAATCCCTATAACCCATACTACACCATATATTGTTTTTGCTTAACGTATTTTCAAATCTGTACTTTCTTTGCAATTGAGCTCAGCACTGCTCCTAAAGATCATACCTTAATGTTAGGTAACCTTAAAATCTTCATCAATAAACTTGACATAAAACACAAAAACAAAATCTCTCATTTGACTGATATTTCCGAAGATAAGCATTCAAACAGATAAAAATACAACTTCAGTTTAATATTATTAGTACAATATACTATGACTGAGAAGGAGGTTCAAGTTTAGCAGCAAACCTTTAAACAATCATTGTAAAAAAAGATTCCCAAAGAACCGAATTTTGATTAAAATAAAATATTTGCAACAACCGCATAAGTTTCACCTTAGAGTTGCGTGTCAGAGGTCACAAACAACACACATAAATGACATTTCATTTGCAATTATAGTAATTTGCCGATTTTTCCACCGTCGTCACCGTGATGACGATAATCATCATTACCATCGCATTACCATAGTTTGGAAAGTGTATTAGGATAATATGAATGTTCTAGTAATAAACAAACTACACTTATTTCTGCTTTATTATTCACGCTAATGTGCTCAGATGAGTCTAGGATAAGGACATTTCAAAATTTATTTTACCGAAGAGAATAAAGCAAATAAAGCAGCTACTAATAAAATTTTCAAATCAGTAGTTTCTAGAATGTACTACACGAGTTTATTTAGTTTAAAACGTAATTCTAAACAAATTACAGATATTCAATTTTTTTTGTATTAATTTGTCAGCAAGATATTTATTCGCGGCTCACTGCCCAATAGACATATTTTATAGCGAATTTATTTGAGCTTATCTAGCTTCTATGAATAGTAATGAAAGGTTTAAAAATAGACAATTGAGTGTGGTATAAAATTTTCTTCTATGAGATATAATATGTGATAAAAAAATAACAAGACATTTAAAGGATGACGAAGCTTAAAGATGGTTTGAAGGGTCCAAGTTATTAGTTAAGTAAAGAGATTCTCAATGACCCAGCATATTTTCCCGGAGCCTCGACGTTTAGAAGTTAAATTAACTTGCAACCACTTACAGAACTGTCTAACTTTTAACTATAGCGTGTTCACCGCCGTGACATCCATACAGCCTTTGTACAACACACGAGTTAATGGTTTTAATTCATTGCAGTTTTTTACCATCATCTCTTTTAATATCTGTTTCATTTGACAATAAATAGATGTATTTAGACTATGAGTGTATGGTATGGTATGGCATACCTTATGATACAGCTTCGTTATTTTACACAAGTATATTCGATATAATAGTGGATAAGAAGAGAAGCAGAAGAGTTAGATTTTTCTGAAAGCAATGATTTTTATATCCGTAACTGGATATTTCATACCCAATGATGGTTCTTTGGACATTCATTATAATTTATTTTACAGTTTGTTATATAGGACAAGATATACGCCATGTGGTAAGTAAATTAATATGTGAAAATTAATGTATTTGATATCGAAATGGGGAACAATAAATCTCTTTGATCCGTGTGTGGTCTTGAATAGACCTTAATAGATACCTAACGGAATTAATTCCTTAAAATGATTTTAGACTTGAATATATGTATATTATGGAATTGTAACCACAAAACATAATATAATGATTTCATGAAATCGAATATTTAACTATAATATTTTAAAATATTTCACTGTACCACTGTATGTGGGAAAACATACAACTGTGGTTTTTTTTTATATCATAGGAGGCAAACGAACAGGTGGGTCACCTGTTTTTAAGTGATCACCACCGTCCATAGACACTTGCAACACCACGGGAGTCACAAGTGCGTTGCCATCTTGTGTTTGGGGGGAGAGGGAGGAAATGAAGGGGGAAGGAGAGAACAGGTGGGCCTCCGGCGCTCTCACTGACCGAACGAAACGCAACAACGCAAGCACTGTTGTAGTCCGGTGAAGCTGTTAAGACCTTGCTTGGTAAATAGCGTAGTCAGTTCGAAAAAAAAAAGCAAGCACTGTTACTTCACGTTGGTTTTGTGTGGGTCGGGCGGTACTACCCCGGGCGAGCTGTCCCATTCATGCTGAAACCAGTTATAGATTCAGCGTGGCTCTACCACATACCAAGATTTCTGCGATTATAAAATCGCCAATATGTAGTGGGCTTTATGCTCAAAACTTTCTTCGCGAAGAGGCCTATGAGTATGCAGTGGGTTTCTTAGAGGCTGATGATAATGATTAGTTTTAGTTCTGGTTTGCTATATCAGTGTCCACATTGATATCAAGCTCACCAACTCGTTAGAAATACTTACAAGTAGGATCGGTTGTGGAACGAATGCAGGTATAATTACAAGAAATACACATTACTAAACTACACAGAGAAATGGCTTCGGAGTCGGTACCCGCATACGCATGAGGTAATATTGCCTGACGTTGTTCGCAAGCCATGCGCGCGCTCATTTGGAAGCCGCCATGTTGACGCATGCGAGGTTATTTTTTGACATTGACAATGTCCTCTCTGGTAGGGGTGAACTAAAGTGCAGATATACCAAGGTCGCACCTGCATAAAATGGTAAATATTTATTGAGGAAACATTAAAGATGTCATTGTGTCACCGTTATCAAGCGGGTTTATTATCGTCAGTGTTTTTTTACTTTATTTGAAATAACCTAACCCAACAAGTAAAAATCTTCGCGTACAGGTTTCTTTCTAGTTCCAAATTCGATATATTGAGGAAAAGTGCTAAAAGACGCAAAAGTAAAAGCTATGACGTAATCCCTTCGCATACCGGAATTCGATTTTTATTACTCCAAATTTTTAAACGCAATATTTCATCGAACACGCGACCTGACGCCGTTCGGTGTTGCCGGACCGTAGGAATTCTACGGAACGCTTGATTTATTTAAATACGTAGAATTCTATGCAATTTTTAAATATTTCGAGACATAAATAGACTTCCGATTGTTAGTGAAATTTGTGAAAGCGACTTTTTACTTTCTAATAAGTAGTAAAAACATTCGAAATGTCTGTTCTTTGTCTGAGTTAATATCCAAAATGCCTAAATCGATTATTGACGAGACTATTATAGGTAAATAAAGGAGTTATTGCAGTATTATTTAGGATACATACTATTACGCCTTTCTGTAGGTACAGGCTGTATATTAATGATAAAGTTTATTAAAAATAACGTCAAAGGGTTATAGGGTGTAGATATTCATAACATGAAAACTTCAATGAAATAATAAAAAATGATCTTATAATTAATCTAAATAAAACATGTAAGATATACGAGAACGTAATCACGGGTAAAAACCACGCTTGTGTAAAGTAAGCTTATTCTGTAACATTAATGATTATAAGCAGTATATAATATACATCTTATGTAAAATACACAGTAATGCTAATACTAATTACTCGTTAAAACTTATTGTAACGTCTTATCAATTAATTTCCATGCTATAACACGATAAAGAATTCCTGTTATGCTTAAACAGTATTTATGTATTATTGCATTCAGGTCTTCCCCAAATACGTAATACCTTTAATGATAAGGTCATAATTGTGTGTATGCTACGAAAAATTAGTCATTTATATGTATCTGTTTGTATCTGTAAGTAACTGTGAAGTAAAATACTACTCCATGACTTAAAGGTAACATAAAATTTTAATAATCATTTATTCTACATACAATATGTTAAAATAATTCCTTTGTCTTCTTCACATAGCAGTTTAAAATGCGATTGTAACTCTAGACACACGTGATAAAACACATATATTACCCTTTTATTTTTGGCTAAAATATGAAATTTAAAAGTATATGTATTTATGTAATTCATTCGATTTTATTTAAAATTCCTTATGGCAACTCGACAGCACACTGACATACAATTTAGAAATACTGAAATAGGTACTTGAAACAAATTACAGTATAGATGGCACGCCAAAATCCAGCAAAATGTCAGCTGTCATAGATTAACCATTTAGATCCGAATATTTTCTATGTTTTTCAATTAAACTCCATGGACTATGTATTATACAACAAATGCATGATATTTGTGCCTAATTCTTGTAATTATTAACTTATTACGATCAGGTATAGACAGCATGGGTCTAGTTATATATATTGCAAAATAACAACGAACCTTCTAGAAATTTCACTGGAATGAACTAGAAAATACATTTTTCATAACTTCATTATCTAAATATAGTAAGCGGAATCGCGTGCCATACTGAGCCAGACAGACACGGCAACTGCGATTTCCATTATGCAGACGATACACATATCCGGTGTTATACAACATTGCATAAACACGAGCGGATCGATTGATTCTGTAATTTCGTTTACGTTCGTTTCTGGATTATTGAAAACTATAATTGATGCATACGAGTAACTAATAACATTTTTAGGGTCCCGTAGTTAACAATGAAAAAAAACGATACAATCATTTTGTTGCTCTTCCTTGCAACAAAACGAATTTATTGAAAACGGATGAGACACATTTGAAATTAATATTATCTTATAATGCTATAAAAATACAAGGCGATAGAAAGAACCTTTTTTTTTTATTGTAGCACGGCAAAGTGACTTTACTGTGCCTGATGGTGAGCACAGTATAATCTAAAAACAATGGCGACCACCGAGAGACACACTATCCCTCACCGGTCGCCGCTGTCATGCCGGCTTGCATAAATGACTCTTCACGTTACGCTTGAAGGACCCCATATTATAGGAAGGAGGGAACACACTGGCCGGGAGATTGTTCCACAGCTTCACGGTACGGCAGAGATAAGAAGTTACGAACTTTTTAGTTCGTGCCCAGATTTACCGTAAAACTATGGCTCCGGAGCCCAGCGCGCGTGGTTCGGATATGAAAAGGAGAGGAAGGTATTAAATTAAATAGCTCTTCAGAACACTCGCCATGATACAGACGGTAGAACACGCTCTGTGAGGCAATGTCTCTGCGCAACTGAAGCGGCTCTATAAATTGTGTAATGTCTGAATCATTGACAATGCGGACAGCCTGTCTCTGCAACCTGTCCAGGGCATCTAGTAGGTATTTGGCGGAACCGTCCCAGAGGTGCGAACAATACTCCACGCAAGGCCAAACTTGTGCCTTATAAAGGAGGTATAGCTGATCAGGCGTGAAAAACCGTCGCATCCTGTTCAAGATTCCGAATCTCCGAGATGCAGTGGAGATGACGCTCCCGATGTAATCCCTGAGATTGAGGTCGCTAAGATCTAAAATATTGAGGCTGTCTCGCATTGCGAGCGAGACGTTCTGGAGAGCAGGAAGAGGAGTAAATGGAGATGTCTTGCAGGTAAATGCGCACACCTGTGTTTTGTTAGCATTAAACTCGATCAAATTGCTTGCTCCCCATGTTGATATGAGATGCAAGGACCGGTCGAGTTCAATCACAAGATCCTGCCGTCTCTTTTCTGTTTTCCGCCGACTGCAAGAAGGCTTGCTGTAATAGCACCCATGGATGGTGCTGTCATCTGCATAACAATGAATATGGCCTAAAGGTAACATATCATTGATATGCAGAAGAAACAGAGTAGGTGAAAGTACAGGGCCTTGGGGGACTCCAGCATTACTGGCATGAGCTGCGAATCACATCCATCGACAAGGACACGAATTCTGCGCTCATGTAGAAAGGCAGAGATCCATTTGCATAAATTGTCGGGGAGACCGTATACCGGAATCTTGGACAGCAGACCACGGTGCCTATCGAAGACTTTGGCAACATTGAGACTGATTGCCAAGGCCTCGCCGTGCTTGTCAATTGCCTCCCCCCAGCGGTGTAGTGCGTAGGCCAGAAGATCACCCGTTGATCACTCTTTATTCTGAAAGTCTCGCTCTGAAAATCTAAGAAGTACTTTCTAGAGGATCTACAATGTTGTCACAGATATAGGTTTTTTTGGTACGAGATTAGAAATAAATATACTTCAAATTCCTACAGGAATTGATACAAGACAAAATTATATTTTCTATTAACATCATAAGACCAGCAATAACAAGAAGAGGTCCTTTATGACACCGTGGCTGTTCGGAAACTTTGAAAAGATGTATGTATAATATTTTCAATACAGTAAATGAAATCATAATAAATATGTATTTAATTATTGCCATATTAATCATCTACCAAATAATATCCCTTGTAGAAATATTAGGCCTTGCACTTCTGTTCACGCCTAGACTCGCTCTCATACCGTCTCGTTTTACGTAGTACGGAACCCTAAGGTTGCAAGTTATATTTTTTTAAATAAACATGCAATATCCTTATAATATGAAAAAAAATACGAATCATAACGAATTAACTTAAGACAACAGTCATTTGAATTTAAAGTAATATCCAGTAAGAGACGGCGCGCGGGAGTCTTGCAAATGAGAAATATCTTTGTTCTAACAATAATATGTGAAAAATTATTTATTCTTTTTTTTCTATTGTGATCGGTAAAGCGTGTCACAGACTTCAGCATTTTCAAGAAACTTGTACTGGTGTAATGTACTCGGACACATTAATTGCATACTTACATTATATTCAAAGTTACAGAATTTATGCGAGGTTCCACCATTAGCGCAATAACGCCATACCTTTTTATGAAGAGTTATTGAACCTCATCCCATCTTCTCGTTTGCATTACAGAACTACGCGGGAGGGTACGCGTCTCCACAGATTTACAATAACAACCATCACGGCAAAAACGAAAAAGTTCAAAAATTCTTACCTGTACTGTACTGTAAAGTCGTACTGTAAAGATGTGGAATCGCAACCAGTGTGTTCTCTTCTCCAACAATATCGGGTCCTTCAAACAAGGTCTGTAGAGGCACTTTTGCAAGTCTATCGCTATTTAATACCGACAGTCGCCACTCTTTTTGGACTGTACTGTACTTTCCATCAGGTGTTGTGCAGTCATTTTGCCGAACTAGTATAAAAAATAACATTTCTAGCTTTAGTCAATCATTACTGAGTTTGTGTTAAAGAAATTGTACAGTGATTCTAAAATGGCAACTTACCTACACATCTACCAATGATTTTTATTTACAAAAAAATATTTTATCTATTTCAGCCAGTTTCATAAAAGTAGGTGAGGTGGTGCAGCGTTGAAATTAACAATAGAGATCACTGTGAAATTCAACACTTTCACCAAATAACTGTTAAAAAACTCGGACGATTCGCTTGTTACACAACTCTCAACAGATGGCAGCACTAAGTAGTTTTTTATATGAATCATTATCCACTGTCATTTTGCTGTTGATTTTTAATCATCAAAATCATTACATCAGATGTTTTTCCTCAATGGATATTGAAGGATATTACAGTTATTAGCTTGCATAAAAATGACAGATCTCGTGGTACAGTGTTAATGAACCATACTATAGTCGAGAGGTTGCAAATTCAATCCCGGCCCTTGATTAACTTTGGTGTGATGAATGGTGTGATAAAATACTAAGTACTCGTATATTTAGTCATTGTAATTCAGACTATGCTTAGTTTAGACTTATGAGGCGGTGTACACAATTATCTTTATATTTACTTATTAAATTAACTATAAACACTTCAAGCAAATAAGGCATGTTTTTATACATTACTATTATTATTTTACTTTTGTATCAATATTGTGTTACTTCCTGCCCGGGATGAACTCTCCATTACATATACAAAAGTATTTAGAGGGACGTAGTGAACCCGCCGACAAAGCTTAGTGTATAATCCATCAAACATAAATTGAATACGTGACGAAGAAATCCACGTGACATTGACCGCCGGAAGTCACTCAGTCTCGACGTGTTCGCCCGCTCAATGAGCTACTTCCGGTTCCATGTTCGTACGTGATGTTTGAAAATAAACTTTATTTCTTCAATATAAAAGGATTAGTGCCGTGTGCGCATAAAATGTGTTTGTCGCAAAATTGTTAAGAATTTCTGATGTTGTATATTAAATTGCTGGTATTTCAATGAGTTATTATTATTATTTATATAGAAAGTTAAGTGCAGTTTAGATCCTACATAGTGTGTTGCGATGCCAAGTAACGTGTCGCTATAGTACTTGGTGGCGCCGTTAAAGCGGCACAACCAGTAATTATAATAGAAATCACCAGGTATATCCCAGTGAAGCTGTAAGGTAGGCTAGGTCAATAGCGTAGTCAGTAAGGGAAAAAACCACGTATATGATAGAAGCCACGTCAAAATGTATTGAATAGTTTCAGATCGCACAGGTAGGTATACACACATATGGTGGAAGGGTTTTATTTAGTTCCCTTATTTTCGAACTGAGTTTGTTTCGATTAGCCTAATTGTCAGACGATAAATACACGTATGAATTCGTGAGATTCACATACTAGTACATATATAATTCTCATATGTATAAATATCTAGCTTAGTTTAGCTTAGATAGATTTGTGGTGTGCATTCAAGACAACAGGTCAAGCCGAGATTCGGCTACTCTGGCACCCTTGAGCCGAAGTGCCTTAAACGCTCGTCTTAGTAGTCCGGTGAAGCTGTGAAGGGCCGTCGGCCAATAGCGTTTGTTAGATCTAAAATAAAGTTTCTGATATCCATTATGACATCCAGGTTTCGTTATATCCAGGTAATTAGTGGTAACAGGGCCCTATTACCACCGCGCCATTCGTCGTAATCCATCGTCGATAGAGCTTCATACCACAACGATCGCCGCTCTCCTGTACCTTATCAAGTGATATATTTGTATAATTATATTTATCTATCTATTTATAAAAAAGCACCGACACCGATCGCAAACTGAACTGACACTAAAATATAATGAAACAAATTAGTGCGGTCCTAATATTGATCCTTGTAGGAAGGAGCCCTGATTGTGATGCGAATGGGATGAAATTTTAACCATAAACGGCAACAACAAGCGTTCTATTTAAAAGACATTATATTAGGTCTTTACTTATGAAATTGCCGTTTTGTATGAAAAAATTTAAACGATTTTTTTCATGTATTTTTTATTTCTATTAATCGAAGTAATCACCCATGCAATGAATGCATCTTTGCCAACGCAGTGGCAGTTTATTGATGCCCTTCTTAAAGAAATCAACTGGACGGGAGGCAACAAATTCTTCAAAGGCATTTTGTACTGTCTCTCGGGTATTGAATTTTTTCACCGCCAAGGAGTTATCCAAATTCTGGAAAAAGTAGTAGTCTGTAGGCGCAAGGTCTGGTGAGTAGGGCGAATGACGGAGAACTTCCAACCCCAGTTCTTGCAACTTGGAGACCGTTTGCTGTGCAGTATGAGCTCGCGCGTTGTCGTACAGGAGCAGCGGAGACGAGCGATTGACCAATGCTGGTTGGAGATGTGCCAGCTTCTCCATCATTGTATTCAGTTCTTCACAGTACAAATCTGCAGTAATGCTCACCGCGTTTGGTAAGAAGCTGTGATGAATCACACCGACGCTAGACCACCAAACAGTGACCAACACTTTTCTAGGGTTAAGTTTTCGTTTAGGGCATTGTTTAGGTGCTGAACCAGGATCCAACCAACTTGCTGAGCGCTTGCGGTTATAAAACAGAATCCATTTTTCATCTCAGGTAACAATGCGGTTCAAAATTCCTTCATTTGTGTGTCTGCTGAGTAGTGCAAGGCACGTTTCGACGCGTACTTCGGGCTGGCGATCATTGAGTTCTTGGGGCACCCATTTGTCAAGCTTTTTTACCTTGCCAATTTGAGGCAAATGGACCAATATTGTTTTGACGCTAACGTCGAAAGCTGCTGCTAATTCAGCTGTAGATTGTCTTGATTATCATCAGTTTCCACAATCGCCTTTAATTCATCATTGCCGACCAAAGTCTTCGGACGACCGCGAGGTTCATTTTTCAGGTCGAAATTTCCAGAACGGAAGCTAACAAACCAATAACAGGTGGTGCGTTGGTTTGTAGTCTTAGCTCCGTAAACGTCGTTGATGTTGCCTGCCGCTTGTGCCGCGTTGCTGCCACGACGGTACTCATATTCCATAATTACTCGAATTTTGAACGTATCCACGATGACAAAAAAGATTGAAATGCGATGAAAATGTAACACTAATCAATAAACAAATGACTACGTTTGGGAAAATAATTCCATGTTTTTAAAATAAAATAAATTTGAAATTAGAATTCTTAGCCAAACAAAAATTATTTTAATTTAAAATGGCCAGTACTGCAGAACGGCAATCTCATAGGTAAAGACCTATTATTAACGAACACTTTAACTAACGATGCAATTTAAGACCATAAGCTTTACAACAAAGTATATAATGATCGACTTTATCAAAAGCCTTAGCAAAATCAGTTTATAGTGAGTCTATGCGTGTATTGATATTAAATACACTACATAGGTGATTAAAACTAAGTGATTCGAGGTTATTGATTGATTAACCAGCAATAAAGCTATGTTGATTATCACTAATTATGTGTTTTAACTGAAAACCAATTACAATTTCAAAGAACTAAGTAACAAAACATTAATATATGTAGTTAGTCACATGTATCATCTTTCGCGATTTGTAAAAATCGGATTATTTATATTAATTTTTGCAGCTCTCAATACACATGGTCACTGAAACTTATTTAAGTTTAAAAAAGTAATAATATAAGTGTTACTAACACCATTTCCACCAATTACAGATCATCAACACTTGCTTTTTTATTGATGTCAACTAACTGAAGTGTGAATTTGATGTAATTTTTCAAATTGAGGAAGCATAGATTTTAACGCTGGTATGTCAGGATTATACAGTATTGCGTGAGGTTGTATTATAACCAGATGAGAAGTGTTGGTCTCCCTTTACCATCTTCAGCGAAAAAGAACTTACAGGTCATGTTTTCAGTCAGTTTTTTGAGTTTAAAATTGCGAATGTTTCCAAAACGCATTGGTACCTAATAATAGATAGCGGAAATATTCCAATGCCAAGTAGAAATCTTTTCTCGAAGCAACTCACGAGGTATTATAGTTTTTATTAAACTCTAAAAAAACTTTAATTCTGGATTTTCCCATAACACTGTCCCGCTACTATTAAGTGAGAGAGCCTGTCCAAAATGCGAATGTGGAAGCAGTATTGCTATGCCTGTTTCTACCATAAGGCAGTAGTTAGTACTCTAGCTATAGTGTTCCGGTCCAAAAGTTGTTAGAAACGCGTCCTGGCAAACCAAGCATTCCACGTTATTCCTCATGAGTAGCAACCTAATATAACTGGGCTTAGGACTGTGGTACTATTGAGGTCGTTTGTACATAGCTATAGCTTATAGTGACAACATATAATATTCGTTATCCAATGATAATTTTACATGTGATAAACTTACTAACTTAACTAGTTTTAACTAACTTAAAAAATCTTGTAGCCTATAATGTACTATTATTGCATCCAATTTTATTAACACAATAACTAATGTGAAAAAAAACATTCAAAATAAGTGTTGATTTAATTTAAATAATCGTAACCAACTGAACAATTAAATAATATTATAGCTCGTTTAAAAATACTCGACAAGAATTCCATTTCTTACCATGAAATTGTCCCTGAATTAAGGTGTAAAAGTACATATATACGTATACTTAACTTGAATTAATTCTTATATGCCTCTATTTCTAACATTTTAGAATTCATTTTAATTATAACGAACGGCATTAGGAGTTGTTAACGGAGCCTATTCGAGTTCAAGGTATTCCACGAACTGGTTTAGCTAATCCTCTCTACGTGCGAAAGAGACGGTCAATACTGAAACAAGTTTAAATATTACTGAGAAATCAGAAAACTATATTCTTAAAGATAAATCACAACACCGTGTCTCGAATAAAATTAGATAAACAATCAAAAAACAATACAGACTTTATCGTCAGTTTAAAAGACATCAACGGGCTCTCTCGAATTTTATTTTTGCTGCATTACCCGCTCGGTGGCGCATAACCGAATAAAGTCACTAGACTGACCTAGATGCGGCTTTCACTAGCTTTTAAACGATTTCTCTACTTTATTATATTATTATTCAAGTGCTAATAAATTAGTCAGAAATGAGTAATGAACATCGTAACAAGGTAAGCTAGAAGGAGCTCTTGTGCATTGCAAATGTGCAAATGTTGACTCAATTGATATTTTACGTAGTTATTGTATTAAAGATGGCGCTTTTCATAAGTAATACAATCTAATATTAAATTATGTATAATTGCTGATAGAATTAGAGAAATACATATCGCTTCTTTAATCACAAAAGATTTAACTCAAAATATACGTTTCTTGAATTTTCGTTGCGAGAAGAGTACGTCCAATTCAACAGCCACTTCATTAAGTTCTCTTTTGGCTTTAAACGTGAGAAAACCATGTCTCCTAAACAGTTTCATTTATTTTAAAAATGCATTAATTCAGATTTATATAATTATATTAATGAAAGATACGTAGTTTTTTCAGTAACATTACGATTTATTTCCGTTTAATGCTAATTATTTCTACTATATTATGCTGTTACTCCGTCTGTATTGAAGCTATTTTACTTATTTTATTTTTTTATTTAGCTATTTTACGTATTTTATCAAAAACTGAATTAACTACGAACGTTTTTTAATGCTTATTTAAGCGTATTTCTATTGCAAAAATGATGTTATTTTCTACAACGACCGAATAGAAATATAATTACACTACCTATCCCTACTTTTAGAATTGACTCGAAACGCTTTATTTATTTTTATAAGATAAATTTAAGCCGAACGTGTAAGCATGGTCAAACTTTAAACGCATTTTCCCACAAAATTGCATTTTTAAGTTATTTATTTTTTATTAAAGGTGCGATATATGGATCAAACAGAATGTATAACACATCGTAGTGAAGGTGAAGAAGTATTAACGCTCGATGTGGTTACATGAAACATTATTAAATATGAACAACGAAAAAAGTTTGTAAGGATACGGATAAGAATGTAGTCCAATAGCTGCTGTCGTATAATAGATACTTTGAATATGAAATAGATAACAAGAATTAACTAAGCTCCTTCAATTGTTGTTTAAAGATATCGTTCAAGGCGATGCGACTACAACGAACAGATTTCGATGTTTTATGGTTCAAACTATCTTCACAGATTCTAAAAAGGAGAAAGAACACTCTGGAACTTGTATATAATGTTGTTTTTTTACAACCTTTGAGGTTATACAACCTTTTATTCTAGCATACCATAGTAATTGCGATCATTTGTTCCAATAGTTCTGTTCGACTCTATTTCACGGGCACGCTTATCTAATTCATTAAAATATAATATAGTTTCACAAGACTCGTAACAAAATAATATCAATGAACTTATTATAAGACAAAGTCTATATTGAAACCGTTTCATAAATTCTGAATATCCAAAATAATTAACATATCAATTGCTTTATAAAATACATATTGATCATTCACGCTACAAAGTGTTTTTAAAGCGTCAGTACATAATGAGTCATGAATATTTAAAAATATTCAATTAAAAGACATTGCGATTACATGTGTTATATATAATAAATAAAAGAAAATGAAAAAAGTGGTTAATCTTTTTTATATTTTAGACTACTATATTACCGACATTTACCGCGTCCAACTGTTGCTAAGAACAGTCCAAATGACCCTATAAGTACAAAAAAATACCATCAAAATCAGTAAAGGCATTTAGGAGAACAATTAAGAACAGACACACATGCAAGGGTTTTATATATAAAGACAATTTTACAAAAACTCCAAAAGAAATTGGTGAAAGTATTTGTCTTTATAACTGGTTTCGCTCTATAATAAATACATCTGGCTGAGAAACAGTAAACTAAGTGCGAAAGCATCGCTTCAGTGATGTATTTTATAATGTTATCGTTTAATTTTTAAGCTCTCGAGCAAAAATGCCTCACCACCCTAGACTTCCGCATTTGGCTAGACGTACCGTGTGCAGTTCAATCTAATTAACTTACAAAAATTTTATTATCTTTAAATTTATATAGAACTCATAATTACTTCTTATTTTAATATAAATAAGGATACATCAATTTAATTGACAAAAATGTTAATACAACAACTTAAAATAAGAACATCATTTCAAATCAAAAATACCGATTTATAGTGTATAAAATTATGAAACTTTTATTTCATTCAAACAAAATGATATATAAAGCGTCGTAGAGCCTCAGTTATTTCGCTTACCTGATAAATGCCTTGTGTCTATTTGTGCTGCGACGACTGCAGTTAGCAGGAGAAGGCAGAACGCCTCCCTGGCGCTCCGCATGATTTAACTCACTTCAAACCACATCAACACATTAAAACACGCACGAAAATTGCAACTATAAATGAAAAGTTAACACACACTTCAGTGAGCAGGACAATTGGAAAGTTTTATACAACGGTTGGGAAAGTTTTGGTGACGTGTCCCGATGATTCGCCAGACGACATACAACCACCCGAGACGAGAGCGAACGAGCGACTGACTTCGCCGGCCGGCAAGTAACTGGCAAGATTGTAAGATGCCAACAATAAAAAACGAAAATTACATATATATTGTAAATTGTGCTATATAATATTTACTGAAACTTGTTCTTCGTTGTTTTTTTATAAAGCTGATTATTAGATTCCAACTCAAAGTATACGCTAAACATTCATCATTCTAAATCATGTACAATAAGTGAATAATTATTATTAATATTTTAAAGAATAACATGGAATGCAATATGGAAAATACTGATATATACAGGTTAAGTGGTATTAAATCATAAACAGATTAATTTTTGAAATGATACATTCGCGTCGTATATCTGGTGTATATTTGTATAACAAAAGGCTGAGAGACCTTTTAAATTTAGTTCAAGTGAAAAATAATTACTGGAACGACTATCTATCTACACATATTTAAAAAAATGTATATCTAAAGTAATTTATACTTTTTAGATTTTTGTGAAAAAATTGTTGCATGTGTCTCAGGAATAAGTAATAAAATACATTTCAATCATTTTTAGAAATGTTTATCTGTCTGTCTGTTTTGGAACATGTATTGCGGTCACGAAGAACCTCATCATCATAAAGCATATCCTCGAGCGACATTTAGTCTTCGTTTCATTAAAATCAGTTCACTCCATCAAAAGTTATTATAATTTTAATGAGGACGCGACTTAAGTACGATAGAAAAGTAGTCACTATCTTCTACATTAGGTTCCACGCGGACGGAGTCACGTGCACGGCTAGTTATGAAATAGGATAGTAATAAAAGGTAAAAACTATTATATTACAATTTAAATGTATACTTTGTTATACCATTATGATTTATATAAAATATATATATTTATAGAGTTGAAATATTTTATTTGTTAAACCATTGTTGTCTTGTCACAACGGCCGAATACACTGCCACTGGCCAGTCATCAGTTCATCTGGAAATGAAGGAATCCTAAATTTATTTGTTAAAAACTCCTTGATAATCCGGTTTTCATATTTCACTGGCAACATTCGAAATCGGACAGGTGGTCGCGGCGAATGTAACGGCGACAAACGCTAGAACCGAGGCGGATAGCAGGTAGCGAGCAAACACAGCCACTAAGGCTCTACTCTACGTGTTTACGAACTGTTTTTGATACTTATTCGTATGAAAAAACGACTTAGGTATGATATAACATGTAGCATCGCATAGTAATACTAAAATAGGTAAATCTAAAGTCATATCGTAAAGAGCCTGAATTTTCGAATCGAAAAACGGATGCAAAATATATTAATTAATCGTTTTCTGCATAAACTGAATCAATCATAGAATTGGGATGTACTTGGCTGTCTTTTATGTGTTTATGTGTACACTGAGACTTGAGAGGTAGTATCCATTTTCAGGTTTATCTAGTAGGTCTTTGCATACATTATTATAAACGATATAGTGGCCAAACGATAACATATAAAGCCTTGTATGCGTGGGACAATAAATGGCAAACCTTGTGTAAATTGAAAAATAGGTGCTTTTCAAAGATACAAACCTTCTTTAGATCCCATATAGTAATGCCCATTATCCGGATGGTATAGGTATATATTTACTTGAGAAAAATATTTAGCACAAAAGAGAATTTCTCAACTATATTGTATTTTTTTTCTTAGCAGAATAGGGCTGGATATCTTCGGAAGCAAAGTAGGGAGCGATGACATTAAAGAGCTCATTTGTAATTTGGTAGAGTTTTAACATCCATAAGTGCTTTCTCAGTGTTTAATTAAATAAAATATTTTTGATTAATAGTTGCCCTCGTCAATCGACGATATGGATACACTGAAGCTGGTCTAAAAGACTCACGCACTTAATCACTTACCACTTGTTTCTTATCTTATTATCCATTTGGTAAAGTCTAGTAGAAATCAATTAATTAAACAAAAAAATCAAATTAATTGGAATTTTAAATGATTCAATATAATATGCATTTATTCCACATATGAGATTCATTAGGGAATTAAAAGGGGATTAAACGGATTTTTCAAAATGATGGTAACCGTATCAAAACCGGTTGCGTAGTTTAAAAGAACTACGGGAACATGCAGATGCACAAAAAGCGACTTTACCCTATAATACTTATTGGTATTGATTTCCTTTAAATTTTTCTCCGAAACGATAAAAACAATACGACAAAAAACAATAATTCAGGATGTTTCTTTGCGGTGAATGACTAAGTATAATTATATTTTTAACATTCAATACCTATATAGTCAAAGACGGCAATAAGCTGGCACTACCATGCACGGAGACTTGGAGGAAAATGCTTGAGGAAAACTAACTTATTATTATCAAATTATAATTTCAAATGATACGAGTACGGTTAGCAAGACGTGTGTAATAACAATTCTATTATTATATTTTTCTAAGCCACCTTCGCTTATAGAGGTCGTATACATATGTTGTACTTGCAGAGCCCGCAGTTTCAAATGACTTTTTTTTGACAATCTATCTTCTAGTAGACTATTACTGCCATTATCGTGTAGTTAGTGTATCAATAATATTATTACAAGTTTCTTGCGATCACTTCTATGAACTAACAAGATAATGCCCGTCGTGTTAGATCTTTCCAGAGAATTTTTATGGCAAGTGAAAATCCATGTTCCGTGGTATTATCTCCCATTCGCTTCACTTGCGCACAGTAACCAAAGTATATTATATAAAACACCACCGATATCTTCTATACATATAATACTAGCGGGCCCGCCAGACGTTGTCCCGCCCTGATTATAAAAAAATCCTTGACTATGACCAAAACGTTCCTCATGAATCACTCTATCCACTGGTGAGAACCGCTTGAAAATCCGTCCAGTAGTTTTGAGTTTATCGCGAACAGACAGAGAGACAGACGCGGTATGGGACTGTGTTTTATACTATGTAATGAAGACTGTAATCTAACGTGTTTGTACTTTATAAATTTGTGTAAAAAAAATTGTTGCAGGTCTCTAGGAATATACAGTAAAATACATTTCAATCATTTTTAGTAATGTCTGCCTGTTTGTTTGAACACGCATCACTGCTGAAGCACTGCGTTCACGATAAAACCTCACCAAGAAAATCACAAAGCATATCCTCGAGTAACATTTAGTCTTGGTTTCAATAAAATCGGTTCACTCTATCAAAAGTTACTGTTTTTTTAAGTACGTTTCTATGCAGACAGAGTCGCGGGCACAGCTAGTTACAGAATATAGAGCCAAATAACATAAGATCTTTTTTTAATATATGATACAAGGCAAACGAACAGGTGGGTCACCTGATGTTAAGTGATCACCACCGTCCGTAGACACTTGCAACACCAGGGGAGTTACAAATGTGTTGCTAGCCTGTGTATGGGGGAAGGGGGAGTGGTGGAGGAGGAGAGGTGGGCCTCCGGCTTTCTCACTGACCAAACGAAACGCAACAATGCGTGCACTGTTACTTCACGTCGGTTTTTCTGTGTAACCAGTAAGTGAAACTTCTGTAAGTGAAACCAGTAATAGCTTCAGCGTGGCTCTACCACCTACAAAGGTCTATCAGATCATGAATAAAATATTAAATCCACTACATGACATTCCAAGATCCCGCCAAAAACTATCAAACGATTTTATTATTTTTGTTTTGTCGTTATTGTTTTTTGTAATTATTGCAAAATAAAAATAAAAAATATAACGAGAAGAGCGTATGTCTCATTGTTCTCCAATACCCAGGAAAGCGAGACACTTTTTTTTTACTTTAAGGTTTTCACTTCTACCGCATGTTAACCACACAGATTAATTTTCGAACGTATTTGCCATTTATTTTTCTATTTTGGCAAATTTAAATATTCATTATCATCATTATTATTATTACATAGTATAAAACAAAGTCCTCTGCCACGTCTGTCTGTTTGTTCACGATAAACTCAAAAACTACTGAACGGATTTTTATGTGGTTTTCACCAGTAGCTACAGTGATTAATGAGGAAGGTTTTCGTGTATAATTTGTCATGGTTTTTTATTATTAGGGCAGGACTACGTCCGCTGGGCCCGCTAGCATGCTTATAAGATACAACCCATGTGTGTTCATTCTGATGTATAAACTATATTAAATACTTTAAGAAGTTTTTGCGTGAAAGAGTGCTCAAACATCCATTAATCGTCACTAGTTTTTCGTTTTTAATATTAATAGGATGTCATAGAATTATGAGTAATAATTTCCGAAGGGAATTTTATAGCCACAACTACAAGCTCACAATACAATGATTTTTTATCGGATGTTAGTCATCGTTGGATTTTTGTCTGAAACTTCATTAAAAGTGTATTATTTTTATTTATGGTTAATAAAAATTCCGTATGTTAGGTAACCGGATAAGAACACGATAAACAGAACGCTATAATATTACCAAAAGATCTACGTAAATATGAAAATGGATGTCCGTTAAGGTTATGTGCTATATTGTGTAGGCTGTTTGATATCTAATTTTAATAAAACGAGTCGTGACATCGAAACTCTCCCCACAAGCAGTCGGTCAACCTGTGCATGCTCTTTAAGACGTCATTGGGTCCTAAGTGCAAACGCTAACCTTCTAAAGCTCAATGTGCTAGGGCATAGTAGTCAATAGCGTAGACAGATCGAAAAAAAAAGTGCTAGGGTACTCCAGTTACCTTCTGCGTCAAAGGACTTACACAATTACTACATGCATTGTATATATAAGAGATCGTCGCTTTTATGTGACGAGTAGTATCAGTAATTTTGACTTAGGCCTGTTTAAATCAATTGCCCAATTCCTAGGCGTTGCGACGACTATTTAACACCTTACCAGGGCCTTACCTCCGGCACTAGTCACTTAGCCTTCATTTTTTCTTGCTTAACGCAAAAACTGAGTACTTCCATGTAATTGCCAATTAGAATACTCCAAGAAAAGAACACGATATACTAAAAGCGTTGCCCCAATTGTAATGACAATACATGATAACGTTAAAGTCTCAGTTTGTAGATTAGATCCGCCAATTACACTCGTATTCGAAAAGATCTCGCTGATCAAACACACCTCAAGTATGAACTTGATGTTCTTTTTCCGTTGGCAAGCTGGTTACTTTAACCGGCGATCTGGACAGTGATCATATGCGGTAATAGTGGTAGATTTTATAACAAAGTTCCAAAGCACTGTACCGATTTGCCAGATAGTAAGTTCAAGTGGTATGTCAAGCGGGTCTTAATGCATGAATACTGGGAAAGATGAGTGGGTTTTTGGCCGGACCGGTAGTAGTTTTAACGTTCATAAGTGCCTTCTCAAGGCCTAAATTGAATAAATAGTTTCTGATTTTGATTCGTTGGAATAGCTCCTATACCTCATGTAACGTCTGTGATACTCAATGAGTTGAAAGACGTGCGTAGTGATAACCCCATGGAACCTACCCGTTACCAAATTTTTTAAATACAAATATCTCTTTATTTTCTAAAACCTTTACATAATTAGCCTTAACTATGGCCCCAAACTAGGCGATGTTTACAAATTGCCTTTAATTGATGGTGGCGTATATTGTGTTTATAATATTTAGAGGAAATTACATTTTAAGAATTAAAGTTAAGACAAGAAGAAACAGAAATCATATAATAAATTAAAAAATGTATGAGTATGTTAATGAAAGCGTGAGAGAGAGTGTGTGCAGTTGTGATGAGTGTGAGTGTAAAAGTGAGTAAGTGTACGTGTCTGTGCTCGTATGATAGTTGTGTATAGTTTTTGGAATGCTAATAGAGTACTTTGAGTAAATTTTCTGTCTGTTCATATGTGGCAGTTTTCACATGGTAGCGTCAGCAACGTATGAAGTTGTGGTCGTCCACGATTTTGGCAACTTTATTGTACACGTGTGGACTTAGAAATCTAGGCATTCTTTGAGCATAGCATGACTTAGCAGCTGGAATGGGCACGTTAAAGATGCGTTTTTATAGCAAAATGATTATCACTCGAAAATGTTTATAACGTATGTTAAAGGCATCATCATTTCATCAACCGTTTGACCTCAATCCTCCCTTCCTTTTTTCTCTTCAAAATAGTCGATTACGTAAAATGTATATTTAACTCGTATATCCGAGATATGGGAAACCCATAGGTACCCAACCGTCCTATTTTACGTACTGCAAACCAACACGATGCCTAAAATCAGACCCCAATCACTCTGGGATGGAAGAACACCCGCATTTAAAACATCCTACATCCAAACATTGAAATGTAAGAATACATTCAAACACATTCCTATTTCCAATGGAATCGGTAAAGTGCATGATTTTTCAAAATGGAGTTTTCAGCAAGATCTTTGTATACTATGAAATGGTTTTTATAAATAAAACTGTTGCTGTTGCTAAAACATTGTTATATTCTTTATTTTTCATTACTGTGACACCCATGGAAGAATTTTTCCTCTTCTTCTTCTATTTCATTTTTGGCAACCAGTCTTCCAGTAGACTATAACTGCCATTGTCAAGTGAGTAACGATATTACAAGGTTTCTTGGTATAATTTCAATGAACTAACAAGATGGTGGCCATCTTGTTAGAACTTTCCAGGCCGTTTTTGTGGCAAGTCAGAATCCATGCTCCGTAGTATTATTTCCGATCCCCTTCACTTGTGCACAATAACCAAACTATATTACGTAAAGCACCACCAACATTACACAATATAGAGACAAATAACAAGATCATGGATAAAATGTAAATGACATGGCATTCCAAGATCCTGCCAAAAACTCCTCAAGAATTTTTCTTTTTCTTCCATAGTGAAAACCACAGCGTATATTATATGTAACAACTTATAAAATGGAGAGATAATATAAAACACATAAAGATAACTACAAATATTCACACAAATATCTTACCTAACAGCAGAGAAAACTAAAAATTTCCTAACAACTTTTATTTATACGTTCATAATCTTGCATTATTCAAATTACGTGAGTAATTTTTTTTTCCCGAACTGAGTACGCTATTGACCTGGCAGGGTCTTCACTGCTTCACCGGACTACTCTGAGTATAACATAAATAGCGTTTAGGATTATTTTGTTTTGAATAGATATCACCAGTAAATATCAAGATTGTTGTTTTTTTTTTCGATTTTATACCACAAGGCTGTGTACGAGTTTTTGGCTGAATCTTGGTCTGTCATGTAGTGTATTTTATTTATAATCTTGTGTTACTTGACTCTATATTGTGTAAAATTGGTGGTGTTTTATGTAATATAGTTTATTTATTGTGCATAAGTGAAGTGAATGGAAAATAATACCACGGACCATGAATTCTGAGATGCCACAAAAACTCCATGGAAAGTTTTAACAAGTTGGCCACCATCTTTTAGTTCATTGAAATTATATTAAGAAACTTGAAATACCGGTTCTCACTTGACAATGGCAGTAATAGTCTATTAGAAGACTGGTTGCCAAAAATGGAATTGAAGAAGAAATTGTAATACTACTAACTATTCGACAATGGCAGTAATAATCTAAAAGATAGGTTGTCAAAAATAAAGTAAAAAAAAAGGCTGTGCACATACCACAGAGTAGCTTATAGCACGAATTATACTAAGTTTCCTATATATAAAGTACTCTGTGATAGTAAGCTAAGAGATTATAGTCTGTGGCAAAGAGTATAAGTATTAAGTCTGTGGTATCACATTTCACATAAGAATTTACGTTTATTGATTAGTTGTGTTATTACACTGTGTATACTCGAAAATATGTTTTATGATTGTAATGTAATATAAATGAATAATGGCAAATATAGAACAACCAGATCTTTTGTTTTTCGATACTTTCTCCCACGACACTAGTGAGGTAAAGCATTATCACGTATCGTATTCACGATTCAACTTTGTAATAAATTACAGCTTTTTTTCTCATTGCAGGAGCTGAATTTAGATTTAGTACAGTTTCCAAAATCTGTATATGTGAGAGAAATACGAATAATACCGCTGGGAGCCCGCGTCGAAGGTGATTTTCCTGGCGGAGTTCGACTAGGAGCGACAAATCCCACTAAATTCCATATAGATTTTTTTGTAAATGATCTTAGTAAGCCCGGTGCGTCGACTTTCGAAGCTTTGGGTAGTTTAGAGTATTGCCAGAATGGACGGATACACATGGAGTGCGGCTCAGGGTTGGATCAGTCTAGAATTCCTACCGACGGTCTTGTACTTCGAGGTAAGTCCAATAACGGATTCTTTCCTGCTATTTGTAATTAAAATATTCTATAATGCTACAATAAATAAGAAAATATACCATAAATCCTTATTAATATTATACATACAAAGGTAAATTTGTTTGTTACGCTTCCATGTCTTACCTACTCAAATGATATTTCACATACACTATATCAGAGGTACAGAAAAGGACATAGGGTCCTTTTATCCAGGAAAAAATAACTGTTCCGGAGGGAGAGGTCAAATCTACATTAATGAGTGTGAAAGCATGACCAAAAGTACACGACAATATGATGCATCACGATATTTTATGTCATTAAAGTTATCGTATATACATATTAGCTAACTAGTCTGCTCACGGCTTCACGGATGTTACTGTAAATTTAACTTATTAATTTTTTTCTGAATGAACCCTATGTGCTGTATCCTTGAAAAAATGTACATTTATGAAGATCAATTCATTATTTAAGATGTGAAAGTGTAACAGAGAAACATCTAATCCCTTGAGTTCTGGTTTATTTGAATTTCTTAACATATTGAACATATTTAATTTTACTGTAACCCATTTATTTTATAAACATAACCAAAATATAATATTATTCTGTAAACAAGTAAATGAAAACAAGATGGATTAAGATAAACAAACACAAGTTATATTTTAATAATTTTGAAAGTTTGGTTATTTTAGGTTAGTTTAAGAGTCTCACTCATCTAATGTACCTAAAAGGTTAAACAAACCCGCATTTGCATGTATAGCATTATTATATATGCAAGAAATATCCTAATATGTTTGATATTATATAGTTTTTAGCACTAATGTGTGTTATAACTATTAATCAATATGGGTAGAATATATCTATGTAAACTTTAAGCACGGAACTTAGAATGATAATACCTCTCTTTCAAGGCCCAGAATTGTTAATCATCATGACATTCATCCCAGCATTTAAGAAAATATTAATTACTCATTGTACTTTAAATATTCATATCGGATTATTATTTTGAATAATTTTATTAGGAATTTAAAGTTTTATAGTTGAACCTTTAAATGGAGCTAAATTATATGCCATCAACCTGTAAGAGACCTACTGCAGGGTCATAGTATGGTTATAATAATCAGCTTACCAGCCCACGACGTATTAGAGATTTCACACTCTGAGAAATCTGTGGTTGTATATTTCCCCAAATATATGTATATTTTCAACATGTTTCTCAGGTTCAGGTTTCCTCGTGATGTTTTCTTTCACAGTCAGCAGATTGGTTTACCAATTTAAATTATAAATGTATGTGAATTCTGAGAAAATTTATCAATATATAAAAGAATTCAAACTGTGGACATTAAATTGTCATTTCACCAGTCAGATAACTCAACCACCATGATTTTTAGCAAAAGCTTAGTAAAAATTAATGAAATTATTGTTTAAAGGCAAAAATATCTCTTAGAGGTAAATACCAAAATTGCAATATGGTAATTAATTCTGTATGATTCTTATAATATTATGTCTTTCACAGACTGTTAACTGATGTATATATGTTTTGATTGAATCACATCCCAACTAAATTATCCAAATGATCTACAAGTTCAGTTGGTACAAGTCTATACATGTTTAATAAATTTTAAGCCTTTAATATATCCTATTTCTTCAAATTGGATACATGTTTAGGCAGGAGTAGGGTTGGATAATGATTCAAAAAGTAGATGGGATAAAATAAATACCCGTGTCAACCCAATCTACACAAAAACAATCAATTTTCTTAGACAGAGCTATTCATTTAAAACAGCTTTCAAAAAGATATTGGAATCATATAAAAACAAGATATATGTAATTGTTTGAATTACATATTAATTGTAACATTGCATGTATTTTATGGAATAAGAATCATTAGCTATTTTTAGAAATATAGACTGATTACTACTTTACTATTGCCATATTGTTATCATCATACTGATGTATCACTTTTATTGGTACTATATATATATATTTTTTTTTTTTTTTTATTACATAGGTGGCAAACGAGGGGGAGGGGAGATGGGTCTCCGGCGCTCCATTTCTTTTTATTTATTTTCTCCATAATGTTACCATGTCATTTTTGCATATAAATAGAAAAATGCAGTTTTCCCAACATACATATCTTTTGAAGTACAAAGTTTGGAACACAAAAACATTAGGGTTATTTTTGATCTGTCTGAAAATAAATTTGTATGGTGTTTTCCCATGAGTTTTGCTGATAATGAATAGTTTTCAGATATATTCACTAACATACACTAATAATTAAAATTAAAAACTGACAGAAACCTCATGATTAAATTTAAATTTAATTGAAATGAAAAATTTAATGACAATAGCATGATTAACTTTAAAAATAGCTCTCCAATCAACATTTTTTTTTTCAAACTGACTACGCTATTGACCAAGCAGGGTCTTAACAGCTTCACCGGACTACCAACGTCATTTCATTACAATGTTTTCTTTCATACCAAATTTAAAGCTGAGGTTTATTATATGATTCATGTTAATTGGATTTGTATAGTCTTACATCATTTTTTCTATGAATATAGGAGATATAAAGTAAATACTTAAGCAAAGCAATTTTTAAATGTTAAACTACAGTAGAACCTTCTTAAGTTAAAAACCAAGGGAAATAACATATTTTAAGTTGAGTTTTTAATGTATAAAGGGTTTATGTTAGAGAGTGATTGATGAGTTAATATACAGTTCCTATTTTACCCAAATGCACCAGAAGTGATAAAATAAAATACATATACATGTTACATGAAAATAAAACTTTATTTAAAGTTTAGTCTACTGAAAAAAGTCTGTCTTTTTTGTGTTAAACAATTCTATCATCGGATTATCAGTTTGATTTTTTATGATGAATAGAGAGGTGATTATATACTTCTTATGTGTGTTAACAGTGTAACTTGTAAACATGTGCAAGCAATAACTTTCGAGAAACTTTTTGTTTTGTACATTCATTTGAAATGACTAATTGGCAGACAAATGTCTTGTCATCCAACAATGCCACCGTTGAGGTACTCTGATGGGTCACTGGCCTACGAACCGCAGGAAAAAGCTACATTATTAGCTAATCTCTTTGCGGCTAATTCTCGGCTCGACGATCGAAAAGCGCAACCGCCCACTATTCCTTGCTGCGGTGTCACTATGTCTGAATTAAAGTTCAGGCAGCGTGACATTCTTAAACAACTGCGATCGCTCGATGTCCGAAAGGCTAGTGGTCCGGACGGTATCCCAGCGGTTGTACTAAAAAAATGTGCAGCCGAGTTGGCTCCAGTACTTACGCGCCTATACCGCCTGTCTTATCTTTCTGGTATCGTGCCTTGGGCTTGGAGGGAGGCCAACGTGCAACCGATTCCCAAGAAGGGGGATCGGTCTGATCCCAATAACTATCGCCCAATTGCCGTAACCTCAGTGCTGTGCAAGTTAATGGAGCGGATCATCAACACCCAGCTTGTCCGCTATCTCGAGGATCACTCGTTGATTAATGATCGGCAATATGGCTTTCGCCAAAACCGATCAACGGGTGATCTTCTGGCCTACGCACTACACCGCTGGGGGGAGGCAATTGACAAGCACGGCGAGGCCTTGGCAATCAGTCTCGATGTTGCCAAAGCCTTTGATAGGGTCTGGCACCGTGGTCTTCTGTCCAAGCTTCCGGCATACGGTCTCCCCGACAATTTATGCAGATGGATCTCTGGCTTTCTACATGAGCGCAGAATTCGTGTCCTTGTCGATGGATGTGATTCGCAGCTCATGTCAGTAAATGCTGGAGTCCCCCAAGGCTCTGTACTTTCACCTACTCTGTTTCTTCTGCATATCAATGATATGTTGCCTTTAGGCCATATTCATTGTTATGCAGATGACAGCACCATCCATGGGTGCTATTACAGCAAGCCTTCTTGCAGTCGGGGGGAAACAGAAAAGAGACGGCAGGATCTTGTGATTGAACTCGACCGGTCCTTGCATCTCATATCAACATGGGGAGCAAGCAATTTGGTCGAGTTTAATGCTAACAAAACACAGGTGTGCGCGTTTACCTGCAAAACATCTCCATTTACTCCTCTTCCTGCTCTCCAGAACGTCTCGCTCGCAATGCGAGACAGCCTCAATATCTTAGGTATAGATATTCGCAGCGACCTCAATCTCAGGGATTACATCGGGAGCGTCATCTCCACTGCATCTCGGAGACTCGGAATCCTGAACAGGGTGCGACGGTTTTTCACGCCAGATCAGCTATACCTCCTTTATAAGGCACAAGTTCGGCCTTGCGTGGAGTATTGTTCGCACCTCTGGGACGGTTCCGCCAAATACCTACTAGATACCCTGGACAGGTTGCAGAGACGGGCTGTCCGCATTGTTAATGATTCAGACATTACACAATTTATAGAGCCGCTTCAGTTGCGCAGAGACATTGCCTCACTGAGCGTGTTCTACCGTCTGTATCATGGCGAGTGTTCTGAAGAGCTATTCAATTTAATACCTTCCTCTCCTTTTCATACCCGAACCACGCGCGCTGGGCTCCGGAGCCATAGTTTTACGGTAAATCCTATCTGGGCACGAACTAAAAAGTTCGCAACTTCTTATCTCTGCCGTACCGTGAAGCTGTGGAACAATCTCCCGACCAGTGTGTTCCCTCCTTCCTATAATATGGGGTCCTTCAAGCGTAACGTGAAGAGACATTTATGCAAGCCGGCATGACAGCGGCGACCGGTGAGGGATAGTGTGTCTCTCGGTGGTCGCCATTGTTTTTAGATTATACTGTGCTCACCATCAGGCACAGTAAAGTCACTTTGCCGTGCTACGATAAAAAAAAAAAAGACAGTTTATCTTACAGAGTTCCTCGAAACATTTAAGTAACTGAGAGCTAATACCGAAATTATTAGTTTAAGTTATAGAAGTTGCATATTTTAAGTAATAGAGGTTGTGACCTCTGAGAGTAGATTATTTTTTGAACTTATAGAGGTTTTTACTTTATGGAGGTTTGTGTTATCGAGGTTCTAATGTATTACTGTTTAGATACATGAATCACAAAAATTAGCAACTTGGCTTACTTGAATTATATGGTAATGATTCTGTGACACAATCTATAGAAATTTGCCACAGCCTTTTAAAAAAATTACATTACAAGCAATAAAACTAATAAGTTTTATTCATTTCCAGGTTGGTACACAACAATCACATTGGCTGTCTATGGAAATCTAACACAAGTTATACCAGAAACACCAGTAGGTATCAACCCACCACCAAACATACAGAGACCTACAGTCTCTCGAGATGTTCTTCCTCCGAATGTACAGCAGCAACAAGCTGATTGGACTCAAGAGCCTACCAATCCCATTCCATCCTATACTGGTAATGTGGCTACAGCAAATCCAGATGTATACGGACCCAGTAACTATCCTGAAAACTATGACAACCAGATATACAGAAGTGATTATTATGATAGTGAGGCACCTAAAGATCCACGAACTTATCATATGGAGAGTGAATGGGATAAACCAAGGGATATTAGTTGCGAGCGTGAAGGAGATAGACTGAGGCATAGTCCCCGCATTTTAGAACATGAAAGAGAAAGACAGGGTAGAAGTAGGAGACGATCTTTGGATAGACGTAGTCGTGAATCCTCTCGACACAGAGATGATAGAGTAGATCGTTTACGTACGAGATCACGAAGTCGCGAGCGAGATTATGTTGTTAAAGGAGAATATCGTCCTCTAAGCCGATCTAGATCCCGCAGTATAGATAGAATGCGGGCTTTGTCGAATGATCACGACTGGGACAGAGTTTCGTATAAAAAGGATGACTACAGACGTCATCGTGACGTTTCGTACGATCGATCTCGCGGGGGCTCGTACGAAAAAGATTCTGGTTCTTATGAACGACGATCACCATATGACAAAAGAGCACCGTCATACGAGAGAAAGGCTGCTTATGAAAAACGTTTATCGCCCTATGAAAAGCGAGCTTCATCATATGAAAGACGAGCTCCATCGTATGAGAAACAAGGTTCGTACGATAGAAAAAGGCATTCACCTTACAGTCGTATTAGGGGATCAAGTTATGGAAGTCGTTCTCCAAGTCGTGACGATCCTCGAAAAAGACCTCGAACGCCACCTGTAGACAGTAGCCGACGACCTCTATCTCCTAGAGAAGGAGATGTTTCAAGTCCAATCAATTCTATTCGCTCTGAAGAAACAGGTGATTATGATAGAAGTGGAAAACAAATTCCGAGAGTTGATTTTTATCATCAAAGTTATCGCCACAAAAGTTCCATCAGAAGTCCATCTCAAGAGCTCGAAAATGCTACTTATGTTGATCCACAACACTCTAGCTTAGTTACAGTCCCACTGATAGATAATACGTCTAAACCAGCGGAGTCACCAACTCGTAATCAAGATGAAGAACGATCGATGGAAGCTGAACAGTTTGAGCCCATCCTTTCTGATGAAGACATTTGTGATGAACTTGAAGGCCCGTCATATATGGAAGTCGAATATGAAGTCAATGAATATTGTGGAGTTGATGACATAATTAAATATTATAATCCATTTAAAGCAGAATGGATAAAATACGAATTTCAGAATCAAATACATATCCTTAGCACTAAGAAAGATGGGGTTAAGGATGTTTTAAATGCAACTTTCGACGAGTTATGCGATGCAAATTCAGACCTATTGAAGATTTCTGAAATGTCAAAGAAATTAGAACAGCAAGTATTTACGAATCGGTTTTCTGAGGTTGATAATTCTTTGAGAGAAGAATGGGTTCACCTCTCTGAGCAACTTTACATTTCCATGACAAATCTTTGCAAGAGCACTGACATTATTTTAAGAATTTTTCAAAGTACAAATACATCAGACGAATTTGGTGAAATTTACAATTTTTTCTTAACGTTCTGTAAAATTGGTCTTAATTTTGATAATGCCTTGGCACAGCAACAACCGACATACAAAATAAGGCATATGAAATCTGGAATAAGGCTTGCCGAGGCCTTGATGTCACATAAACATAACGATAGAGTTATGAAGGTACTACTGAATGAAGGTATTGATCTGCCAATGCTCCTTTTTGAAATGTATTCAAAGGAATACATGGCCCTAAGTATTCGGCTTATGATTTTAAAAGCCCTTAATGCGTGTTTGTCTTCAAAGGAATCCATTGACCATTTTATGAAAGATGCTGTTTATCCTAGATTTGATAAGAATGAAAGGGATAACAAATTAAAAAATGGTTATCAAGCACTTATATCAATAATGCAAACTAATCCACTAGCCAGAATCAAATTTTCGGTTAGTGCTCTTATCAAAAAACTTAACATTTATGAGTTATTAGGCAAACTGCATGATTTGGTATTTAATTTTAATAAACTAGCGACTGAAAACAACGATAACGAAGACATAGATCTATCTGAATCTGATATAGAATTTATTATTCATTCTCTGGAAGAGATACTTTATATGTACAGATCTCAGTGTTTCCATTTATCACAACCTAAACGATTCTTACCTGTGTCGGCTCAGTTTGAAATCAATAAGGAATGTTCTAATAAAATCTTACTTGAATTTTTCAACATCCATCATGTTCTTGAAATTTGTCTTTATTTGCTAACTTGTCCAACAACTTGTAACAATCTGGTTGTTATAAGTCCAATTCACGATTTAATATATGAATTAATTAATTCACAAAACGGCCTTAATTTTTTATATAAAAATATGGAAAGGAGCGAAGTATTGTTCAAAACTTTGGCACAAGCTTACAATCAACAAAGTACTGACGAGTTTCTATATCCCCATGATTTAAGTAGTTACTCTGAACTGCAGATTCTTGCACTTGAAATGGCTTATAAACTGAAAGCTTTGTATTATTTGCATTCTATCTGTGATTTACAAGCCGGAAAGGCAGATGAAAACGATCTCATTGATAAGCTGCAGTCCCTATACTGTCTCAGTTTTGGTAGCATAGGCAAAATCGCTGTCCCTGATGTGGTTGTTATGGGTAATAATGCTGACTGTCTTATGGAGGTGTTTGAGAACGATTTGAAGAATAAAAGCAAAAGTGATTTTCCATCGAAACAAAAGTCACCAGCGAAAGGTTACGCTATTGAACTGATAGTGGCAGCTATACGCTTTTCGTCTAATGTACCATTTTTGAAAAAATATGGTCTTAGGCTAATAAATGTCGCGAAAGAACATGACAAATTTGAGCCTAGCGTGTCAAGTGTCCTTCAAGAAGTTATCCCATACTTAAAACCAATAGAAAAACCTACAGTAATAACTGGCGAGGACATGGCTGAATGTATAGAAATATTAAAAGTCAGTTCTGAACATTCTGCAGATTTGCCGGGAGAACTAATAACCTGCTTAAGAATCTTACGACATTTTTGTATTTGCGATTATGAAACCAATATATCGATAGCTAGCAAATCTGCTGTCGAAGAGTATGTTGAACTTAAATTCAAATATAATGTGCTACAACTTTTTTCTTTGGACGGTGTTGCACATTTAGCTGGTATTTTGGACATACTGGCGACCCATTTTGAGCAACCAAGTATGCATACATCGTTCTTTGCTTCCGTAAAGGGGTTGCAATTGGCCCAAATAATTCTTCCTTGTTTACGACTGCTGGATGAAATGCTAGCTAGAGTTGTCCGTTGTCGTGGCCCGAGATTCAGAGATTTAACAGCGGCTCCGATTTTATTGAAGACTTACGGGATAGTCAAAACTTTTCCAGTCGGATCTGTTGGGTACCGGACAGCGGCTAAAGCAGCTGAGGCAGCTGTGAGAGCTCTGTTAGCATATGCACAGCCTATAGCCGACGATGCAAATGATGGTGATTCCATAAGACGCGGTCCATGGACATCACTATGTTCTGAAGTAATACAATACACAATGACGGCTCCTTATACATTTGTTCCTGGCCTTCTGGTATTCTCTGAACTTTTACCCTTACCACTCCCAATGCAAGCAAAAACTCCCCCCACTGAGAGAGAACTAGCTGACGCATCAAATGAAAGAAGATTGTGGTCAGCCCACCTACATGCTCTATCTAATGATTTGACTGATATGATCCAAATCATTTGTATATCAACTTACAGACCAGTGGTTCTTATGCTACGACGGGTGTGTGTTCAGATAGCTGATTTGGCACCCAATACAGCAGCAACTGTTGCTAAAGCTACCGTGGGAGCGGTCACTAGGGAATTGAAGCAAGGGGAGCCGGCAACTCCTAGTATTGCAAGAGTGTTAGGTTTTTTGGCTTGTCTAGTTTCTCATGCACCAGTAAAATGTGCAGTCTTACATGCAATGAATAGTGGTGGGCTAAAGTCAGCTGACGTTCAAGCAGCTCTCTGCGGAGTACTTAGCCTTTCGAACAACTCTAGTGAACATTCAGCCGCTCAGGAATTTGCCGCACACGCTTTGGCAGCATTTTGTGATGTGGAAATAACCTTAACTCCCCTAACGGCATCTCCAGAAGTGCTTCTTGCAAATTCACTGCCAAACAGAGATGCACTTTCGTCTTTTCTGGATGCTTCAGCGGATTGTCTTGAGTCTATAACGAAAACTGGAGCAGTCTCGCAAGCAATTCTAAGAGCATATTTCGTTTTGACAGACCATGAGTACGGATTCCAGCAATTTAGAAAATTTGTGGTAAAAAAACGCGAAGCTCTGGGTAAGTTCTTTATTTGGACCCTGGAGGGTCTGGGTGAGGACAAAGCAGAGTGTCTCAGTCTATACTTAGATCTGATAAGGATTTTAAGAGGAGAAGAGGGCGAGGGTGGTCCTGTAGGGAGAAAGTCAGTGCTAACAATAAATGAAATGGCAGATATGGTAGGATATTCACCACCTGCAGAGGATCATCCCATTTTCACATTAGAAAAAATCTTGAAGGTGAGTTTAGTTTAATTTATCGTAATCTGTTAGCAATTAGAAAAATTGGCAAACTTTTATAAGTGGATTTTCTAAATTTTTCAGGAGCGCAATGCTGATGAAGATGCTTTAGCAGCGAAATTCTTGGCCTCACATCTCCAGAAGCTGTCGAACGTATCATCACCACCACCAACAGAAGCGCCTGAACCAACTCTTCCACCCCCGGACACACTAGTCTCACAGTTTGCTGTCAGAACTGTGTACTCTATAGGAGAAGCTAACGACGAGAGGCTTACTTCTAGTTATTGGCTGAATGTTCCGTCTTCGAGCGGAGAAGATGATGTCAACGATAATGATCTGGTATGTTGTAGACCTTAAACAATATTATATAGATTAGATATAAATAAAAGTAGAACACATCTTTTTCAATTGCCCCAATTTGGTATATTCCTTGTATGATCTTTTGCCTGACAGTATACCCTGTCCATTTGATTTTAAATCTTTGCTGCTGTGTTTATTATCTTTTGTCAATACTCTGGCTAATTTTATATGTATAAACAAAATGAAACTTTAACATAACACATTAAGTAACAGTAATTATTATGTAAATATTTATTTTAATTTTATTACTTAAGCCCACGGTATTAATGCATTGGCTGAATCTGGAAAACTAAATTATATTTAAAATATAATACTACCTATAAAGCGACTCTCCCATAACTGACTTGACGCTGGCAGAATTCGTATCTACGAGACTGCATTATTAAAAAGTTGATGTAGAAATAAAAGTGATGGGTGATTGTAGGTGTCGTGTGATATAATGGAGTTGGCGAACGCTTACCTGTCGGGAGTTGGGGGGGGAGTGGGGAGTGGGGCGGAGGCCGTGGGCGGCGCCGTGCGCAGGCTGGCGGGCTGCCGGGACCTCAGGGCCGAGGTCCGACCCTGCGACGACAAGCGTCCCCCGGGTAACTTCACATTCTTCCTATCTATGGAGTACCAGACTCGCATTATTCCTGCAATACTTGTCAACTGACTCTCACGACTATCTCTCTGTGCTTATGATTTGTGACGGGAACTGTATTGATGTCTGTTTTATATCTTATATATCGGTGGAGTTACTATTGGCTAACTGCTATGCTAATGGCCCCGTTCTGAAACACCATTGGTTGGAGGTATCGGCTGTTCATGCATCTTGATTATTATTGATTTTCAGCTTTGACTAAATGCCTTAGAAGGCGACCGCCGACTAGACACTGGGCATCCTCGGTCGGACAGTTGGGCTAGTCACACCTACGGATAAGCCATAACTACATACACTATTGCATTTCTGTATCAGTTAACGTTTTTATTCGATTGGTCTCTGTGGATTAATCGATCAAATCATAACCATGTCATGGATGACGTCTTATTGTCACATAGACGCTATCTTCGCCCCGACATACATATATATCATGATACTAATGATTTTCCACCTTTATTTTTGTATTGACAAGTTGAAGCATATTGCAAATAAAATGGTTTGACTTTGATGACTATATCTAAATAATGTTTCTGTATCACGTAAACAATGATTATACGTTAAAATTTCGCTTAACTATACTATATATCAAATTAAGCAATGAAGGTTTTGAAAATCGTCTGTTTATTTATTTTATTCTATCAGTAAGATAAAAGATATTTATAATGTTTTCTTTCATTATTGTATTATAAAAGATTACATACATGTGTATATTTCCAGTATGAGTGGTAACAACATGCACAGGCAAGGACTGTAGGAGGAAATACGATTATAAAAAATTGGTGTTCTTATAATTTATATTAATAATTCTGTGTGAATAGGTTATTTTTGTTTCAATGTTTGTCATTAATATCTACAATAAAGGTCACATTTGAGTGGTTTTAAAAAATATTGTCGATCTATTTGTATATTTAGGATTTAATGATTTTGTTATGTGGGTAGTATATACAACTCTGCTATTGGGTATGTTATAAAATCAATAAATAATGTTATTTGAAAAATACATTCAATCCCTATTATTATAACTGATTTCAATGTATTTTTGTAACAGTTGTGTGTGTGTCATTTCGTAATCGATAGGTTATTAGAAGGAGGATTATTATAAAGGGATAAATATAAAATGACAAGACGAACATCATTATATTTGCGTAGCAGTAGTTTTTTTTTTTGGCAACCTGTCTTCGACATTATTACTGCCATTGTGGAATAACTAATGATATTACAAGTTTCTTGCGATCATTTCAATATTCTAACAAGATGGCGGCTCCTTTGTTAGAATTTTTCATGGAGTTTTTGTGTAATTCATGCTCGTGGTATTATTACCCTTTCACTTGACCTATATTACGAAAGACACCACCAATATTAGAAAATAAAGATTATGAATAAGATATAAAACGCAGTGGGTCTGAGCGTGGTGCGCGGGGAGGGGTGCGCGGACGCGTTCCGCTCGCGGCCGCCGAACACGTCGCGGCCCCCCTCGCTGCACGTCGACGACTTCACCGCGCTGCACCACACCTACTCCGCCTCGCCTCTCAACAGGTAACACGCGACTGAACCTTTCTAATTTAACTGTTTTCATTATATATCTTGTGTCCTAACCATTTCTTTTTAATTAACTCATTAGGCTAAATAACACGAAGCCATGTTAAAATGATATAAGTTTTATGTGTGGTTATTTTGAATTTGAATTGCTTATATGTAATAACCAGACCATGTTATGTAAAAGGAATGTAAAATTACAAAATATCAATTTATTACAAAAAGGAGGATAAATAGTATTTAAAACATAAAATAAAAATACATAACATTGTACGAGTGCTTCTTGTTGTGCTTGGAAATTGAGGCAATCAGTATTAAAATAAATATTGAATCCAGAGATCATTCCTTTTTTATATTCACAGCTCGTCATATATCAAGAATAATTGGTTTACTAAGGGATTTGGAATTTAAATATAATTATTTTTAATATGAAATCGGTTTTCTGCAATTTTTGCCGTTTTAAGATATTGTTAAAATGTTATACTGAAATATCTCTTTCTTATTTCGCTGACGAAGGTTAGAATATTCGTCGCGCTAAATTTTACATCAAAAATTATTCCGACAAAAGTATAGAATAAACGCTTCCACACCTGCGTCATTCTAATGATTTTTATTATAGCACTGCAAAGTGACTGCACTGTGCCTGATGGTAAGCACAGTACAATCTAAAAACAATGGCGAGCACCGAGTGACACACTGTCCATCGCCGGTCTCCGCTGTCATGCCGGCCTGCGAACAGCTGGATATGCACAGGCTGATCCCAAAACGCGACCCGCAGAAGCGAATCACTATGACGGGCTTTTTCGCCACGTACATGGTGGTTGCGACCCAGTCAGGCTGTAGAACCCTACCAGCCCGCAAAAGTAGTGTATGGTACAGTATAGCAGAGTGTGTGTGGGCGCAGGGGCATGCGCCGCGGGATGCCCGTCACCGACAGGGGGCGGTTCGCGTCCGCCGCGCCCGTACACGCGCACGCGCACTACCGACACCTGTGAGTACCGCTAACCTTCACCACACACAAGCAGACATGCAACCCACTCGAAGCTGTATATCACAGACTTTAAAAAGATGATTATTCGAAACCGCGTCGACGGGCATAGGATTAAATCCTAGCAACTCCGCTTTCGGTGAAGGAAAACATCCTGGTGAAACCATAAGTATGGCGATAGGGCTTATTCTAAGTCCGCCTGACTAGATACCACCTTCAAGTTGCAAATCTGTCGTGAAACATCTGTTGGTGTGTTCCAGAGAGATTCGAGAGCCAGTCTCCCTCTACGTTTAGCGTGTTTACCATCTTAGACCGTATTGACATTTAACATCAGATGAGATTCTGCTCAAACGCTGAACCCTATAAAGTATTTAAAAAATCTAATACCGAGCATAATAGTTTATCACTCTTTAGCTCAAGGTTGAAATTGGTCATATACCAACGCATTTTGCTGCCCATATGGTCATTTTTTTACAAGTCACCAAAAACACAAGAATACTTTTTTATTCCTATAAATGTAATACTTGGACATAATTTCACATGTTAAAAGACGTTGGAACGCCTTCATAGGGACTAGCGTTTAAATGCTATTGTCAGTACGCACCTGGTGGTATTTGTCAATACATTTTCAAATGAAAGGATTAGCAACTTCCGCAGTCGTAGCTGGCATAGTTTCTATTCGAATATTGGAGTGGTTCTTAGAGAAGAGACATCACAGACATGTTTAAAAGTGTTGTCAGTGGAATCCCAGAAGGGCGGGTTTCTTCCAATATGTGTGTGTGTTGCAGTCGCGGGAGAGGCGCGTGGGAGATGGGCGCGACACATTTTGGACATTTCCCTCCGGCTTCACACTATATGATGGGTAAGTATTATCATTGTATTCACGTTCAAGCCCGGAGGATCTTGGACTCGGGCCTAAAAGTGCTGAAACGCACTTAAATTTATTAATTTGATCCGCTAATTAGTGAAGGAAAATTCTCTTTAAAATGATTAAGAAACAATGGTTTAAATGGATCTTAAAGTATTTTAAGTCTTCTTTACTATACATTCATAATAATTTAATGTATGCCACTAAACATTTATATAAGCTAGATCTTGTAAAAACTAACATGATTTTAATATTTGAAATAAGTATAAATTGGCCATCCCATGTGTTAATTCAAGTTCAGTAAAAGTGCAATTAATAAGCTTAGTAATTTTATTTTTTTATAATAATGTTAGGTTTTACAATAAGGACCCAAAGCATGTTACCGATTTGAGTTTACATCACCGTGTCAAGTGGCTTTTTGTGAAGACTGTTTTAGAATGAATCATTATGACCGATAGTGATGTCTACAAATAACATTATACTATATGATAACAATGATATTTTTTGCGCACGAATTGATTAACATATGTGAGCACTAAAATGGGATATTTGATGATCTATCGTTGAAGATATAACAATATAATAATTTCAGAGATATTGTCGATGGGAAATCTAATTATATAATTAATAGAGACTTCCCCTTTTCCCATTAGTGGTGCATTGACAGGTGTAAAGCTCAAAACTATCTTTTTTAAAGCTCACACACTTTAAGCAATAAGGTGTTTAAAATACTATTAAATTTTATTTGTAATTTTCAATATTTTCAGTTCTTAACAGTTTGTTTTACCCCTCGGCTGATTCTTTATGACCTAGATCTCAAAATGGCGGATCAAGTTTTTTTTAAATATTAGGTCTTTGCCTATGAAATTGCCGTTTTGTATGAAAAAATTTAAACGATTTTTTTCATGTATTTTTTATTTGTATTAATCGAAGTAATCACCCATGCAATCAATGCATCTTTGCCAACGCAGTGGCAGTTTATTGATGCCCTTCTTAAAGAAATCAGCTGGACGGGAGGCAACAAATTCTTCAAAGGCATTTTGTACTGCCTCTCGGGTATTGAATTTTTTTCCCGCCAAGGAGTTATCCAAATTCTGGAAAAAGTAGTAGTCTGTAGGCGCAAGGTCTGGTGAGTAGGGCGGATGACGGAGAACTTCCAACCCCAGTTCTTGCAACTTGGAGACCGTCTGCTGTGCAGTATGAGGTCGCGCGTTGTCGTGCAGGAGCAGCGGAGACGAGCGATTGACCAATGCTGGTTGGAGATGTGCCAGCTTCTCCATCATTGTGTTCAGTTCTTCACAGTACACATCTGCAGTAATGCTCACCCCGTTTGGTAAGAAGCTGTGATGAATCACACCGGCGTTAGACCACCAAACAGTGACCATCACTTTTCTAGGGGTAAGTTTTCGTTTAGGGCATTGTTTATGTGCTGAACCAGGATCCAACCAACTTGCTGAGCGCTTGCGGTTATCAAACAGAATCCATTTTTCATAGCAGGTAACAATGCGGTTCAAAATTCCTTCATTTGTGTGTCTGTTGAGAAGTGCAAGGCACGTCTCGACGCGTACTTCGTGCTGGCGATCATTGAGTTCGTGGGTACATTTGTCAAGCTTTTTTACCTTGCCAATTTGACGCAAATGGACCAATATAGTTTTGACGCTAACGTCGAAAGCTGCTGCTAATTCAGCCGTAGATTGTGTATCATCAGCTTCCACAATCGCCTTTAATTCGTCATTGTCGACCAAAGTCTTTGGACGACCGCGAGGTTCACTTTTCAGGACGAAATTCCCAGAACGAAAGCGAGCAAACCAATAACAGGTGGTGCGTTGGTTTGTAGTGTTAGCTCCGTAAACTTCGTTAATGTTGCGTGCCGCATGTTGCCACGACGGTACTAGTATTCTATAATTACTCGAATTTTTAACGTATCCATGATGACAAAAAAGATTGAAATGCGATGAAAATGTAACACTAATCAATAAACAAGTGACTACTTCTGGAAAAAAAATTCCATGTTTTAAAATAAAATTAATTTGAAATTAGAATTCTCAGCCAAACAAAAATTATTTTAATTTAAAATGGCCAGTACTACAGAACGGCAATCTCATACATAAAAACCTATTATCTAGACAATTTGTTACAATAATAATTTTATATTACACAATTTGTCATTGTTCAGGTTTTGCAAGTTTTGTAATAAAAACGTTTTTTTAAACGTATACCTACAGTTTGTTGACGAGTGTACATTAGTTCTACATTATGTTGAGTTTAAGCACCACGTCAAGCTGGTTTTAATGTCTAAAGGCTATTTTATAGGTTGCCTAATATATGAACGATGGTGACTTCTGGAAATGACGACCCTCCCTGTGCATCCACTAAAAACAAATATATGTTTATAAAAATATGTATCATGAAACGATAAATCAGATCGAATTTGTTGGCGGTTCTTCTCGATCTATGGGTTGTTTGTCCGAAACGGTGGTAGTTTTGACGTTCATAAGTACTCGGGGATTAAGCTTATTTATTTTTGATTTTGACAATCCAAAGGTTAATAGTATATGTTAACTTGCTCGTTTCCAGGTGGTATGGGATGGGGAGGAGGGCGGATGCGCGGACAGCGACACAGATCCTTCATCCGTTGAAGACTTTAACTAAATTGATTAATTACTCTTACAATAAACATTTAATAACAACCTAATTGTCGTTTCTTTAATGACCTCAGATTGCAATCATAGGAAGTGTAAAAATGACGATATAAATGTCACTTATTGCAATTTTTCATGCAATTCGATTTCAAACAGATTGCAACAATATTTTGCTTCAAAAATATACACCATTGATTATTTTAATATAGATGATAATTATACTATTAAAATTTGAGTTTATAAAAGTATACTTATATTAAGTATGTAAGGAAGTTATTTATATGATCACTGTACACCGTACGTTTCACAATATGGAATTTTTAATAATATTAATTATATACAGTGGTATTATAATTAGGTCATATAATTAGAAACACTTCTTATGAATAAAGAAGTTATAACTTCAACATACAAATGTTCGTAAAAAATATACACATTCAGTAATTAATAATCATACAATAATATAGTAACTATATAGCTAAATTGTTTGGAAGAATCTCTGGAAAGGTACCGCTTCTTACCAAGCAACACCGAGAGTAGCGATTATTATTCGCTAACAAATAAGTTAATTGGACGGTACGAGAATGGAAAAGTGTTATTTTCAGATAAATATGGTAAGTTCCGATAGCAAAAGGCTATGTTAGACGTCCTGTAAACAATGCTTTTAATTATAAATACACAAGGAGTATAGTCAAGCACGTTGGAGGTAACATTAAAGTTTGGGGGTGTTTCTCTTGATGTGGAGTTGGATTCGGAAGATTGAAGGTACAATGGATCAATGGCAACACAAAAATATCTTAAATCACACAATGGTTCCCTACTCGGACGATCATGTTCCTGTAACCAGGATCTTTCAGCATGACAATGACCCTAAACACACGGCTAATAGCGTCAAATGTTTCCTTAGCGAACAGCGTATATCCGTTTTAGACTGGCCAGCAAATAGTCCGGATTTAAACCCGATAAAAAATCTCTGGTATATTGTTAAAAAGAAAGTAAGAAACAAACGTAACACTAGTCAAAACGAACTATATGAATGAAGCCTTTGTTAAAGCATGGAATTCAATCTCCCTAGAAAAATGTATGAAATTAATTGATACAATGCCACGTTGTTGCAGTGTTGTTATTGAAAATAAGGGATATGCCACTAAATATTAATGATAACTATTGGTAGGCTGTGGATAGTAGGTAGTTATGCGGTCGCCAGGACAGGTGATAACAACGCGCTCTCACGAAAATGCTGTGTAAGCAGCATAATTCTCGCTAGCGTTCGTGGAACTCGTGGGAACAATTAGTTAACATGTTTCATTAAGTAGAATAAGGATTCATTCGTTCTGGGCATCAGGATTCATTCGTTCTGGGCATCTGCTTCTGATCAGAACAATCATTTAAATCAATTTTTGTAATTAAATAATAAAATAAAATTTAATCTTTTAAATAATAGTCGCCCCCGTAAACTTGATTAGCTATTTCGTATATTATAACAATATAATACTTTAAAAAAATTGTTTTTTATACTTTTTTGTTGTTGTTTCTAATTAGTTGACCATTATTGTTCATACCTTGAAACTGATTTAAATGTTTGTCCGTAATATAATATTGAAACTGCACTTGTGTAGTGGGATTTATATTGGTTTTCTAATAAATTATAAATCGTTGAACATATTGTTGTCCTATTTATTGTTTAATTTCAAAATACACATGCTGCTCAAATTCTCATTTGGCTCAATTCGGTATTAAATTGCACTTATAATATTAATATTTTACCATATCTAAATTCTCTACAAAATTTACTATAAATATATTTGATTTTATTTATATGTCTTGATATAATTTTGTACAATAAATTCGATTTAAACATCGTTGTGCGGAATAAAGTGGCAATGTTGCCTGGTTTTACGGTAGTGTTTCTATTTATAAGACCACCACCGTATTCATAATAATAATTTTATGAAACAAAATCTGATATTTTTGACATTGTTTTTTAATCCTTTTTATTTCATAGCTTATGTATATAATTTTTTAAACCGATTTTATGTTTCAGTTTTTTTTATACCACGACGGTATCAAACAAGCTTGCGGGCCGCCTGATGAAAAGCGGTCACCGCAGCCTATGGACGCTTGGAACATCAGAAGTGTTACACGCGCGTTGCCAACCCTTAAATAACCTATTTATTTTCCCCTTAAAGCACTCCATACTGTAGTCCTCAGGAAAAACTTCAGCAGGCACCTCAATCTACAACCGGATCATTCGTGGAAGGAAACCCCTCTGGACAGCAGGAAGCTCATTCCACAACCGGATCGTTCATGGAAGGAACCCCCTCTGGAACCGCACCGTCCGAGACCATTTCGGTTCCAATTATGCCAATGGACGCCAGCTTAACCTTGTTTTCCAGATGACTGCGAAATTGGCCGTCACTAGAGATGTTGACACCGAGGATCCCAATACTTTCTGCGATGGTAAGCAGTATGTCCTGGAACTATAGGGCCACAGTGAATGGAGTTTTTTTAGCAGTGAACACGCAAACTTGTGTCTTACTAGGGTTGAGGGTTGACTCTCTACCACAATAGATCGAGGGATGTTTGCACGGCCCTTATAATATGCATCTCCAGTACTATCGTCTGCATAGTAATGAATGCCATCAATGGACAACATAAAAAAACATTACATCAGAAAAAATTAAAAAATATATAAAATTTTCAGTGCCATGATGTCTGTCCACGATGAACTCCGAAACTACTCAACCTTTCTTCATGAAGCCTGTCATTTATCTGTAATTTGGTCCAACTTTAGAGATACGATAATTTATATTTCGATTATTCTTTCATTACAAATTAAATGATTATCAATATTGTTATTAATTCTAAGTTTCATCAGTCTCGAACAGATGGCGCTATAAATTAGTTTGTTGACAAAAAACTGTAGGACCGACTGTTATAGATATCCCATAGATGGTACCACATTTTAATTTTGAATTTTCAATCCAATTTCGACTCCAATTTATTTTATGATGCACGTATTCTATTAATCTATGTTTTTTTCTGTATCGAATTTTTATTTCATTTTCATGTGTTGTGTATTATTTATAGTTATATTTATATTTTTAACTACAAAATTAAGAGTAAAATGAGGCTTTAATACACTCATCAAAAAAGTCTAAGCAACATGTACTAATTTAAATTTTAGGATGGTTCTTCACATTATAACGTTGTATTTTATTTTTAAAATAATATCTTTAGGGTTCTATGATGTAAAAATAACAGCTGTTGGATTTATAAGTTCTTTTAATAACAGAAATGAACAATATTAGAATATACTGTAGAAACTAAGATACATAAGAAACTAAACATTTTTTGTTACAAAATGAAATTTCTAAAGAAAATGTATTTATTGTGAAAGAATAGAACAATTTAATACAAAGTATGGTCTCCTCTGCTATTCAGAACTTGTCGGCAACGATTATTCATTGAATTAATGAGACTGTTTATGTCATCTTGCGGTATTCGCTCCCAATGGAATTGTAGCAAATCCTTCAGCTGTTGGGTTGTTGTCGCTCCGTCCAAGTCCTTCAAAACACGTCTCTGGAGCATGTCCCATGCGTGCTCGATGGGGTTGAGATCTGGCGATTGTGCAGGCCAGGGCAATACCCGGATGTTCTCCGTTGCAAAGTATTCACTGGTTCGCCGAGCTGTATGTGAACGCGCATTGTCATGTATTAACCTAAAATCGGAGCCAAAGGTTTGTGCAAATGGGTAGACATAAGGTCTGAGAATATCCTCAATGTGATTTTCAGCATTCATGTTTCCATTTACAAAAACGAGCTCAGTTCGCCTGTTCTTCATAATACCCGTCCATAACATAACTGTTGAGCCGCTGTATGGATGAACTTCCTGAACGCACCTGAGCCTTTCAGTTTTTCCGGGCCGACGATACACTCGCACCCTTCTTGTATCAGGCTTAAACCCGAATCGCGACTCATCGGAAAACATAATTTTATCCCATTGTTCCTGGGTCCATGTTATGCGTTCTCTACACCATTCATATCGACGAGCGCGATTTCCGTGACGTATCGGTGGGCACCTGATTGGGCGTCGAGCTCGTAGGCCGTACTCATGCAGTCGATTTCGCACAGTTTTGAGGACTTACATCAACACCACTTGAAATTTGTAGCCTCAAGCTTATCTCTCGAGCGGGTAACTTCGGCTGGCGTCTTGCAGTCAGTTGTATGTAACGGTCTTGCCGAAAGGTTGTACTCCTTTTACGGCCTGGATGCTGTTCAGCGGGTTCTCCTATATTATTGTAGCGCTGCCAAAGACGACAAATAACACTTCTATGAATGCCAAAATGTCGAGATACCTGAGATTGATTACTTCCCGCTTGCAACATCCCTACAGCTCTTTGCATTTCATCTGCCATCAAATGACGTCGCTTCATGACGTAAAGAATATCTAACAATTCAATTTTGTCGCTAAAAGTTAGTTTAAATGCTTGGTAAAATTATAAAATCAAGACTAAACGTAAAAATTAAAACGCACGTAAATTCAAACAAATTCGCAGTCATTTGAATTTTATGAAATCACAAAATATAATCAAATATTTTTTTTACAACCAGCCAGTATGTCATCAATAACAAAAAAGTTTACTTACCTACGCACTTTGTTTGAGTAAATACTTAGAAATTAATTAATATAAATGGTAAAATTTGTAATATCACGCATGTTGCTTAGACTTTTTTGATGTGTGTATATTAAAAAAATACTTAAATGTAATATCTGAGCCACAGAAACGCGCAAATTATTTAAATTCTTGAAAGGTTCTGTTTTTATATAAGTTATGTCCGGGAAGTTTGCGTTTTTCTTAGACTTGGTAGTGATTAGTTTGTTTCAACCCTTCGCCATCACAAGTTATGGCGTGTAGTGATGAGGAATTAGTATTAGTAGGTATGAGTATGGAGTATATTTATAAATCGATCAACATTGGTTCAAATCCTTAGGATACATCTTTAGGTTAACTGATATATTCTTATTGAAATGTTTTAATGAGTGCATTTCAATTCCAGATCTGAGCTTAACGAGTTACAGTTGTCATTAACATCATTTGAATTTATGATTGAACTTATAAAATGTTCTATATGCATTTGTGTCAAATATCATTTTGACATATTGGTGCAGAATATGATATAACTCATATTTGAAGACATCAGGTAATTGTTTTATATGTAACATTTTAAATTATTGCTCAGATAATGTATTGATATTCAACATTTTTATCATTATACCTTAAAGGAGTAAAAAAGGAAACGACTTTAGAAAATTTAGAAACAAATCAACTTTATTTATCAAGATGAAAAATATCAAATCATATTTAAATATATATATAAATATAAGCCTAGGGAACCGATATGTAAACACGACCAGATCACATGTACACTAAAACAATTCTCGCTCTTACGTTATATTGCAAACAAATCGATGACATCATTAACCTTGTGTATATATATATATCATATTTATCTATATATATATATAAAACAAAAAAGAACTATACGTATCATTTTCAATAACCGCATTTCAAACTAAACATTAACAATGTAAAATTTATAATTAAATAGACTCCACCGACATACATTATATTCCGTTAGGTTTTGTTTGTTTGTTTGTCAATTGTCTTTGCATTAATAATATTTTTTTTCTCCTTATTTTTCAGTTAATTCATTAAATGGTAATCATCTCACTATAATACGTTATAATATGTACAAAGGTGCCGCGCGACGGCGGCGGCCTCACAGTCTATTCATTGTATAAAATTATCACTCGCGACATGGCACGTGGCCTCATGGCCTCTTCTGGCCTCCGAGGCCGTTCTGGCCTCTGCGGACCCACCGTGACCTCCGTCCGGCTCCTAGTCGCCGGGGTGCTCGGGGCACGATCTGTTCACTTCAAACCATTGGTCTATACATCTGAAATTATAAACAATTTGTTCAAAATGTATACCAAATAATCCTATTGCCTATATCCTATATTCCATGAGTTACAAAATATTTAATAAAAAAAACCCTCATAATCATCACCCGGGTCATGCCAGGATCAATGTTTCCAATAACAAGATAACAATACAACTTGATCGAGTGATGGTAATGTGTAGGTGACATGATGGAATATTTGTTATAGTAATACGGTATAGTGACGTCACTGCACCGAAAGATCTGGAATCCATCGTCAGTTATCGCTGACTCTCTAGCTTGTTGTGATGTTTACATCTCGCCTTACTCAGAAACGTGACAAACTAAATAAGAGTCACTATGACGGGTTTATAAACCAGGATAGTCGCGACCCAGTGGATCACAAATCCCTACCTACATATTTGGTTACTGAATATATTCAGTGCTGTATACAGCACCTGATGCCGCAGTGCAATTAAACGTGTCAATACGTTTCCATTCACTCCACCCACTTCCATTCACTTGACAACACCCACTAAAGGCGGTGATAATTTAGGTAGACGAGATTGATAATGTGAGATTCAGATACCAACCGGTTTAAGTTGCTTTTCTTTTGAATCTGCTTAGAAACTACGTTTTCAAGCTTTCAATCGGCTTCATTGTTGATTATTTCCGATAGTTCTAATATTTTCTTGAACCTACCGACCGAAGAGCTTGTGTATTATAAGTCTGTTATATGTCAAAATAAAACTGCTAATAACGTAGGCAGAATAGAGGTCAGGTGTAGTAGCGTTGGCTAGATAGTTATCAGATTGCGACCTAGATTCAAAGCCTGGTAGCGGTTCGAGTGCCTTATCGGAGCTCAATCAAGCGAATGCAGCGCTTTGATAGAGCGCCGCCCGCGTTAATATCTTGCCGCTGAAACGTTCAAACGATGCGGGGGAAAGCATACTTTTCAAGAATATTGGGTTTTATTATATATAAAGTACCATACGTTGCTACTATGAACAGGATCGTGGTCAAGTAAGTGTTAATAACACTGAGTATAGGCCTTCCCGACTGATTGCAAGGACGAACTTCATTGTCAAGAACGCGCGAGTCAATCGGTAATTAGTAGATTAAAAAAATTGTGTTCTCACCCCTTGTGGTAGATGCAAAGGCAGGGTAGGCGAGCTATGGTGTCTCCGGCTGACAGCTCTTCGAGGCAGATCACGCATTCTCCTTTAGCGTCGCTCAACACATCCTCTGTAAAAATACAGGAATGATCTTAAGTTACAAATTTACTTTGGGGTGTAAGGGGTGTCAAATAACATCTAAGACTTGAGACACCCAAGCCAACCTCACCTGCACGTGGTGCACCCTGCTGAATAACGAACGAGGCAATGGCGAAAGCGGGGTGGTAGGGTTTTACAGCCTGACTGGGTCGCAACCACCATGTATATGGCGAAAAAGCCCGTCATAGTGATTCGCTTTTGCGAGTCGCGTTTCGGGATCAGCCTGTGCATATCCAGCTTTTCGCAGGCCGGCATGACAGCGGCGACCGGCGATGGATAGTATATCACTCGGTGGTCGCCGTTGTTTTTGGATTGTACTGTGCTTACCATCAGGCGCTGTGCAGTCATTTTGCCGTGCTACTATAAAAAAAAAAAAAAATCTTCCAAATTTTCAACCAGCAGAGTTATCACTGTTACCAATGGCCCTGCTAAAAATATGGGAGCAATCATCTAACGAGCTGACTGTCCCATATCAGATGTCGCATTGATAAGCACTGTACGTTTAAGCGCCATGGTATTATAGAGTGAATCACCATGTGAACGATGGGGAAGTCTGAAAATGACTCCCCTCTGTATATCCACTATAAATGACTGTAAGGTGTAATGTATTTTAAATAATGTTAAAAAGATAAACCCGATCGAATTTCCTGCCGGTTCTTCTTCTCAACGAGTGGGTTGCTAGTCCGAACCGGTGATAGTTTTGACGTTCGTAAGTGCCTCCTTAGGGCTTAAATTGGATAAAGTATTTTTAACTTTGGTAGTATTTATTATTTACTTTTCGAAAATTTAATTATTTATTTGAGTTTTACTTTATATAATATATCCTATTACAATTGTAAAGTGGAACCAAAACTGTCAAAAACTAAGGATTTGCCTGTAGTGCGGTACGCGATTTTTTTTTTTTCGAACTGACTACGCTATTGACCAAGCAAGGTCTTAACAGCTTCACCGGACTACACGCGGTTCGCGATGTTTTAATGTACTCTACTGGTTATGGCTCAGATATATAAAGATCTCCACAGCACCCTCACACATTTGTTTATAGGTAGTATGTTATATTATATCTTCGATCAACAATAACTAGATAACGGGTCGGCGCGAAAGATACGTCTCGGTAAATAAGAGCTCACTTGAAATGTGTGCCCTTATTTTGTTTAGTTTGTTTAAAACACAGCCAGTGTAAGCCCGTTTCACATGCCGCAGTGTATTCAAAAGACGCGAAAATAATACCCGAAAAAGCAATTTAACGGCCGGAGTATCTTAATTTCGCTAAATACATGTTGAATAAGTTATATTTTAAGCTTTAAACTAACTCATAATATCAAACTTTGCACAAAATTACCGATTTCAAACCTATGATACAAATGTTTGGCCTCGCCCCTCACAAACACGCACAATAACGGGAAAACGTACTTTATTCATTACGTGTTAAGGTTGAATTCACACTAAATGTTGTTTATGTTATCTTTTCATTTGTAAGGGGAATAATTTATTACTTTGCTCGTTTTATCGTAAGTATTAGCATATTAACATATTCAAACTGTGCCTGGAAGAGATTAGCTAAAAAGCCGAACAAGTTTTCTTTCAGTGAAAACTTCATTCTGATTGTCGACGCTATAAACAATTTTTAAGCTAAATTAAAGGTGACACACATCAATGGTTATCAATCATAAATAGTTAAATAAAATAAAAAAATACGTATATCAATGTATACACGCAGAGGAAATGAAACCTCTTTGGCTTATATATATAATATAGATATATATATATATATGAGAATGTTCATAAACTATATAGTATAAGAAGTCCTAGTATAAATATTTAACTATACTTTTACTCATTTTCGTACACTACTAGACCCGGACAGACACTTAACAAATACAAACCTACCTTACGTTAACGCGTTACGAAAATTTTTCTCTACCAGAAAGAGTTTCACTTCAACATTTCTATAATTAATATTTGTACTGACCATTATAAGACAGCCGAGGCCTCGTGAGACACATGACGAGGTGGCACTCGATGTCGTCCGGCAATACGAACTTGCTGCAAACAGGACATTTTATACCTGAAACGTGAAAAAATATTTTTACAAAATTGTCCTAAAAATACAAACGTACTTTCTTTTCAGATTAAATACTTAATATTCATCATTGTCAGCCTGTAAGAGACCCACTGCAGGTCCATAGGCCTCTTTCCCGACGGAAGGTATGGGCGTAATCACCACGCCAGCTCACGACGTACTGCTCATTTTAAACTCTGAGAAATCCACAGTTTTATGTTTTCCCTCATACGGTGGTACCACAAGAACATTTCTCAGGTTCAGGTTTCCTCGGGATGTTTTCCTTCAACGTCACCCGATAGATGTGACTAACTGAAATTAGTAAAAGTACGCAAATTCAGAAAACTTCGTTGATACATCGGAATGATATTCGACCGTTCAAACCATCACCATTTTTTACATAAGGTTAAATACTTAGTATTCCTAAATTCTAATTTACAGAGGTTTAATTCCAATTTACGCGGTAAAGGGGTTTCTTTGCTTAGACGGTAAGTGGCAATAGTTCAATTATTAACATATATATTGAATGAGTTAATCTGATTTCCAATCTATAAAAGATTTTTCATTCAGTCAGTTATTAAAGTATCCAACGCAACGATGGCCGAATAACCTAAGAGAATTCGAGGAGTAGCTTTCGTAAATTGTAGAAAATAAAGGTAGATAAGTTGTTTAATATTCCTGTGCATTTTGTTTGCATTAGATTACTATACTGTCATCCGAAGTAAACTGACATCCAAAGTAAGAGGGGCGCATCTGCTGTTTTTTAAAATATTGAGTTTTATAAAAAATCAGGAAAAACAGCGAATAGGCGGAGCAAGTATCGCATTTAATATGTTATTATAAAAAACCCATGAAGCTAAAAAAAATCTGAATCACTTCTGGAATTGCAAATGTATCATAACAAAACTAATATGAGTGTATGTCGCTGACAAGATCGCCTGCTTTGATTAGGGCTGTCATAGCGTACATTCAATATCAAAGTTACATCTATATTATCTATACTAATATTATAAAGAGGTAAAGTTTTTGAGTTTGTGATGTTGTAAGGGATAATATCTGGATCTACCAAACCGATTTTGAAAACTCTTTTACCAATAGAAAGCCACGTTATTTGTGAGTGTCATAGGCTATATATTTACCCTAAAAATGACAAGACATTTTTGTGGAAGTCGGATTTACAAAGTAAGTCGGAGAAAAAACGTTTCTTACGATCACTGCCTTATAACGATTAGAGTGTATATGATTGAGTTCCAAAGTTGTAGAGTTTGATAATGCGTAAAAAAGTCAGGGACAGCATATGTCTAACTTTTATATTTAAATCACAAAAAGGAGTTTTTTTATAAATGTTTACCGCCCAACGAAGTACCACCACCCTCTCATAGAAAACCGACGTGAAGTAACAGAGCTTCCATTGTTGCGTTTCGTTCGGTCGGTGAGAGTGCCGGAAACTCACGTCCAAATCCCCCTCCCCCCCTCCCCAAACACAGGCTGGCAACGCACTTGCGACTCCCCTAGTGGTACAAGTGTCTATGGACGGTGATGATCTCTTAACATTAGGTGATCCACCAGTTCGTTTACCTGCTGACATTTAAAAAAAATCTAGTTTCTCGTAAAAGTATTACTTGACTTTGTTCAGTATCAGAATTCCGAAATACACTGATACCAGCTTTTGCTTGCAGCGTCGCTCACGCTGATATAGATTTTACCTAACCCACGGTAACAGTACTTTGTGACAATGTGTACGCAATATTTCGTGATGATCGGTTGAGTCGTTAAGACGTGAAAGCGTAATAAACAAACAAGCACACATTCGCATTTACAATATCAGAAATGATACCGGTACAGCTGACAGTGCGGATGACGCTTGTAAACGTAACTACAAAATTATCGACATAGTGCGATATTTCCAAGCACGTTTTCACGTAGGACAAGTAATTATAAACACAAAACCAATGTCGCCAGCATAACTGTCCGGGAATTTGAGTAATAGTGTAGCATAAGAATGACAACCCTATCAGCGAGCGGTGAACACAACAAAGAGTCGTTGCTGTGAGTCGCGCCGCTACGTGACAGGAAAATAAAACACGAGTCCCTCAATACTTCACATAGCGCTGATTTCGGTACATTTTATACCTCCATATCGTTCACGTACGTGATTATTGTCTAAAATAATAATGTAGTATCACGCTTAATCTGTTATTGGACTAATGTAAGCAATGTATGTAGTCAGTTAAGTACTGGTAAGTAAAAAACCCTTTTATCTCCCCATCTTTTTATTCATAAACATTACAATTATTTGTTATTCTAACCGTTAAAAGAAATCTATCGATACCTCAAGTGTTAAAATTTACCACACCATTTAAGCTATAGAGGGTACCAAACAAATACAACGTACCTACCTTACAGTACCCGACTTTTGATTTGGCACGTCAGTCGCGCGACGCGAAGGAGTCGTGCAGCTAAGGTCGGCTGTCTTCGGTTTTGTAGAGTGCATAGATATATCTCGCATAGCGCAATGATCGCGATAGACAAAGATAACGCTATACGAAACCGAACTTACTGAGACTCTCGCTCCTCTCCTCGACGCGACGTACCAAATCAAAAGCCGAGTAATGCATATTGGAAAAATATTACATTCCTTACTCACAATCCGATATAAATTGTGAGTAATAAATGTACTAGATTATACATGTATTCTATCTCAAGCAAATATGAACTAAGTAGAAACTATATTAGCAATTAAAAGTATACGAAGTTCTATTCTTTGAAACCTATCCATGAAACAACAATAGCGATGCACAATTTTTAATATTGAAGCATCTGAACAGATAAGTTTTGCTATTATTGTATTGTCTTTATGAAAGTATACATTCAAAGCAATTGTATCGGAAAGGCAAATTTAGATAATGTAAGATTCCATTACCGAAACCAATTCCTAGCAAAACAACGACAGTACTTTCCCTGCACACGTAATAGCAGTACCTTGCTATGAATAAGCATATGGAGATAGGTCCACAATTGCGTTTACAGTACAACTGTTATTTAATTAGAGATCTGATCGCCCTCACACAAAACCCGTTATCACCGTACCCTGATAGCAACAAGGTTTAAATAAATATTAGTTTCAAATAATCGACACACGTCGTGATCGTTCTCAGAGCCCTTCACATTTTTATGATCATAACACGTAAGCTTATAAAATACTTGTTTTGATACAATAAAATTACCGCGCGTAAAAATTTACATAATAAATTTACGTATAGCGCTATACATAAAAAATATATTGCGCGGAGGCTGGTGCGAACAAAGAAGTGTTTTATATTTTTTATAGAATTTAGAATATAGAAAATAACATTTTCATGGGTGCATGTGAGCAATGATACAGTTATAATTTACTCAGTAAGTCGAAAAATACAGTTAGCAGCTTTTCTATTGTAAACGAGGCGTGAAGAGGATTTTTCGCAGGTCAGCATTATAACTACGATTTAACACCTGACAATCACCGTTATTTATGTACAGTACCGTACTTTCCATCAAGTACTGTGATTTCATTTTGCCGAAACAGTATAAAAAAACTTCTTTATTACAATATATCATTTGTAAGCCAAATCTTGAAGTAAATCTATGATTAAGCAATCATTCATTAAAACATCATTTTGTCCTTCAACTACAAAAACCTTTCGCTTTCTTTCTTTACATGCACATATATGAACTATTTCCGCTTCAGAATCATAACCACCATAGTGGCCTTTCAATGCTTTTTATTATGTAATCCATCACCAACATTCCAGTAAATCAAATGAATCCAATAGCACTGATGATCATCATCGTCATACCGTCGACGTCAGCCCTCGTCGATTGTAGGACGGCTTGCAGGACATGTCGAGAGAAGGCTGAGGGCCCGAGCGTTTTGGAAGTCTACTGTGCAATGTGCGAAGAGTGCAAGTTAAGGAGACGTGAGAAACTACGCTTGAGGACGACTGATGGGAAACAAAACCAAACTCACGAGACAACGAAGCACTCTAGACACCCTAAACAGAAACGTAAGTGATAGAATATTTACAAACTAGTAAATCAAGAAGCAATATTCAAAATACTTATTAATCTGGCCTTATCATGAACCTCGCCAACTTAAATCTCTTCTATGCAATCTTTAACTTTTTCAATTGGAATAATTTGTTTGTTAGTAATTAGATGTACAAACAATAGTTAGCTAAAAATTGCTTCGATTTAGACAAATCTGTAACAATGTTCTATAATATAGATAAAACTGATTTCTTATTTTATCCAATAAATATTGATAATATAAAAAATGAAGTAATTAAAATTAAAGTATTCTCAAAACCCTTGCAATATACTAATACAAATGTGTTCATTAACAGGCACTGGCGAGACACACGTCCGAAATCCAGCATCAATGCACAAAGATCATCACGACCCACTCCAGGAACCAGAATATCAACACAACTTACATTCACATGAAAAAGCATCCTCAATATCAAACACGCATCAACTATCCCCACAACTGTCAAATCCATCTGCATATCTCCAAGATCAAGTAGGGGCATACGAATCACAATCAATGCAAATGTACTATCCGGTCTCTTACCCAGACGGTTGCCCTACTCCTCCATCATGTACAGATTCTGAAGAAGAATACCGTCCTCTAGCTCTAAGCATGCATACAGAGAGAATAATAATAACTACGACGAGTACTACAACTACCGAAGCTACAACCACAACAACAACAACCACTACAACGACAACTCCACAGCCGTGTCCCAGAATAACGCACTGTAAGAAAAAACGCCGAAAACCACAAGTACATTCGCTACCACCTCTACCACCCGTACAATACTTTCCTCAACCAAATCCATGCATGAATCCCTGTCTACCACCGATGCTAGGTTCTGCATGCCCTTGCCCACAGTACCAACCACCTCCTCCTATCCATATACCCTCATACCAGCCATTTCTTCCTCCAAATAATTTACCTTATAACCAACCACGAACTGAACACCCATCTATTCACCCTCTCTACCTATCAGATTCTACAGAACCCACTTACCGTCCATCAACAATCGTATCCACATCAAAGCAACCAAAATCGCCAACGAAAAACTTTTTCTACATTTACGTCGGCGTACCAAAGAATGTCTTAAATTCTTAAAGGAAATGTATCGTAGATTTCTTTCAAAAAGGGAAAATAGAAGTGTATTTTAGACACATAAAATGATTTTTTTACGTTGAAACATTAAAAAAAAACTCTAGAAATTAGCAACAAATATACTCATAACAACATGCAAATAATTTGCCATTTCTTAATACTATAGTGGAGGGGTGGCCAAGCTCATTGATTGTCCGAACCATTTTTCAAAATTTGTAATTTTTTGCGAGCCGCATTTAAATATGTATTTTACAGAAATTTTATTTATGGGACACATAAAAGTACAAAATATGTGTATTGAATTTAAGCACCAAAAATTAAACATTTTTATTTTACTTCTCTTGATAATTCTTTAAAATTTAGTGAATAATTGGTGACAGCACTTCTCAGTAAATCTTTGAGATGCTGGTTACTTAATACTGATCGGTGTTTAGATTTCACGAACTTGAAATAATTCGACAAGGAACCATTTTTAATTCAGGATACTTCAATTCTGGTACAAATTTCCAAAATTCAGTGATCGACGCCCAATTTTATTGTAATTGTAGAATCTTCTTGCATCTCTATTAATTCTAATTTTCCTGATGCTTTTTGGATCAATTATATTGAAAATGGCATACTTACCTAGAATTATATTAATTTCAAATGGATTCAGAAAAAGTCAAGAGATGATTTAAAATATTCAAGTCTTGAGATTTATTTCTAGTCTTTCATATTAGTTATAACGATAATATATTTTTTAAATATAATAGCATAAAAATGAATAGGGAAATCGGGTACATTTATGGAGAACCACAAATAATCGTTCAAAGAGCCGCATGTGGCTCGCGAGCCGCAGTTTGTCCACCCCTGCTTATAGTGTATCTCAAATTACTAAAAGTTGATAATTAACTCTTTGTATCCAAGTTTTCTTATAAAATATAGCTAGGCTTAAGTAAGGAATAGAAGTTATTGCATTGCTCTCTACTTAAACAATTTCTAAGGAGACCAATACTTCGGAATTTGAGCTCACAAAACTGTTTTTTTTTAAATTATCATATCAATCTTCGTACTGACTTAACGGTTAACATTTTTGCGTGTATTTACTTAGCTTACAAAGCGAAGTGTGCTCTAGAGAATAATAATTTTGCGATTCGACGTTATATATAATCTGTAGAATGGAGCAATATGTAGATACAGGATCCAATATTAATAAAGATAACACATCGATATCGGATGCGAAGTTTCAATCATTATTTATTACACTTTAATCATCTGAACCGTTACATTAAATTGCTGACACAGGTGGCCTACTATCGTTTTCAGAAGATTCCATAATTTTCTTTAACGCTATAAAATAATAAAAACAAATAGTTTTAAAATTAACGACGACCACCGGGAGATTACAGTTGTCGTTGTCTGAACTACTCTGCCTGTCTACCTGCACCTTGAGATGGACACACACTTTAATATTATAATTACTAATGTACTATTTATGTAGTGTATATAAATGTATATTTATAATTAGGCCTTCTGATTCATTTAGAGGATTATAAGAAGGCAAAACATAGTGAAAATAGAAAGCTATTTTTAATGTTCTAAAAGTATACGTTATCTATTAATTTTCATAATTTATTCACTAGCGCAAACTTGTTGGTTTCCAAACGCGTCACAAACGTATGATTTTTTGCGCGATTTATCGATTTCTACAATAAATATAACAAATATTGACATCGGATTGACAGATCAAATTGATGGTATGTCTACGAGATCCCGTGGCAGGTGACTATTAAACTATGTAACGACAAGAACAGATAATCACTTGTTGAACGTATCACTCGGACGGCAGTAAAAGGTAATCTCACATTTGGCCATTTTGTTTCAAACCAAAGAGTTTATTGTCTACTAGTTGCGCGCCCCGGTTTTGCACGGGTGTACTAGCGAAGAATTTGTGAACTGATTTCAATATTTTTGAACACCTCCCTACTATCTCATTTATCCATTGGCTTTGATATATGGAGATTCTTTAACTCAAATTTTACAAAAAGAGAATTAGTCAAATAGGTACAGCCGTTATGAATTGACGAGGTTACACACATACGGCAATTTATTTTTATAGATTTACACGTACAATGTGTATTAAAGTATTATTAATAAGAGTATGTAAGACTGTATTAAGTGCAATTAAAAAAAAAATTATTTAAAAAAGAAAATATTAGGACCTTTACAAAAAATTCTTACCGCTAAAGTACTACCTTACTACCACTGAGCCGCGAGCTCTTATCGCACAACTAGGTCAATAGTATTTACACCTGCAAGGGGCATTTAGGAAATTGTGATATTTATCAAATTAAATTAAAGCAGCAAGTTAATCACTATGTAAAGTTGAAATAAGACGACGCGGGAAAACCTAAGCGCTTGAGAATCATTTTCGAGTCACGGGAAAGCACAGAACTACACAATGCATAGGTATTTATAAAATTATTGTGCGTTTAAGACTATTGCTGGGATGCCACTAGCGATACATTTACATGACTTCGGTTTCTTAGAATATTGTCATAAAAACTGTATAAGAGAATTTATAAATTCAATTAATAGTTTTTTACAATATACTATAACTCAGTAGATATATACGCTCGAAACAAAATTAACTTTAACATCTATAATTAATGATGTATCTGAAGCTAAAAAACAATGCAACATAAAAGGCAAGAACTAGTTTCACGTGAGATTAAAGTAAAAAGTGAGACGAGTTAGTGCCGACTGCTTGTCGCCGGCAGATACGTTGCCTTAAACGGAGAAGCGACACAACTCATCAATTCTATTTTCTTTCCGTCTATTAAAAAAACTAGCAACTTCAAGTTAAACTACAAAAATATAAATCAATATCTCAAATCATTACATACATATTTATACAGTTTATAAATTAATCAAACATATGATGAGCTGCACAATCTCAATGCAAAATATCAATATTACGTGTACACGGGCCGCTATACTACGCGTCGCTAATGTGACCTAAGCTCAATACATCATAATATGTTGAGGTCATTAGTGACGGGAACCCATAAGCTTTTCCCCTACCAATTTTTTTTTATATCGCTCAACGCAACTATAATCTTTTCTAATTCGAAAATTGTATTAATAAAATATATATGATAAGATTCGAGAACGCAAGTATTATTCCAATACAGCCTCTTCGGTGTAACGGAATGAATTATGCAGAGATTGGATTATATTACATCTGATTACGTAAATTACATACGTGACATTAGGATACGAGATCACGAGTCACGAACAAGTATAAAATGTAATCAAATTAATGGATTCAATACATAATTTATTAACAAGTCGAAAACAAATTTTTTTTTTTTTTAGGGTATCGAGCGACAGCGACCACTAACTGTGGTGTGGATAGAACAGGCAGGACCAAAACCTGACTGACCAATCGAGTGAAGAAAAATTAGTCAAAATCACGTTCACAACAGAACTGTTCTCTGTCTTAAAGTACACCAACTTTAACGTAATTTCGGAAAAGACCATAGTCCCATGTCGATAATTGTTAAAATGGTTATGGTTATGTGGTCACTTAACACAAGGTGGACTGCCATATTCCCGTTTTTTTTTTCCATTATTAAAAATATTTTTCGCAATTGTGTACACTGGGTATCTTCAAACAAACTTTGACATAAAAATATATTAATAATAATATAACTAACTAATCAATTCAAATTAGGATACTTCAAGCGGTCACGTAATTAACTAATACTCCCAAAGTATCTTATCCTCAAGTTATTGTCCAGAACCAGACCCCGTTTACTGTCGTTACTTGACATTACATGAATTTGAGAAAAAAGAGTTTCAAATGAAAATAATATTTAAAAGAAAAAAATAATTCCATCCGCAAAACGACACATATAATTAACAAATACAAGGCGGGCACGATGACCACCGACAATGCATCCTCGTCTACCACTTATGGATTACAATACTGTATTTGTATACATAATTATTACCATAGAGTATCCTCCTGGGAGGCCGTCTTGTCTGAGCGCCGTAAGCGAACGCATCCTGCTCGGCGTCAGGCACGCAGGTCCCGATTATGATACCCATGTCGGTCACAGCACAACGACCGCTCGACTTATTATCACTGTCACCTCATAATTAACACTCAAAACCGGTGCCTACACTGATTAAATAAATCGCAAATAAATATTGAACTTTTCGTATATAGATTCGTACGTGTATCTTCGGTGACAACTCGAGTGTGAGTGGCGGCGACGTATGGCGAATCAGACCGCGAGGTTACCGACGCTTTAGGCACACGGTACTTGACGTCACTAACTAGTAGCCGATAGAGTGGTCACGACCATAAGGTACCGAATTACCTATAGAGGCCACACGTGTTGAATTGTCCCAACAATATATGTCAATCTTAAATACATTTTAATTACTGTGAGTGGATTACTGCTATAGAGAAATGAGTCCTTTATCACTACATATTATAAAACAAAGTCCTCCGCCGTGTCTGTCTCTCGGTTCGCGATAATGTCAAAAATTACTCAACGGATTTTCACGAGGTTTTCATTAATATATAGAGTGATTCGTGAGAAAGGTTTAGGTATATAATCTATCAAGATTTTTTGTAAATTCCTGGTAATATAACGATAATTGTTGGAAGTATCGGAAAAAGTCAAGCCGCCTGAGAGCTTTCGTGAAAAATGCTGCGTAATAATCCCTTTATGATATAACAAAATAAACTGAGATACGCAGACGAAGTCGCGGGATTCAGCTATTTTATATTAATTATGTGGATTAATATAACATTTCTATAATACCTATAAATTCATCACCTAAAAAAAATCACGATATGAATAAAATGGAAAGCAAACATGATTCTAATTTTAGAATTAATCGTAAACAATTTTTGCACGAACTATTTTCGTTGCACGGGCTGTTGACTTTTAAACGAGTACTAGGAAAATGTACCCGTCGGATTCTGTTCTGGTTTTCATTAAATAATTGTCTGTGATATTTAAATGATTTTCCTTGTACGTGAGGGGCAGGTAGTCATTTAAATTTGCGAAGCATCATCATCGAAAACCATATTACTAGCATATTACTAGCTGTGCCCGCGACTCCGTCGGCGTGGAACCTAATTTAAAAAAGCAGTGACTAATAAAATCATCTAATTATATTAAGTCCATTTACTTATCTACTTTTCTCTCGTACTTAAGTCACGTCCTCATTAAAATTACAATAACTTTCGATAGAGCGAAATGATTTTAATGAAACCAAGACTAAATGTAACTGAAGGGGATGCTTTATGATTTTTTTGAGGATTTATCATGAACGCAGTACTTTAGCAGTGATGCGTATTCAAACAAACAGACAGACATCATTTTCTAAAATGTATTTATTACTTATTCCAAGACACCTGCAACAATTTTTTTCACAGAAATCTAAAAAGTACAGATGTCTAATTTGTCCGTACATTCTTATTACATGTATAGATAAAGCGGGCAAGGCAACTGGCATAGCTTAGTGAGCAATCAATAATTAACTAAATAGAGCAATGTCTATCATACCATATATATCTTATGCAAATGTCACGTGCAGTACCATTTTAGAAGACATCGAAAGATAAAATAAATTAGAACCAGCGGAAAATAGTGAACCGATTATACACAAGTGGGTTAATGACGTATGACGTCACCGCTATGGTAAATATTCAGTAATTCCTACTAATGCAAACATTTTCGTGTATACTTTTCGTTTTAATAACATTTTCGTGTATTTCTTTTGAAATACTGATGGCTCTAATTAGCTTTCAATAGCAAATAATAGTTAATGCATCCATAATTAGGTGACAGTGATAGGATATTTCTTTTTTTTACTTTATGTTTAACTAACAATCTTCTAGATTATTACTGTCATTGCCGAGTATGTAATAATATTATAAGCATCTTGTCATCATTTCAATGTTCTAACAAGATTGTGTCTCCCTTGTTACAACCATTTGGAGTTTTTGTCCTATCTCAGAATTCATACCCCGTGATATTATTTCCCGTCCACTTGATTTGTGCACAATAACCGAACTATATTATACGTAACATACCATCAATATTGCAACATATAGAGTCAAATAACACAAGATTATGAATAAAATGTAAAATCCAATACACGACATACTATGATTCCGCCAAAATAAAATATGATATTTCTTATAGACTCCAGGCAAGATTATCTTGCTATGTATATATAATGATGTTTTCTGGCAGTTGTGTTTAAAAATTAGTACAAAAAGTGAAAAATGTATGAACCAAAACTAGATCAGCTCGTTTGTACAAGTGTCGGGGGAGATCGAACCCGGTGCCATCGACCCGGAACGCGGAATTCTATCGGCCGCGGCCGTGACTGATCCGTCCGCGTTAACGAGCCGATCAAAAATTAAACACACTAATTTTAATTTAACACATTTTAATACTAACAAATTGACTACTACAGTAGCAGTACCCGCGACACCTCACGCGATTGCTAGTTACTAGTTCCTATTATTTGCTTTAAATAGAGTCCAAATAGTCCTTAGAGACCTTTTCGAGCGACTTCTGAACATGAATATCAACGATATTTTTATTTTATTTTTTGAAATTGTTAAATGAACGAATAGAAGTAAAGTAAGAGAAGTGCAAAACAAAAATCGAGACGATTTTTACTATTGAAATGTAATTGACAAAAAAAAAAATTTTGTCGTCGATATTGGAAATTATTAAAAATTTTGAGAGAGTTCTTAAAAAAATTTTAGTTGCGCTTTGGAGGAGGCTCTTAAAACATGATAAATAAACATATTTTCGTAAGACACTGGAAAAAAAAATGTTTTCTTGGTCACCCTAATATAGAAATACAAAAACATTTTCGAAACATCGCACTGTCAACAAAAATGTGATAGGATTCATAAATCGGAATATTGTCAGGTGGAGAATAGAAGCGAAATCTTGATAATTAGATTTGCGATGGCACCGCTACGCGAATATAGCGTTGATAAACAGTAACCATTTTTGTATAGCGTAAATTAGAAATCGAAAGACGGTCCGTCACATTTTTTCATATTGTCACTTCGCTTTCGTTTTAGAATATTTTTAAATACGTAGCAAATAGTCCAACCAATAGTACCTACGTGTCTAATGTATTCTCAATGCGAAGTACAAATCGTCATTTTTAGTATTTCACAATAAGATGAATGGTTTAATTACCTCGTCAGCTCACAACGCGATTTACGAACTTGTAAGTTAAATATGTAATTTCCACGTGAGACAACACAACTCATAAAAGTTTCCTACACCGTCATTACTAATTAAGTCCCAATTAACAAAGTGTACTTGATATTTAAAAAAAAGCAATTATAACAATACTAGCTGTGCCCGCAACTTTTTTTCGCGTGGAACCTTATTTAAAAAAACAATTATTGATAAAATCATGTGAATATATTAAGTCCATTTACTTGATCTACTTTTCTCTCGTACTTAAGGCGCGTCGTCATTGAATTTACAATAACTTTTCATAGAGTCAACTGAATTTAATAAAACAAACTACACGTTACTCGTGGATATGCTTTATCATTCTTTTCGCGAGGTTTTATCGTGAACGCAGTACTTTGGCAGCAATTCGTGTTTAAACAAACAGACAGACATTTCTAAAATTGATTGAAATGTATTTTATTACTTATTCCAAGACACCTGCAACATTTTTTTTTCACATAAATCTAAAAACACACATTCGATTTACATTCTTATTATATGTATAGACTAGCGGGCCCGGCAGACGTTGTCCCGCCCTAGTTATAAAAAAATCCATGACAAATTATATACCAAAACCTTCCTCATGAATCACTTTATCCACTGGTGAAAATCTGATCATTAGTTTTTGAGTTTATCGCGAATAGACAGACAGACAGGCGCGGTAGGGTACTTTGTTTTATACTATGTAATGATATAGATTATATTCAGTCTCAAACGATCTTAAGTGTATTCATATTATTATATTATAAAAAAACGGAAATGATACACCGGAAAATAATACAAAAGAATATGTAAATAATGTATGTGATTAAACAAATAAATTCCACTAGTCGTAACTCAATAAATACACGATCCTTGGAGACACACCTGAATCGATAACAACACCGACCGCCAAATGTGTTTATTCAAATAATTTAGAATACCTTAAGACAACGATATAAATTTACTAGATGGAACGTCTGGAACACCTTGTTCTGTTATGGCTGGAAATACAACTTTTTATGAAACCTACTGAATTATGTCGAAGTGATGGTAGGATCTAGTGGCTGGACCGGTGGAATATCGTATCGATGTCCGCAGGTTCGAACCTAATAATCTAAAATTGGTAACACTATCGCCTGATGATGAAGGGAAACATACAACTGTGAATTTCTCATAGTCTCAAATCGGTAATACGTCGTGGGCTGGCGTGGTGATTATGTTCATACCTTTCTACAAGCAGATGTATATGGCCCTGCAGTGAGTCTCTTACAGGCTGATGATTTAAGGCAATCAGAGAGTTACTTTAAATTAATCGGTCACCGGCAAAAAATATAGTTAATTTATTATTTATGATTTTTTTTCTCCAGCTAGACTCACAAGACTAATTTTTCGTGTCTTGTTCTGTCACATATTATAAAATAGGAAATGTAAAAAAAAATATTAATTATTTTACTTTTTCCCTACATTAATTTTTATGATACCTCAAAATGCCAGAAAAAAATGTAATATAATTTAATTTTTAGATTTTAGAAATATAAAATTAAAAGTTAAAATTATTATAATACAAAATGTACGTTTTATTTAGTTATGTATAAAATAATTAATATCAAGATTTCTATTAACAAGGCCAGTCAGTAAGAATCTTACACACCGTACAATTTTAACTTAGTTTGCATGCGAAATGTGAAAGAAGATTGCGGTTTGACATATATCTTATCTTATTATCTGATTTGTATATTAAAGTTTTAACAACTGTTTCACGATACACATTTACTTGGACTTATAAGCATATCATATAATACGTTCATCATTATGAAAATAAATCATTTCGTTGTCATAAGTACTTATATTTATATCATCTTTAAAGCTTCTAACCGGACCTTATATGCTGGGAAATAACTTGAACTATGTAAGAAACAATATTTGTTCTTGTAAACGCGAGTTTTGTGAGAAGCGGAGCTGAGGAGGCTATGGAACGTTTATGAGTAATTGATTAGTAGTAAATAATCCATATATATATGTCGGTATACTTGAAATGAATAACCTCCAACATTGTTTTACCGATCATCAAAAAACTTGGCATACTTAAGTGTGTTTTTACGGAGATATTTGTGCTATACATTGTATTATAACTCGCCACTAGTTCGTGCTAGGCTTCTTTTTATTATTATTAAGGTTTATGTTGTCAATTAACGATAACTATATAAACCTAAGACTAAGACTTCTCGCACATACCGAGTGATATATTAAAAAAAAGTATGGAAAATACAAGTCGTGCCGGGATATTGATATTGTATTTGTATAGGGAGTGGTGGCAAAACCAAGCGTGAATCGCAGGAAACTGATATCAAAGCTACGTTCGTTATCACTTACGCATGACGTGATACAGAATCTGCTGGGTTATCACGCGCAACGTAAATAATAAATGTCTTTCAATTAAAAACCATTAATTTCAATAAACATCGTTTATAAATTAAAATATATCCTCAGTCCAGTAATTTGTAAGTTGTAAGTCCAGGAAATTATTGTAATGTATACAGTATTGTATATATATTGTATACTAGCTTGCCTGCGACTTCGTCCGCGTGAAATACTCACTTTGGGTAACACTAACACGCAGCAAAAGCTCTCAAAAAGAAAAAAACCCGATTTTGAAACATTATTCGTTGGTGTTCCGCTCTTATTGGGCTTGCGACGATATATATAGCTTTCCTCGATAAATCAGCTATCTTACACTGAGGGAATGTTTCAAATCGGGCCATTAGTTGGCATTGACTTTAAATATATTATTAGGTAGTGCGAATATCAATATTTTTTATTTAATTTGGTTAATTTAATAATTCAGTTATTTTTCGCTTTTTAGTGCCTTAATAGATTTTCACATCGAAGGCGGTTTATTTTTTTTAGTAAAAAAAAATTATTTCTCCTATTTTAGTGTCCATAAATATATCTGGTTTCTCGTTTAATAAATCGGTTCCAAATTCATGTAAATACGTAGAGACGAAATGGGTGAAAATCAAATAAACGATATGTCACACCCTTAAGGGTTGAATATTTTCTTAAAATTCATATGGGACCACCTCTGAATATAACCAATTCAAATCAAATCATTAAAATCGGTTCGTAATTGAAAGAGATATCGATTAGCATACATAAGAAAATACACACAACCGAATGTAGTAACCTCCTCCTTTTTTGAAGTTGGTTAAAAACATAGAGTTACATTCATTTTTGGTCGATGCACAGAGACGGATGTCATTATAAGACGTCACCATCGTTCAAATGTTAATCCACCCCCCTGTAATAATGCTTTTAATGCTTGAACTCGCTATCCGGAAAATCGGTAATATGCTTTGGCACTTTGTTATGAAACAAATAAACAAAACAAACATATACTACGTAATAAATACCAGAAGAGGATATAATATTGCTAATAATACCGCCTGCTGTTAAGTAAAGGAAAGTCAAAGAAAACCGTTTAATTGAAATCCCATAATATAAATTACTATCATTTTTCCTAATCTCCGGTCGTACCTACAACAAAATACAAGTAATCGTTACGAACTGATTATTAATTAATATAATTACACTATGTACATCATTTAGACAACTTTTGATATGATAAAGCTTATAGAAAATTTCTTCCCTACTCACTTAATATTTGTATAAATAAATGTAATAAATCATATTCATTGTAGAATATAAACTAAACAAACACGCAGATGTGACATATTTCTAAACAAATATATTATATGTAAATTAGCTGTAGATAGAACACGACGTCTTATTACGTCCACGTACTCGAGGGATTCGTTAACTATCATCAGTAGGCTCCATTACGTCTGGCTGCTGCGCGTAATTGGCCCCGAATGCCTAATTTTTATAAAGAAATAACAACATTTGTAAATCATATTAAAATACTGAGATTTCTACTTTATTGAGTAATATTTATATCTGAGAGAATCTCATAAACGAACATACGATTCTATATAATCATACTCTACAAATATGATAAACACGGATATAATATTCAGTCACAAAAGTAAAAATCATGATTATTATATAAAATACAGTTCTACACGAGAATTAAACCAATTGACATTCGAATGGAGTGTGAATATAATTACATATTAAAATAAGAATATTTGCAATAAATAACGAACGCATTGCAAATATGGAAGAATAAGCAGTTGCCGTTCTGTTAATTTTTAACTCTGTGTTAGTTAACCAATGCGAAGATGGTACAGTACTCGCCTCAGCTAGTATAATTTATTACTAGTGTAGACAATACACACTCGTTCATTGTGTAAAACGTTCCTAAAGGGTCCGCTGTACAAATGACACGTCAGACGCAGAGGCGAAACAAAATTATTTGTACGTCCGGTAACCTTGGAGCTATACTGGAATTATATAACTATTCCTTGGCGATTACCTATACATCCTACGGCTCTGCTCTTCGTAAACATATTTTTTTAAATTAAATTACTAGGTGATCCGACCACGCTTTGCTGTGGCTCAGTTATTAAATGATGAATTAAAATTAAAAAAGAAATATCAAATTTAAACGTGACGTCACCTATGAGATGTCTATAACAGTCGGTCCTACAGTTTTCTGTTAGCAAACTAACTTAAAGCGTCATCTGTTTGAGACTGATGAAACTTACAATTAATAACAATAATCATCATTGACAATAATTTAATCTGTAACTAAAAATATTGAGGCCATTAATTAAAATATCAATTATCGTATCTCTCAAGTTGAACCAAATTATACATAAATGTGAGCGTTTCATGAAGATCGGTTGAGTTGTTTCGGAGTTCATCGGGAACAAACATTATGACATTGGATTTTTATATATTAAGATATAATAGAATGGGAACATATGTGAATAACACTAAAGTATATAAATAACAACAAAACAGTATTTTCATTTGACGAATAATTTTGCAACAATAAATTAATATTAAAATCAAGCAATCGGAAATACTGAATGTTGGATTGGAAACATTGACATAATTACTAGAAACCATTCAGTTGCCGGAATAAAACTTGTAATTTGATGATTCATAAAACATCTCACTATCGGTGGCTGGCTCTTTACAAGTACAACTAATTATGCGACCGCCAGAAAATGCGTCAACAATGCAATTAACACTTAAATCGAATTAAAGATAACAATTCCTGTCGCTGTAGATACTATCTTATTAATCATAGTATCGCGTGTCGATATTTGGTACAGGCCGCTATTTTTAGTAACGACTTATTCCGATGACGTCATACGCGCCCCTTTGAATACTCCAAGGGGGGTAGTTGCTAACGAAGCACTTGTTCCCTCATACTGTTTATTTTGAGACATAATAAGGGATCGAGATATATCATATTATTTAAAGAACTATTATAATGATAGAACACGATGAGGTTATTTTCTACATTTCATGAAATAACTGGACGGACGAATAATAAGCGATAGTCATGTATCGCGAAGGTATAACACAAAGATAGTGGCCCGGTCATCAATTTTCATGGCAAAAGCAGAACGATTCGATCAACTAAATGTTTCAATGAGTAGATTCATTCCATCGCTGCCAAAAATTGATCTGAATATATAGTGGAAAAATGGTAATACACCGAGAAACGTCGAAGAGAATTTCCTTTCTAGTTAAATGACTGATTATAATTCAAATGTCATAATAATTATTTTTATATAACGATGAATAAGATAGAATAAGTAATTCTAAGCAATGTGATGTGACATACAAGTATTGATTCAGTTGAGCGTAATCACACATCTTGAACGCGTAAAAGGCTAATCATAAAGTGCCCATGATACTTGTCTACTGTAAGAAAATTTAACCTTTTTCGTCAACCCACTGTTGAGTTCCCATTTTATTCACAAATAAACAAAAAAACGAACCATAAGCCATCTTATAACACATATTAAATAATAAGTTACAAAGCTATAGTCAATATTAACAAACTATATAGATATAGGGATTCTATATAGCTTATATATTTGCTATATTTTAAACTTATTAAAAAAAGAACACCTGAACACAGTTTTATATAAAAGTGAAAAACTCCAGTCGTCCGGACGATCGGTCGAAGCTAACAGACGGGCTTTAAAGTGATTGAAAAACCCACTGGGCCATGTAGTTCAGCTAACGGGAGAGAGAAATCGTGGCTCCAATTAAAACAACTTCACAGACTGCAAATTTAGTCTACATTTGGAAAATCTTTTAAGAATTGCTGATACTATTTTTTTCTTCTTCAATCCTAAATATATCATAATAATATATATTTCAATCACATGAAAGTAAACACAGACATACAACCTTATGCATATAAAGAACTAAAAAAACCTGCGACATCGCTCCAATTAAATTACTGGTAATCTAGCACCACCACGTGGCTCATTATAACGATGATTAGCGTAGATGCAGGAGAACTTTCATAATGATTGGCCTAGCGTAGTTAGAATTAATAGATCTCACATTTACCAACAAAAGAATATTAAAAGACACGGCTTCTATTTCGTTTCATAAAACATTTGCGTCGTACAAAAGAATAATGTCAAAGTTGTTGATTGAAAAATCAATACATTTTATCCATTGATTCAAGACAAAGAAAGCACCGACGCATCCGGCAACCATAGTACTTATGTCCTCTGTTTTTTAAATATTGTAACTCTCATAAGTATAAAAGCTTAATTCACAGTTGCGTTATATTTCGGTGGTTATGTATACATATAAATAATTTTAAAATGTTTGTTGTTTGTCACGGCTAATTTCCGACGGGGCTGAATCTATTTTGACAAATATTTTACTGACAAAAGGATAGTTATTCTAGTGTATTACCGAGACTACATACTATTACCTTTAGCTGCTAAAGAGTAGTGATAAATTTAAATAAAGTTAGCTTCGGGTGAAAGATTTATTTATAAATAATTGAATCTAGATAGAGTACGTGGACAATATGGAGGGCATTGGTTAGTTGTATTGTATATAACGTCTTATTTCTATTATTGCAAATGTAATATTAAGATTGCGTTGGGACAATCACTTTCCCCGAGCTCGAAAGAAATATATAATAACTATATGGTAATTTTGACATAAACAAATTCATTCTCAGGTCGTAAATTGAATCGAGTTTTATTTGAAACCAATATGGCATGTTTAGTACACCAACATATAACTAAGCTTAGCCGTGATCCGACCCACGCTCTGTCGGGTGAATTGAAAAACTAATATAAAAGCCAGTTATCAGCTGATAACATCACCCACCGTTAAACTGTATCGATCGCGACAACTCCACTTACGACGCGTGCCACATTTACAAATTCCTAGTTAAAAGATAAATTCCTTGATATACACAAGCAATGTAAAATGTATTTAAAGATATATAAAGTTTTTAATATAACAGTGAAAATATTATTTCATTAGATCACACAATAGTCGAAAGCGGAAACCATTCGCCAACGGACAGTTTTCCCACCCACCCCTACCTAACCGGAAGAGGGAAATAAAGCGCCACCGGGCGACACCTTCGGGCGTTGACCCCGCTTTACGTGCATTTTCGTATGCATAATTCATGATTCATGTTGCTACGTCTGAAGGATTCTTATTTATTATAAAAAAGCAACGTCTCTCCGACTGTATTTCTATACTTGCATTTATATCTCCACAACTACTTATCCGAATTACATGTTGTTTTTTTATATGTTTTGTTACCATAGACTATATTTCAAATAAGATGAGTTCTAGTAACGTTTTGCAAAAATCACTAATTATTATAGGTAGAAACTCGTATTATGGGTAGCAATCGTTTAAAAAAGCAATAGGTAACAAAAACCTGTAGTATCATAAATAAAACTTTTATATTTAAACCCACAAGAAAGGTTTTATAAAAGACAAAGTAAATGATCACAAACAAACGCGACATGCGAAACATAAATCTTAATTAAATGAAACAATATTGTTATGTTAATGAAATATATTAATTAAGTCCGTTTGTTCTCATCGTTTAGTTGATAAATGTCATGTAAAAAGAGGCATTGTAATACATAATTAGATATAAAAAATATTTACTACAAAATCAAGTTAAAATAAAATACAGTGTAGATATTTCAAATAAGAACATAATCTTTAGTATTTTATTTTTAGGTTATCAATGGAAAGAATGCGCTGTGATATAGCTTCTTTGTCTCGATAACATTCAGTATAGAAACGTTTATTACCAAGACCGCTCGTAAGGCTAGTTCAAGTAACAATGGCCGAGTAATATCTACCGGAAAACCGACAAACTTTAAAAGAAGTAACGATGTTTGTAAAAACACGTGACTTTACAAGTAAGACACACATCATTGTAAAGCCCTAAATAAGCTTTCATATCTAGAAGTGAACTGAAACAGACTAAGGGAATTACAATAGCCTAATATTGGTGAATAATCTCACTAAAGTATTCATTAGGATATTTAAACAAAAGACTTTCGTCTTATATGATGTCTACGTATGTTATTATTCAATCATGATTATTTCCAAAGAGAATGTAGATGTACTTAGCATACCCAGTTTTATAGATTCCATCTTAAGTACGCTATGTTATCTTATCCTCTTTGTATATTGCTACAGTGCGTATAATATAATCAAATAGTTTTCAAACACGAAACAATCAATTAATCCTACAAGAAAATGTAATTTTTCATTGAAATACGATACTACTCAGAGAGTGACGTACAAAATAATTTCACTTCAAGTAACTACAGTTATAAGACAACTTTTAAATCAGATACATACGAAAATGACAACATAGAAGAAGAGAAAATCATGAATTAGAGCTACTAATTACCATTACCTTAGATTTCATTTGGATAAATTAGAGTATGTACAAAATATGGGATACAATACACCACAGCCAACCTCACCTATGCTTGCCACACTATACTCAACGATCAACAAGGAAACAGCGATAGGCGTGTGAAAGAATAATGTCTAGCACTCATTATCAGAAAAATATTTATTTTTTTCTATTTCATGTCAATATAATTAAATTAAATACAGTCAAAGGCAAGTGGTGACCGTTGTCAGATGAAGATCTATCTACAGTGATACTGTAAAATTGCCAGGGACAAACACTGGTTCCCTAACACAGACACTACCCCAACAGGTATTTCATAATATGATTCATTTTTAGTTTTAACTGTAAAACCTGAGCATCATTTACATCAGCTTTTAATTATGCGGTTTCGACCAATATATTCGATAGTTTTACTATACTACTCTTCTAATAAACTTCGATAAGCCATAAACATATAAAAACGACTACATTTTTCTAAAAATGTGGTTATACATAAAATATATCGCGATTTAGAATCCAATAATGGACCGGTAACCGTTCGAGAATTTTTAATATACTCCGAACGCGAATATAGGACGCGAGCACCCGCAACCGGCGCCGGCCGATGACTGACGCGACGGTCTCAGGGAAAACTCATGAAAATGCCGGGAAATTTTATATGCTGTTGTCGGGTATTATTATCCTCGTTATATTTTCATGCTTATTATAACCGTTGAGAGGCGGGCCCTTGGATCGGAACGTGATTTTAACATTTCCGCCGATTGACGGATAATGACCCTTGAAGTGTAGTCTGCGTCGTTCAATTTTTATTTTCTCGAACTGTTTTCCTGTATTGACCTAGCAAGGTCTTAACAACTTCACCGGACTACAGGTATCGTTCAATTGTTTTGTTATATCTCCTAAAGGGAGTAGGTAGACGTTTCGACGAAAGCTCCCATGCGGCTTTACTTTTTCCGACACTTCCGACAATTATCGTTATATTTCGACCAATTTATAAAAAATCTTGAGAAATTATCTTAACCTAATATTAATTATCTTGACCTACCTAAGTCTTCCTCGTGGATCACTCTATCTATTAATGAAAATGCGTTCAATAGTTTTTAAGTTTATCGCGAACAGACCGACAGATAGATAGACGCGGCGGAGGACTTTGTTTTATAATAAGTAGTTGTTAGAGTATTGTATTGTCTAGTGGTATTGGCAACACTTTTTTAGATCCGTCACATGAGAAATACACGTATAATAAGCTCAGGTGTTTTATGTGTTTAATTTGTATATCCATATCGCAGTAGTGATGATATATTTAATTAAAAAAACGTTAGCATTGATCTTGAAAAATGTCAAATTATACTGTAACATATGACATGAGTTTAAATCGTCATAAATCCCATGTTAATGAGTATACTTCAACCATTCAAAACCGGAGCGTTTCGCTAATATTATGTATTTACGACTACATGACTAGATTTGAAACAAAACTAGAATAAGTCCTATTGACAGACATCGAAGTCCGGCAATATGAAGTGACAACCAAAAGTAATTATGAAACTAAACTTATATGTATTGAGGTAAGGCAAGCAACCAAAGTGTTTTATTAGCTTTACGTATATGTTGTGACGAGTATTAGTAACGGGGCTCCATCAGCAGTAATCTACGTCATAACGAATTTGAAAACCAAATATAAAATTATTACAGATTGGCTAAAATTGACATACCTTAATAATATATATAATTTTACTGATTATGAGCGTTCTCGGATTTTCATGATATCCAGTCGAGTTTGAATCTAATGGGGTACAAAACTATTCAAATGAATTACTGTACTTATTTCAAACTTCAGTAGAAGTATATTATTTATTACTTTTTAATTCCAAGCGAAACTCTTCGGTTTAAACAACCGCCAACTTAACAACGCCCAATTCTCCATCTGACGGAGTGGTAAATCTAATAGTTTATCAAATATCTAGGCAATCAATAACTAATCAAATGGCGTCGCGTAGACCGTAACCTACGTACAGTACAAACAAAAATATACTTACAATTTTATTGTATCTCAATTTAACAACACACATTTGAGAACTGAGAATTTTTTGATATTATTAAAATCATTCAAATATCTTGTACTCCAAATTTTAACTAACTGTGACCGCAGCTCGCATGCTCTACAAAATATTTATCGAGTTGTTTTATTAAATAAAACTTTTAACCCAATAATCAATTCCACTGAAATAATACATTGCCATTGGTGAGTGTTTCTGTGATGCCAGTTCTAGAAAGCTAAACAAACGAAAATTGTAACAACTTTTTTAATATATCGAATCTTTGAGGTTGACAATAAAAAGTGGTTAGTAACTGTTTTCCGATGAACGGTTTCAATCATAAATTCTTGGATAGCAAATTGACAAGTTGTTTCTTTACTTAATTAAATACGAGTATATGGTAACTTCTATCATATACATAATTTGAACTGAAAAATTTTCTGAAAAAATTTACGATAGTTATAAAGCGCTTCAGTTTGTTTCAGACACTCAATCATGTATTTCGAACGAAAAAAGTGTTAACAGAAGTGTTTAAAATATTGGCTTTTAATTTGACAAAGACATATACTGTACGAGACATAATTTAAACCACAATGTGTGCTTTTCTTTATAGTTTCAACTCATAGAAAGCTTTTGGTATTACATATAGAAGCAGCGCTGTCGTTGTTTTGCTAGGGCTTTTCCAGGCAATATTTTGCCATTTTCCGGTGTTGTTTTGCTCTTAATAAATACGTAATGGAAAAACATATCTTAATATTTGGCTTTTGTCGAAGGAAACAAGTCGGTTTTACCTTCTCTTAGTTTTTCAAACTAAACAACAAACTTAACCTTTAAACACCGGTTGTCACTGTTATGTGGGCTTACAAGCCTCTTCATCATTCAAGGTCATTCAAGTGTTATATAAGCACTAAAGAGGCGGAGGACTTTGACTTGCTTATTTTTTATGACTTAAGAATTGGGGATGTGAATGTGCAGGTCTGATATATGAGGTGCGCAGTCTCATCCCCTGGGCTACCATCGCCCTATAGCAAACCGCCATAAGTTAATTCCTCTATAGACTATAAATTTATTATTTCTTATGTACATCAATCAATAAGAAAATCAGAACAGATTAAAAAATGATATAGCGCGACTGGGTAGTCATTAGCAATATTTTTACAGGATGATATTCGATTCTCGATTTAAATCAATAAAAAAAATGTTGCTTAACATTTGACCTAATTATCAAGAGAAAAATAAAACTGATATACATTCAACATCAGGTGATTTACTCAAAAACGAACTGGTTTAGTACGAAAGCAATGAATCACACCGTGCCACGCAGTCTGGTCCGCGCCCCACACCTCGGCCCACGTCCCACTTCTCTTTGTTCGACTGTGCGGCATTCTGAAGATAAGCAGTTACGGTATGATTAACCTTGAAAAGCGCCCCTTTAATTTTTTTTTATTGAACCTAGGCGTGATTTTACGTTTAAAAGTATCGTTCCCATACTTTTAAAAGTTTTAGAAGAAACTTTAACTAAGGTTCTCTTTGTTGTGTATTAGTATTTGTTTTGTTGTTTTATATGTTAAATGTGACCATGATAGGATTGAATGATGTCCCCCTTTAAACATTCACCTGGTATAGATGTTTACGTAAGAATGGGAGGAGGGGTAAGAGCATTGTTTACTTTTGCTGACCAGAGGGAGGTGGCTGTCAGACATCACAAAAATTCTGTTTACGTAATACCTAAACGACCTCATATTGTTTACATTGTATCCTATTGTATATCTATACAGTCGATACAGTCTGGGACAATTGTCATGCGCCCTTTTTATTATCAGATTCGCTAATAAGGAAAAATAAATTAAAATGGAATTTTTATTCCAACCCTAACAACTTCGCTATACATTAATCGCGACGCGAGTTATGAAAACAGTACAAGTTCCCGTTAAGTTTTATTGTTAAATGTATTCGGATATTCTGGCCAAGCCGGTGCAAAGAATGGTCGCCTGCCAGGCGGGGCTAGCCGGCCGTCTAGCGTGGTCGCCAGACGCGATGCCAGACTCCCATAGTTGCCAGACATAATCTTTGCACATGTGTAATTTTACGGTTAATTGTTAAGCAATTTTAATTGACTTCCACAGGATACATGACAGAACTAGCCAGTCCTGAATGCTGGGTATAAAAATTATGTGTAAAAAAAAAGTAAGTCATAAGGACTGCCGACAGAAGTGAAAACTCAAAACAATGAAATCCCAGTCCTTCCATAGATCTAGTTTGTTACCGTTTCTGGCCACATGATCATTTTATAACAGCTAAAAATGTAGTCAAACGTTAAAAACTATAATAAATAAATATAAAAAAAATGTACCATAGAAAACAACAACAAACATAAATTTCTTGGTGGTTCTTTATTCATCAAACACCATTTACATTGAATAAATAAAATTGCACAACGAAAACACATGACGATCATAACTCGAACGTATAAAAATCCCCAACCAATCTATGGTTATATAAAGTAATAGGTGGCGGGGCCACGCGTTGCTGTGGTTAAGTTATTGCATGTTGAATTAAAAATATGATAAACTATTTTCAAAACTAAAACTTGGCGTTATCTATGAAATATCTATAACAGTCGCTCCTAAAGTTTTCTGTCCACAAATTAATTTAAAGCGCCATCTGTTCGAGACTGATGTAACTTAAAATTAATAACAATAAACAACGTTATCAATCATTTAATTTGTAATTAAAGGATATTGAGGCTATTAATCGATATATAAGTTATCGTATCTCTCAAGTTGGACCAAATCTATACATATAATATGTAAAAAAAGAAATGTATTTTGTAAAAAAACATTGTTACAAGTGTCTTGGAATAAGTAATAAAATACATTTCAATCATTTTTGGAAATGTCTGTGTGTCTGTTTGTTTGTTTGAACTCGCATCACTGCTAAAGTACTGCGTTCACGATAATACGTCATAAGAAAATCATAAAGCATATCCTCGAGTAATATTTAGTCTTGGTTTCATTAAAATTGGTTCACACTATCAAAAATTATTGTAATTTTAATGACGACGTGAAGTACGATAGAAAAGTCGATAAGTTATAAGACTTGATATATTGAGATGATTTTATTAGTCAATGTTTTTTTTACATTAGGTTTCACGCGAAATGAGTCGCGAGCGCAGCATAGTTGAATAAAAAAATTGTACAACAAAAAAAAACATTGTGATCATAATTGGATCGTGTAAAAACTCTCGACCAATCTTCGGTTATATAAAAGTATACGTTTGTGGGCATATTTTCATGAAAGATAAAATACATATATAACATTTTAAATTCAAATGGACGATCCTGTTTGCAACATGCGACGCTCTCTCTCTCAATAGAACCTACGCGGTGTACACCGGACACTATTTGTAAGTGTAATTGCATCATATTGACGCAGTTCTCGCAACAATGTGCAACAGCACCACTCTGCTTGATTGTCTTTAGGGTTGACAACTGTTTCTTAAATCTATTTTATTTATTGTAATACAAACATTCTAGAAAATACCGTTTATAATTTAATTTTTTACTTAATAGTACTGTGATAGTTACCTTGCTCGACCTTATTAAAGTGAAACTTTATTTCCATAGCAACAAATGTTTTTCGTACATCTATCGTATGTCGCATTACAACCGGCGCGCGACCGCGGATTTGGGGTAAAGTGAAAGTGGCTCGGCAGAGCAGCCAACGACAATATGGCGGCGCCCATGGCTTAATTCAAAATGATTCAGTGATTTAAATAAATATTGTGCTTAGTTTTGAACACAAGTCTATCACCTGAATGATTATATTTATTATAAACTATCCGCTGCCCGCGACTTCGTTCGCCTGGAATAGTTACTTTGGGCTAACGCTAACACGCAGCGGAAGCATTCAAGAGGAAAAAGCACCCCGATTTTGAAGTTCTTCACTGGTCTCCTATTGGTCAATCCGCTTTCGCCATTGCCTCGTTCGTTATTCAGCCGGGTGCACCACGTGCAGGGGAGGTTGGCTTAGATGTCTCAAGTCTTAGATGTTATTTGACACCCCTTACACCCATGAAAGCTACAACTTGTTTCTAGAACGTAATCATATATCTCTCATCGTTAAGGCAGCGTTCGTAAGAAACGTTTTCGTTCGACCATTTTGTCTCCGACTCCCCAGATATTACCCCCTACAACCTCACAAACTTTACCTCTTTATGATATTAGTAGAGAGAGTATAATTAGTTAATAGCTTCTGCCCGCGACTTCGTACGCGTGGAATGGTTACTTTGGGCTAAGACGCAACGGAAGCTCTGAAAAGGAAAAATACCCCGATTTTGCAACATTCTTCATTGCTGCTCCGCTCCTATGTGTCTTAGCGTGATGATATATAGCCTATAACCTTCCCCGATAAATGAGCTATATAGCACTGAAAGAATTCCAAATCGGACCAGTAGTTCCTGAGATTACCCCTTACAACGACACAAACTCAAAAACTTTACCTTTTTATAATATGAGTATAGATTATTAATTATTATTATTATTAGTATAGATATAGATTTCGTCTTTTAATACGCAGATTGAGATTAAGATTACTAATTGGATATTTTGTCTAATTTTGATTTCCCATTATCATTCTTATTTTCCAATTATTCAATTAAGATTAAAAACACGATTTTAATACGCTAAATCAAAAAATTTGTCGAGAATTGTCAGTTAAAGCTTACGATCCGAAAAAAGTTTCACTTGCATCGTGGTTTCATAGAATCACATAATGTTTATTTTATTAATTTAAACTCACAATCAATTATTACAATAATAAATATCTATATAGATCTAAAACAATTGAGCATAATGGTACATCGTTACAAAATAATATTTCAACGGTGTACGTTGATATTCATTTACATTCAAGTTACAACATAAAACTTATACTTTATGTTTTAAGTTTGACAGCCCTAAAGATCTAGTTGGAACTTGTTTTATCTGACTACTGCACATATTACATTTTGCACCTTCATACTCTACCTATAGCCAATGGATCTATTGCAAACTTATTTAACAAAATCTTTAAAATAAATAAATAGAACTTTAATTTCCAACCTCTATATTTGGCGAAAGGATATATGACTTTGGATTATTTTCAAATAAACGAAAATTAATATTTTGGTCTTAGTACAAAAATAATTTACGTAACAATTACTAGAAAAAATAGAAGAACAAAATAAATTCAAAGGTTTACCGGCAATTACTTTTTGGGTATTTATTTACCTATTAATTTGCCGTTTCGTATGAAAAATAAATTAGAAAATTTACAAAATGAATATGCAAAATACTTAACTACTCGCTTTTGTTCGAGACTTTGTTCGCGTTATGGTATATTTGACTTATCTCTCATGAATTTTACTCCTCACAATGTGTATGAGTAGTTTAAGCATGAAAGCGTAACAAACAAACAAACTCACACATTTGCATTTATAAGTAAAGAAACAATTTTTACACACTCTTTTAACGGCAATTTGAGCTCTACCTTAAAATACTAATTTATGAGAATTTATTAATTCATGAAGGCAACCTTCTGTTATTATATAATAATTTGTAACTTACAAAAACTTATCGAAACTTTACGAAAAGGAGAAATCTGTCGCGGCAATATCTTGGAAGACAGAACTTTTAGCTGAAACTTGTGATTTTAGCAAATCTGGAGTACTATAAATGTAGTAAATGCAGTAATACGTTGTAACGAAGCAACAATTAAGAAAAACAGTGTACTAATTTCAATGATTTGACAATCTATTTTTTAACTTTTGTTTCTGCCATATTTCCCAACCAATTGATTGTCGTTATTGTCATGGTAAATTAATAACGCTAGTCCTAGTTTATCAAACCATGACTATAAATATCTTTCAACCATTGCCTGGTATGGTAGCTTGGATTTACCATTGTGGTAAAAATTGCTGTATAGAATCCACTTTTTATTATAAACAATTGGGATCGAACGAAGTATACTTCAATTGAATGTCGATTAAACTATTAGATGCAAATTCAGAATCACGCATCGCGTCGTGCGTCACCCAGTTCATGAAGAGAGCATTTTCGAACCTATATTATTTGTGAACAATATTTTATTTGGTAAAGACATTAATAGCCGTTGATAACTCATCCGAGATAAAGACAGTTCCGCTTCCATTAGCGCCTATAATTCGTAATCATCAACCTTATCCTCTGATCATACACAAGTTACGACGGCAAAAACAAAATTCGTGTAACTGAGATGATAAAACCGCAGATATCTTTATTATAAATCGGCAGTGGGGAAACGGTTAAGAACATCTGCCTCCTCTGTTTCGCAGCCGATTTTCTTCATTCCTCCATTTAGTAGCTCGTTCGTTTATGGAACGATCACTCGTAAATGTAATTCTTCAGCATTGTCATATCACACCGTCATTGTAACTACGTATCATTTCAAGCGCATTTGTTCCACATCTATAATGTACTATATGTTAAAGGCAAATAAACAACTGTTTTTTTTTCCAGAACAAGATATATTTGAATTCGAGTTTTTTTTTAATTTCAGTAGCCAACTGGCAAAATTTTATAGGTTGGAAATTTGATAAGTAAATAGTTACCCTTAAACTTGCGGGTCAATTGAATTGAGGTTGTCGTCTTACCTGCAACAGAGAGCATATTTATTAAACTTCAATCAACATAACCACTATGAAAATATCAAGATTAAACATTATACGGGGAAGGAAAACCAGAAAATTCTGAAATCATATTGATTTTAGCAACATTATGTTTACTTTTTCTTTTTTCACTTAACAAAGGTGTACATTTAGCAAAAGTATCATAGGAAACATATAAATCTTGCTATAATAAATCAACGTCAGCTAATGTATTTTTCTCCCAAGTGACTTCCCAAACCACTCCTTTGAATATGGTCTTAAATTTTAGTTACGATCTTATACCCAGTAGTCAAGAACTAACCTATTGTGAATATGTCACACCTGATATAGACTTTATAAAAATACAGAATTTGCTTGCATATATTTGTAATTTCTTTCATTTACACATATGGCAAGAAAACTAATCGAAGTAGCAAAGATGTGATATATGCCTTGCTATTATATTCGGTGTACTTAACTCTACAAGCTGAAGAGAAGGCCCGTTTCCATTATGATTCGCGCTGCTCCATAAACCATATGGCGTGCAAAGTGCATGCATTTGTGGGCTGTGACGTCACTAAAGTAAAAATACTCCGGGTTATATACACAACACGGTTACGAGTATTGATGTATATATATCCTACTCTGTTTCTGCTTTGTTTTCGGAGAAAAAAATAAGCATTTTACACTGTCCGAATTATAGTAGTTCACTTAATGTTCCCGACGGTAGTAAGCGATCATTCTCGTTGCCTGGTCCATGCAGATTAATGTAATAATTCTAGATTATCGAATAACTGTTGCAATTGGAAATTATTCGCACTTGATTGTGTCTTGCGATATCGGTGGTCGTGCTGATGTCAGACACTTTTACCATTAGCAGCAACGATTTTTAACAAACTGATTCCTATTAAGGTTCCTTTGAGAAGAATTTTTTTTTCGAAACTGATTACGCTATTGACCAAGCAAGGTCTTAACAGCTTCACCGGACTACAAACTCCTTTGAGAAGAAATGTATGTGCTAAAGTACGTTTAATTACATTTATCTTGGTTGTTTTAATCAGCAGGTAGCAGAATAGGATGGTAATTGGTTAAAACTCCAGCCAGTATTATGAACCCTTAGAATCGAAATACACTTATCATGAATGTATAAGATCTATAAACTTTTAACATCGTTCAACGTATCACCACGATGACACGTATCACACGTAGGTATTATTTTACGGCAAGCTTTTTTGTACTATCCATTATATTATTACACACCAATAGGTGGCACTAGGTGTTATCAGGTTTTATATTATAATTGAATACAAACAAAGTCGACTGTCGGTTGCAAGTTTTATATAAATTGTGTAGGATTGATTCATAGTAATATCCCTAATTATATCGTTTAGCGTCATTTTGCATGAATCACTATCGCGGTACTACTCTTGACGTTTAATCATAATTTTTGGAAATATTTTCATACAATATTAATTAACGTGTATTTCAGGAGTTGTAGGTGTATACCAACTCTGTGATGCCAATAACATCAGTTAATAAATTAAATTCAAATAAACAATATCAAAAATACGAAATCCAGTCTATTCGAAAACGTTTATCGAGTGAACGCAATTAAAGAGAATTAAGGAAATCATTAATATTTCCTGTCAGAGGTTGCGCGCGCACACGCAAAATGGATAATGCTACATAAATATGCCGTGAATAAAATACAAGCACTTTATACCATCAACTTGAAAATAAAACCATAAAGTCTGTTACGCAAAGACTAATTGCACGAAAAAAAAACAGGGCAACGAGACTGATGCAAATCGTACCTAAAAACGATCATTTATAAAACAATGGAAACTGACCTGCAAGCTTCAAGAATTGAAAGTGTAATCGAAAACTACTCACAGAACTATCTACACTGTTATTTTACTTGTTATAAATTATTCTGTTAAAGCAGTAATGATAGTATAATTCAACGCAGGTACTTTAAATTACAATAAAAAGTTTGACAAATGTGTCTAGATAATACATGTAGCATTCATAACACAATCGCTTTAGCTAAAGAACAAGTTTGTCCACTAAAAAAAATATTTATATTTTAAGCCGGTGCCCACGACAGCAAATCGGTCAATATTTAATTATTTCTGTTAAATATTGGAACTAAAGGTACTGGTAGTATTTTTAGTGTCGACTTAACTTACTTTTAACAATATAACTTGTTCTAGATATCCCAAAACATACACTAACACGTATCCAGGGAATACACACATAATAGAATAAAAAGATCATCTAAATCCTTAGTTCCCAAAGTGGTCCAGGTGGACCCCTAGGGGCCACAGGAGGGAGACTCGACACTGATCTACGTTGGCGTAGCAAAAAAAAAGAGGGGTTCACAATTAATAAGCACGAAAATTTATGTCTTCGATAGTGAAGAACTAAAATATTGGCTTGACTTCTCCCATCCATGTGGGCAGATAACATTTTAAGAAGTTTAGCGACTGTTACTTGTAAGAACTTGCATATTTAATTAGATAAATGTGGTCCACCGCAACTAGTTAAATTTTGTAAGTGGTCAATGAGAAAAAAAGTTTGGCAACCTGGTCTGGTTTTGGTGTTAGAAGCACAGACATGAACAACGAGAGGCAGGAAGACGTCGCAAATAAAAATCGTACAAAATTATAAAGCTCGGTAATAAAAAGCAATTTAACTTAATTCAAAGCATAATTTCGTATTAGAATCTTATTTTATATCTCTATATGCCATTTAATCACGTGAAATGAAGAACTAGTTTTTTTGTTGACTCTTATCTCAAATTACGCAGTGTTTTTACTCTGGCAGTAAATCCGCATCGCAACCGACGCACTAGCTCTCGTCGCGTGGCATCTTTCGCTGTTTTTAACATGTTGACTGGCGAAAACTAAAAGGTTTAAGCTCCATACAAACGAACGCTGACCTCTTGAGGTACAGATCGATAGACTGCTGGCAGCACAAGCTTAAAAAATACCTGATTTATTACAAAAATTGTATTTTTAAATTATTTTTACTAAATGATGAAATTTAAAATTGTCGATGTCGTGATATTAATTATGATTAGTGACGTCTTATTATCTAGAGTTTAAAATCGCCAGTACTACCTGAGCTAGACTGAAGAAATGGAGCGGTAACATATACATGGTATGATATTCATGATCTTTTCATGATAAATGTTTTTACAAACATTCGTTTTTGGAGGATGCACAGAGACGGGCATAATTTCCAGATGCCATCATCGTTCATATTCATTCATGAACAGCAGTGTATTTATCAGCAAAATATAATCAAAATAGATTCTAAGTGTATCTCCTTCAGTAGGAAAGTTTGCACAGTAGTTCCGCAAGGTAACGACCCTGGTAAGTGTATAGTTCTTACACCCGGCGTCGCCCGCGATCGATACGGCGCGACGCCGGAAGCGGTCCGCCGGCGGCCGAGCCTCGTTCTATGTACAATTCAGGCGGATTAGTCCGGAGTGCACCTCACGTCATGTTGTCGCCCCATTCACTACTTACTTTAGTTGTTTGGAGTTTATTTGAAATACACCGGTAATCTACACACAGAGACTATGAGATATTACTGCAATGTATTTGTTACCAACAAATATTTCCTCTCTTTATTCCTCTAATTCGTTTATTAATTTGACTTGACCTTATTCGAAGCTTACTTATGAGATAGGCACTTCCGTTTCCCGCCGGCATGCCCACTTTTGACAGTTAATACATCCGACTTCCGGTCATATACCCTTCTTGTCTCGCCCCACCATGGCAGAGAGGCGTATTTATAGAGAGACGCCATCTTTTAACTTCATTGGCGTCTTGTTCCCCGCCGAGAACAGACCGTGAAAAATATTTGCGGAAAATATTTTATTATTTTACTTTTATACGTATATAAAAGAAAGCAATAGTGTGATAATATTTTCATAAAATATTAAGTATCTACTTTTCAAGTGTACGAAACAGTGTTAATATGTTCTTTAAAGGATTGGTAAAAAGTATTGTACGTGCCGCGTAAGTAGCTTTTTACATATTAACCCTTTACTTTTGCTGAGGAACGTGGAAAATAATGAAAAACTAGTAGATACGTTTTTAATAATATAACGATACCTTTCGTTGAAAAATGATCACGTGAGTACAAACTACATCAGTTTTAAATAACTGACTATTTTATTATAGTGTTAAGTTTTATGCTAAACGGGTATCCCGTTCGACTTAACATTTTTATTTTTGATAATTTTCGGTCATTTTCTAAAGTGCTGCTCCTTTAATATTAATTTAGCCAAAGAGCTATGCTCATCAAAGGTTAATACAGGTTGGACAGCACTCGAATGGTACTGAAAATCCAACCTTCCCCTAAATTAATGTCAAAAAAAAAGGGGGGGCGGTAAATATGTACGCTGCAGTATATATCGATGATATATCGAAGTACATAGTAATACTACCCTCTACACAATACCATATAGTACTGGTGTTATAAATTGCGAGCTTTAGTAGGAAGCATTATTATTTCGAAACTATGCATTCACTGAATATCCAATTAGAGATTCAGATCGTTGGAATGCCTGCAGCGAAGCCATGCCGTATTATTATTGTTTACCCTAAATAATATTTTAATAACTTAATATTTTAATTACTTTTTAAAGTCCCACGACAGTTTATTTTTGAATAATCAATACATTTCTTTAAACTTATTTTTAGCGGCTTTTCTTCGGGATACTATGGTAAGCCATACCTTGTGGTGATACAGCTTGAAGTTACTGATCATGGATTTTAATGCTACAGCTTGCATGGATTTTTGCGAATGTGGGCCTAACCCTCGGGCTCGTGGGAAGTGATAAATTTGACGTCACCAAATGGCACATTGTCTCGTCGTGCTCGCTTGGGCACGACAGGAGCACGTCAATTATAATGTAATGATCCACTAGCAGGTTATTCAGTATCGGTGCAGGATTAAGTCTATATAAATAACCAGCGGAGGGTTATTTGTCAGTGCTGGATTACTGCGATTATATAAATGACCCGCGTAGGGTATATTTATTCGTAGGGTATATAAATAACCCGCGCAGGGTTTATAAATAACCCTCGCAGGGTTATTCAGGGTCAACGTAAAGCTCGAATAATACAACGAACCCGCGCAGGGCTATTCAGTGTCTCCGTACAGGAGCACTCGAATCGCGTAACGAGCCCGCGCAGGGCTATTCAGTGCCTCCGCGCAGGAGCACACGAACCACTTGACGAGCTCGCGCAGGACTATTCCGTGCCTCTACGCAGGAGCACGCGAATCACGTAACGAACACGCGCAGGGCTACAAGTGTCTCCGTGCAGGAGTACACTTACGAACCCGCGCAGGGTTATTCAGTGTCTCCGCGCAGGAGTACACCAATTACATTACGAACCCGCGCAGGGTTATTCGGTGCTTCCGCGCTGGCGCACGCGAATCACGTAAATAGATCTCGCAGGGCTATTCAGCGCCTTCGCGCAGGAGCACACCAATCACATTACAAACCCGCGCAGGCTATTCAGTGCCTCCGCGCTGAAGCACGCGGATCATGTAGCGAGCCCGCGCAGGGCTATACAGTGCTTCCGTACAGAGCACGAGGATCATGTAACGAGCCCGCGCAGGGCTAAACAGTGCTTCCGTGCAGTAGCACGCGAATCGC
>MU158777.1:665560-753879 GCA_015888305.1 Antheraea pernyi | reverse complement strand
AGTAAAGTCACTTCGCCGTGCTACGAAAAAAAAAAAAAAAAGATACCTGGCTCGGCATGATCTTGATGAGTGCTATGTAGTATCTGGTGGCGTGCAGCGCCGTCAGCTCGTCCAGCATGCGCCGCGTCTCGTAGTCCGCCTCGTCCACCTGCTCCCGGGCGCTCTCCTCCTCCTCCTCCGAGGCCCACGACCACAGCTTCAGGATCAGCCTGGACCACTCACAACGATCTATACACTCGGAACTCAGATATCTTCATCTCGGTTTCGTTATAGACATTAAGGTTAGCGGTCATTTGTTGCTTTACACTCTTTACATGTTTCCTATAGTATTGATTATATATCAAAAGTGAACATATCGAGCATAATAGAAGCGTTTTACCTTACAATAAAACGCATATTAATTTACTTACCTTATTCGAAGCTTACTTATGAGATAGGCACTTCCGTTTCCCGCCGGCATGCCCACTTTTGACAGTTAATACATCTGACTTCCGGTCATATACCCTTGTCTCGCTCCACCATGGCAGAGAGGCGTATTTATAGGGAGACGCCATCTTTTAACTTCATTGGCGTCTTGTTCCCCGCCGAGAACAGACCGTGAAAAATATTTGCGGAAAATATTTTATTATTTTACTTTTATACGTATATAAAAGAAAGCAATAGTGTGATAATATTTTCATAAAATATTAAGTATCTACTTTTCAAGTGTACGAAACAGTGTTAATATGTTCTTTAAAGGATTGGTAAAAAGTATTGTACGTGCCGCGTAAGTAGCTTTTTACATATTAACCCTTTACTTTTGCTGAGGAACGTGGAAAATAATGAAAAACTAGTAGATACGTTTTTAATAATATAACGATACCTTTCGTTGAAAAATGATCACGTGAGTACAAACTACATCAGTTTTAAATAACTGACTATTTTATTATAGTGTTAAGTTTTATGCTAAACGGGTATCCCGTTCGACTTAACATTTTTATTTTTGATAATTTTCGGTAACATTTTTATTTTTGATAATTTTCGGTAACATTTTTATTTTTGATAATTTTCGGTAACATTTTTATTTTTGATAATTTTCGGTAACATTTTTATTTTTGATAATTTTCGGTAACATTTTTATTTTTGATAATTTTCGGTAACATTTTTATTTTTGATAATTTTCGGTCATTTTCTAAAGTGCTGCTCCTTTAATATTAATTTAGCCAAAGAGCTATGCTCATCAAAGGTTAATACAGGTTGGACAGCACTCGAATGGTACTGAAAATTCTGTCGGATTTTTTAAAATCATATTTCATTTACACTTGCGATTGAATTTCGTTATTCAATTGTGATTATTAGATTATTAAAATATCGATAGTATCGTGTTAAGACGTTAAGTTAAATATAATATACATATAGATATTACTTGAAATTTGCGTATCCCTAGCGATAATAAATTAGAACTGTAGAGGTAAAAACCCTTTTTTTACATTGACGTTAAAAACTCTTAAACTGTTTAAGAATGTGGACAAGATTTTCAAGGATGTTTCCGCTATGTGACGCCTTATTTCGCGCCTATGACATCAGAATGGATTCTGTTACGTTTGATGTATTTTATCTAAGTGTAGGAGTATTGTTGATTTTTTTAATAGCCCGTAGGTTTTAGCGTTTGGCCACAAACTTATCTGATATTAAATTATTTGGTTCAAGATGGTTAACGCAGTAAACCTTGAGAAGGGACTTTAAAATCTACCGCGGTGAAACCGAATCCGTCCATAACGACGGCTCGTTTAAAGGCAATTAAGAAACGATGTAGTTTCTGAAAATTTAACGATTATATACTAAAATGTGGTGAACGTTTTAGTTCCCAGTTACCTTTATTAAAACAAATGCAAATCATGTTAAGGATTTGGTTGGAGGATTTAGTATTTCTGTATTAATAATTACTGTATTAAGTATTAATGAAATACAGGTAGTAGCGGTGACAATATTTGTAGATCCTCAAATTCCACTTCAATTCTTGTGTAATTAGATTCCCATTGTGAATCTAGCCAGATTCACCTATAATTCAAATTAATATTCAAATAAGCCTATTTAGATCACATGCGTCGGTGTCTCTACCACCACCAGGCGATAACAAACAAGTCTCATAAGTAAGCTTCGAATAAGGTCAAGTCAAATTAATAGAAGCGTTTTACCTTACAATAAAACGCATATTAATTTACTTACCTTATTCGAAGCTTAATATTTTAAATTCTGCCTGGTATTATTATTCGACTCAATGAAGTTAAAAGATGGCGTCTCTCTATAAATACGCCTCTCTGCCATGGTGGGGCGAGACAAGAAGGGTATATGACCGGAAGTCGGATGTATTAACTGTCAAAAGTGGGCATGCCGGCGGGAAACGGAAGTGCCTATCTCATAAGTAAGCTTCGAATAAGGTAAGTAAATTAATATGCGTTTTATTGTAAGGTAAAACGCTTCTATTATTATTGAAAAAAAACGTATCGTCGATTCCACAAAAATATAAAACACCACAGATAAACCACAACATTTTCGTTGTTCTTCCTCTATCATTTCTTCCATCTTCAAATGTTGCCAACATATAGATTACCCTGGAATACAATATAGTAAAAACAAACCTAATGTCATTAAGTTAACCCCTAAACTCGATTACTTGAAATTTGAGCTCTCGACAAATCGAAATAATATGTACTTTCCTACAAGTAATTTTAGTTAATATTATTACGTCGTTAAGTAAATTAAATATCAAATATTCAGGTTTCAACTTAGGGGATTCTACTGTATATCGTATAATTGCAATATCTGTTATATATCTTACTTTATAAGCGAGTTAAAGTACTGAGATCGTTTTACCAGATCTATATTTTAAATTTGACGATTATCACATAATGGAATTCGTAACCATTTTAATTATCTTTTAAAACATGTATAAATTCGAAATACTGTGTAAATAAATGCACTAAGCAGATTACGCGGTTTTCCTTTAAACGCGGTTTTCCTTTAAATCATTATATATTAATTTGTAATCGTCTAATAATGATAATATTTCTTAGTAAATATATACAGTACTTGTTTTTCTCTTGAAAAAACAGGGCACATGTGGACTGGAGGCTCTATATTTAGTCTGGTGAAGATATTCCAGTGCAATTCCAGTTAACTATGTGTGCGCGCGACCCCGTCCGCGTTGAACCTAATTTAAAAAAATAGTAATAAACTCGTCTGAATGTATTAAGTCCATTTACGTATCTACTTTATTATACATCATAATCATACAGATAATAATCTGTAATCTTTAATATTTAATTTATCTTGCCTTGTAAAAGACGAGTAAACATTTACGAAACGCAAGCGTACAGAAAAGACACACATTTTCAAAAAAGCAACAATAGCACGGATAGTCTCTCGCAAAATAACAAACCGAACAAAGGTAAGCTTGAGAGTGTACTTTGAATCGTAATTATTTTGATAAAAATACATCTAATAAAGCAAAGCTTCAGTTAAAAAAAGGCTCTTTCAATAAATTACAGTGTTCTATTGTTTATATTTGGTTCTTCTGACCAGTTTGCCGACAATTGGTCTAGACTTCAAATAACGACCAACCAGAAAGATTATGTGTGTTACGACCATATCTATCATTCACATATAACACCACGATAACATTACAACTAATAGATATCGTTTAATCAAATACGATAATCGGTGTAATCAAAAATCTTATCTTATTTTTCTATTCAAATAAAAAAATTGAAGTGTCTGTTTGTAATGTCTAAATAACAACTGTTTACTCAATAGATATAAGAGTATTAAACAATCTATACTAACAAAAAAAGCATTTTATTTTTTATTATTTTGTCGGTCTGTCTGTGTGTTTGTTACGACGAATCTCTACAACGTTTGGACCAATTTTGATAAAACTGACAGATAGCTGATGTTATAAAGAGTAACTTACGAAAATTTTATTTTAGAAAAAAAATAGGGTTCCGTAGACGACGACGTCGCGAGTAATAGCTATACAATTAAAAAGGGACACTAAAAAAAGTTTCAGAGATGTAATAGTATATAGCTCTCTTTATGTAGAATTATGTCAGTGCGAGTAATGTTGCCAATGACGTCCGTATTCCGTGTTTAATTTGCATTACAACAACAAGCGCATAGACTTTATGAAAGCTTAGGTTTGAAACTTCATCATTAAATATAGTAGTGGTATAGAATATATATATTAACTATAGTAGTATAGTATATCAGTAATTGACTAGGTACACCTATACACTAGGTACACAGTATCTTATGCGCCAATGTTCTGTGCCGAAGCAAACAGAAGTCAAACTAATTTGATTTTTAAAATTCTTACTTTTCTATTTTTCAATACATAATCTCATCGAGGTATTTAATATAAATTATGATCAGTTCAAATACATTAAATCATACGGTGTGATAGGTACAATAATAGTCCTCCAAACAACCGTAGCCGTTGTTTCTTCGATAGACAAAAGAAAACAAATTTACTAGCGAAACTCTTTCAGGAGTAATCATTTCACGGATCCCGCCTGTCTATTATTAGAGTAATGCGTGAAGTAGAGACGATAGGTCGTTATACCTAATTTTGCTTTTAGAAAAACGAGGTGACATACCGACGGACAATGACACGGCGTAAATATAACAAACAGTTTACACGCAAAACGGTGAAAAATGGCGACCGGCATACAACAAACGTTACTCCTTTTGACTGACGTACGTACAATTCCGCTATAATTAGATCCAGTACTGACGTCAACGGGTCAGTGTTACACAGTTCCGGGTTCATTTTAATTTTCGGTCGTTCTTATTTACCAAAATTCTGAACTAATTTCTATCATATTTATAGAGGAATTATAACTTTTGTTTGTCGCATCCCGTCAAGAGTTTATTATTTCGAACTGACTATAGTATTCACCTGACAGGCCTTTACAGCTTCACCGGACTACAATACAGAATCCTTGTTATTGGTGGTTATTTGAAATCAAGATGATAGTTTGTTATATAGACTCTGATGATTGACCTCTGTTTTTCGGTACACGTCTACGCTTCTAGTGAAGTTTAGAACTACTGTGAACTGACCAGGTCTGCTTTCTAATTTGGTGTTTGACGACTCCACATTGATTTATCTTACAAAGAGATATGCACTCTTTCCATACAAATTTATTTGGAGTGCTCCAAACGCGTGCATAAAATAAATAATCTTAGTGTGAGAATGATCTGAAATAATACATATATGACAGTTATAACTACATCCTTCCTTAAGCTTATAAAATACAAAGGACTCGTGATTTACTGGACTAGTATTTGTACATTTGAGTTACTAGTTATATGCTAGCAAACTGTCCAGCAATTATATCTATTTGTTGTTGAACTAAAACGAAGTTTACTCATTTAGAACAACCACGTGCGGGAAATAAAAATACATTATCCCATGGTAATCATTCTGATGTAAGGAGTGGAGTTTACTGATTAACTGTAAGTCAAACTAGAAGAATATTAGAGCATAAATATAAAAAAAAATGTAAATTATGGACCATCCTAGTTCAGATATAGTGAAGAAAGATAAACTGAAATAAATTCAATCATAAAGGACATTGTCAAGAGAGTATAATACAGCCGCTAACAAGGTAAATGCAAATCGGTGCCGGTCACTAAACGAGGACACGTTCCTAGATTGAACTGGTATGATGCAGCTTCAAGGACGGCTAAATTACGATTATCTTTTTGAATTAATCTATATTCTTATGGGAATGTTTTAGTATATAAATATTATGATACCATTATCTATACTTTAATATAATAAAGATGAAGAATTTGTTTGCTTGAAAGCGATAATCTCAGGAACTACTGGTCTGACGTGCCTAAGTGCATTATCGGTGCCTAAACTGAATAAAGTATTTTTCATTTGATTTGGAGATATATTAAATCTGGTTCAGTCGTATAACAATTAATTTATCCAACCAACACGTTACAGACAAATGTATATTAAGGCATTCATTTGATATTCCTCCTAGAATAAAATATACGAAAGACCTGTTTTGGCAGGCGAGCAACCTTACAATTATTGGCAACATCCCAAAAATTAAACTGAGTTTTTTCATGTTCTCGTATCGTCAGAAGTAGGATATTGTAAGTGCAAGAATCATCTGAATGTATTAAATTCATTTACTTATTTACTTTTCTCTCGTACTTAAGTCGCGACGTCGTTCAAATTACAATAACTTATTTCTGGGTGAACTTGTAAATGGCCATATTTATCTTATTACTTATATTATATTGTTCAATTTTGTTAGCTGTACGTTCACCTTATATCTTAAAAATAAAACTTTCGATAGAGTGAACCGATTTTAATGAAACCAAGACTAAATGTTACTCGAGGATATGCTTTATGATTTTCTTTGTTATGGTTTATCATGAACGAAATACTTTAGCAGTAATGCGTGTTCAAACAAACAGACAGACATTTCTAACAATGATTGAAATGTATTTTATTACTTATTCTGACACACCTGCAAATTTTTTTTTCACGAAAATCTAAAAAGTACAGACACTTTAGATTTATATTCTTATTATATTGTATGTATATAGAATAGATATAATTATTAAGATTCTGTGTAGAAACAACCATTTGTAGTCGTAAATACTTATCTATAGAAGGAAAACATTAGTGATGAATGTGTACAAAAATCCACGGTCACGTTAATTTGCCCACAAATACTGAATCAAAAATGAAATTCCGCCACTTATAGTTCGTCGTCCTGGTTGTCCCATGCTTCAGACTCAGTTAAACCAGTAACAATTTTTTAGGTAACCTTTTACAACAAAGTTACAAGGCATATTACCGATTTGCCGGACTGTGAGTTTTATCGCCATGTCAAGCGGGTTTTCTGTGGCAAAACTAAAAACGTTTGTAACGTGTAATGTATTTTAAATATATAGATATGTTAAAAAGATAAACCCGATCGAGTTTCTTGCCGGTTCTTCTCGATGACTGGATTTTTTATCCGAACCGGTGGTAGTTTGACGTTCATAAGGACTTCTGAGGACCTAAATTGAATAAAGTATTTTTGATTTTGATAAAGAGTATGGCATCTATCAACACATACTCATAACTTCACCCGTTCTTGTTAAACTTCATGGACCGCATACAGTGAGACAGGATACAACGTTCAAATTTACTGTTACCATACGTCTATAAAAGTCAAAACATAAATATTCATAAGAAATACCTACAGTCTACGTGCATAATATAGCTCTGAAACATATAACAAAGAAACAAGGTCAATACAGATGGAGAATTTTCTAGAAACATTACAAAAGACTATACATAACAGCCTTTTAAAATTAACTAACCGTAGAATTTTTTGTTATAAAATAACAGTTGCCTGTAAAAACTAGTTTCAATGTTAAATTACCCGAATACTTTTATTAATATCACTATGTAATAAAAAGGAAAAGGAAACTTCAATCATTTAGGGGTCTATTAAGGCTACAAACTACAAAAACTTGTAAAAAAAATAAAGTATAAAATCTTGCATAATGAAAAAATGTTATAGTATTGTAGTGACTACGTAAATTCTGGGATGACGTTTTTTTAAAATGACTATAATCTCACATGACATTAGGTAACAATGATCCCGAAAATTTTAACACGTTACATTTGGTAACGCAATCAACATTTAGCGACAACTTTTCGAATATACACTACTAGATGACACATTGATTTATCGAATCTAAATTTTTCCATATGATGATGATATGGAATACGATCATGCACATATCTAAATTAGTTAAAATCAATTAAAAATGTATTATAAGCACATGAGTTCAGAACGACCGCAATAATTATTTTATAAGTGTGTAAATTTCAGAACAAGGTTTGTATGAGAAAAGAAAATGTTTGAAAACTCCAGTAATCCAGCATCCAGGTAGTGTGTCAACCCTCGACTGGATTGCGTCTACAATACTCATTATGAAAAACTCATTCTTATTGTTTTCCTACGATATTGTGCTTATCATCAGATATTGTTGTCACTTTGTCGTTTAACGATAATAATAACAAGTTAAACCTAAGTATAAGATGTAACAACACGAACAAAACCGCTGCTAGAAGCTAGCCACGGCCTCAATTCTAAATTGCATGAATAACAATCACAACAATCTGCGTCATTTAACAACAAAAGTTTGCTATACTGAGGGTCATAGATTGTCTAGTAAACTCTAGTTCGTGGTAGTTTTTCCAGCTCTACGTTACAGACAATATTAAAGGCTAATTTACGCCAGCGGTTTCGCCCACTTTAGTTATTTTAAGTGTAAACGATCGAAAATTATATTGTTTATTTTGTAACTCGATAAAATTACACCATTTTACCTTCTAAATACAGTATAGTCTAAGGATAACGGTGTTCGCCTAACGATGAATATAATTAATCAATTGCAGTCATTAAGCAAGATTACAAATACCAAAAAGGCTGTATAATAGAACCATTTACTTAAGAATATTATGTTTCACAAGAGAACGTATTAACTAGTTTTACGAGAAATCCGTTTTTTAAAACATTATAACTGTCGAATCATATCGAAACTTCACTAAGTGCAGCATTTGTAGCACTTGTCGCTAAATTCAAGCTCGACCGTCGATTTCTTTAGACTATTTTATTTATTTATAAGGATCAGAGAACTGGCTACATTCAGATATGCTCAGAATATACATAAAAAAGGACAAATGAAACATTAAAATACAACTACTTCCTAAATGATTTAAAGGAATTCCAAATTAATAAATGAAGCATAATATTATTATAGAAAAGTTGCGAGATATATGGTACAATGTTGGCTATATACTATAGATTTAGGGGTCTGACCAGGATTTAAATAGTGATGTTATCGATAATTTCAAATGCAAGTCTCGGACGGAAGATCACTTTTAATTTTCCAATATGGCTGTAGAAATCCGCCCAAGGTGATGAAATTTTCAAAAGAGTAGTTAATAGTTCAACCTCATATCAGAAATTTTAAAAAACAATCCGACATCCAAGCCCGTTAACTGACACTTGAAGCCTTAATCAAGCGAAAGTTTTGTTTGTTCGCAGACTTACAACCTTATGAGACTACCGCACCGATGTATGACATTTAGACCACACTGTCACCTTAGTTATTATTTGATAAAAACTAATAGAAACTCAAAGTCTATTGACGGAATAACGTTGGTCGCCAGTAGCATTATTATAAAGATAGTAAAGACTTACGTAAAACAAGTAAATGACGCAAACAGACAATCCCAGTGAAGCCTAACACGTCTAGGTTTCAACGCGGGTCTAACGAGCTAGGCCTTAACTGGATTACCCAGACGGCGTGTGCTAGTCGATAGTGAATGTACAGTCCAAAGAGCAATTCAGCAGACAAAATTGAAAAGCTACTATTTGTAATTCAAATCACTTTATAGCCTAATTGTATTATATTATGAGAAATACGTAATCTGTGGTTAAGTTACCGTTTATTATTAATAATAAAAAAACACAAACTATGTCGAATTTTATAAAATAACATTTAAAATTCGTATTCATGCGACATATTGGTATTTGAATCTAGATAATTACAAGAAATTACTTTTTCTTTTACTTATTTTAAGACTTAATTACTTATTTTTACTTATTATAAAATTACTTTCCTATAAATTATGATTAAACAAGTTCAAATTATGTTTTTGTTAATTTATATTTTAATTAAGTTATAATTAAATCAAGGAAATCCTCAGTATGGTATTCCGATCGTTTAAAATCACTAAAATAATACAAATCTGCAAAAGTGAAGACACTTCAAAATAGAGTAAATGTAAGAACGAATATGTACATAACTACGTAAGATACTCTCCTCGAGGAGGGTGGTATAAGGTCACATGATCTTATCTGTGAAACAATTGCGAATCAATCAAAACTATTTACATTTCAAGAGCGACACTTCAGATGGAGCCAACGTCAATGCACCGACAAGGTAACGTGACTATTAACCGTACTATGAACTTTTATTTATCCCACTCGGTGTATTCTATTACCATGTTATCTATAGTCCACCTTAGCATATAGCAGAACAGTAAGCTGCACTATCTTCTATACATAGAATAAAAATGTGAATCTAAGTGTCTATACTTTTTAGATTGTTGTGATAAAAATTGTTGCACGTATAATAAATACATTTCAAACATTTTTAGAAATGTCTGTTTCTAAACACGCATCACTGCTAAAGTACTGCGTTCTCGATAAAACATCAACAAGAAAGCATATCCTCGAGTAACCTTTTGTCTTGGTTTCATTTAAATCAAAAGTTATTGTAATTTTAATGGCGACGCGACTTAGGTAAGAGAGAAAGTAGATGAGTAAATAGATTTAATACATTCAGACGATTTTATTAGTCAGTGTTTTTTTACATTACGTTCCACGCGGACAGAGTCGCGGGCCCAGGTAGTTATCTATAAAACCATGATAATGAATTCTTAGTGCCGCGTTGACACTGGCAAATGTGCGCCTTATTTTTATTATATTTCACGCCTTGAGAACAAATAAGAAGAAACCTATCATCGAGATTTGTTTTTGGACTCTAATCTTCCAAATTATTACTTCCATTGTCAAGTAGGTCACAAGTAGGTCAATATCATTACAAGTCTCTTGCTATAATTTCAATGTCCTAATAAGATGATGGTCTCCCTTGTTAGAACTTTCCAGGTATTTTTTGTGGCATCTCAGAACTCACGTTTCGTGGTACTATTATCCATCCACTTCACTTATGCACAACAACCGAACTATATTAAGTAAAATTCCATCCTATGTTATAAAGTATAGAGTCAAATAACACAAGATCATGAATAAAATACAAAAGCCACTATATGACAGACTGAGATCCGCCAAATATTTCAAAAAATATTAATATCATTTAAAAACGTTTCGTGACGCGTTGAAAGCGGACAAGACAAACAGATAAATATTATTAAAATACAATTGAACGCGGAAACATTATATCCATCATAATGATAAATGGAACGACATTCACACACCGTTATCATATCAATGGAGCGATGATAATTCAATAAAGAAATATCGCATATTTCTGTGCCACATACGTGCTATTGAACTTTTACACGTAACCTGCGTTACATATGGAGTCTCCTTTGTCAGATAAGCCGGTAAAGATTTTTATATCGCACTTGAAGATATATGTCTATACAGATTAATGAAACACGGTTACAGATTCAAAGTATAGTAAAAAAAGTCTTGGCAGTCATAAGGACTGCTGACAGAAGTGTAATCTCAAAACAATGGAATTTAAATAGTGTTCTCTTTTTTTTTTAATTTATTTAGGAGCTTTCTTTTTAATATATCAGCTCCATAGTAACCTTAACTTAATTTACAGGCTTAATATCTTAAGTAAAACAGATTATTAAAACTAATATAAACTACTAGGACTCATTAATGGCGACTCAACATCTTAAATAAATTAAGTGCTCCAATACTATTAGGGTTGGATAATAACCCATGGAACATTCCAACGTCTTGTAAATCCAAGCTAAGAGTCGACATCGGTAACTGTCTACCCGCTTGAAACCGAATACATTCTATTAACATATGATGCACATCCTCTACTACTCCACACACTTCACAGTTTGGTGTAGGCGATTTTTTAATTAAATATTTGTATTTGTTGAATGGAATGTGTCCGGATCTTACCCTAAAATGTTCTCTTTTGAATTTTTTAATTAAATATAGTGTGATTTAAATTTAATAATTTTTAAATTGAAATTATTATTATTAGTCTCCCTTTCACATCTATTGGCACATCGAATAATAATTATATACTTTTTTATACAGTTTATTAATTCATCAAACATATGATGACCTGCATGATATCAATATTAGACGTACACGGGTCCCTATCTGTCTGACGCAAGCCGCGCAAGCGCAATATGCTTGGTCGCACTTACTAGCATGTCATGACGGTACAATATAAATCGATATCCTTCACAAACAATACCACTCAACGCACCTACAGAAGTTTCCAATTCAAAAAATATTTTGACGTTAACTTAAACATGATGGAAATACTTTATACCATAATTGTAAAAATCTGCCCACGGGAGACTGGTTTCAAACTGGCATCGAAACATCACATTTTGGGTCAAGCCAATATCCCATTTACCTAAATATTTTTACCATGACATGACAGTTGTTTATATATAGAACAATGTCACCCATTTCACCTGGGATTTGATTTTAAAACACTCGTAATAAAACCTATAAACATAGCATAAAAAACATACCTCTTCATAACGTCATCTCTTACATTGTCGTGCACTCTATACCAATGTCCAAACATAACATATGCATTTTTTTTTTCAATTTAACAAACACAACAAGCAAAGGTCATCCTTTCATACATCCTACATTCATATTAAAACGGATAAGGTCAATAGGTTAAGATATTGTTCGATAACAATTTAAATAAATAAATCAATAACAAAGGTTTACCAATGAAGGTGGGAGCTAATTTTTAAATTTGCCTATAGTTTTACTGATTTAATACTGTTTATAGAACGTGTCCGCATTTTAATGAGTTCCTAGCTGGATTTTAACTTTAATTTGTAAATGTGTCACCTTTTCTTAACTATCGTATTTGGTTTATCAAAGACCTACATTTTTAATCTGATGAGTATTACTAACTTAGATCATATCTTGTATCTTTAATATAATGCCAAATTATATACAAATCTAATAATACGGCTATACTATAAATAATACTGTAGTTACAGAAGAGGTCATCCATAAATTAAATTAAAAGATATTCATGATTTTTATTAAGTCTCCTTCATCCTTGCCACAAATTGATCAAAATAGTTTGCCTCCTCCCGTGATCTGTCGTTACATATGCAATTTTTGAAATTAAATATTTTTATTTCAAATCTTTTTATGTGACAATAATAATAAATGAACATTTTATAAAATTCACAAATATCATAATAAACCAAACGATCATTAACTCGACATTATAGGAACAGTGAGCCACGTCACGTACTAAAAATTGATACAAACAACTTCTATACTTTAGATTTATACATATGGCGCCATAAAGCTTACGACTCTACTACCCCTCTTGACACACCTTGTTGACCCTCTCCCCTTTACATGTAACGTAATTTATGGATTACCCGTATGATAATGAAAAATAATTTTATTTACGCTCGCAGAAACTTAGAAAAGCTGGATTTTGTAAATGTTTTAAATAATAACAACAGTGACAAATTGGTCGTAGCATGTTCCAGGCTCAGTACGACCAGTAACAGTTTTTTAGGTAATAGTGTTAGGTTCTATAACAAAATTCCAAAGCCCGTTTGCCGGATAGTAAGTTCAAGCACCATGTCAAGCTAGTTTTGATGTCAAAACTTTATGACAGAGAGGATTAATATGTGAACGATGGTAATGTCTGGAATTGGCTCCTCTCTGTACATCCACTAAAAACGATTGTGAGTGTAATGTATTCTAAATATATATAAGTTAAAAAGATAAAACAGATCGAGTTTCTTGCCGGCTCCACTCAATGGCTGCGTTGCTTGTCCAAACCGGTGGTAATTTTAACGTTCATAAGCGCCTTCTCGGAGCCTAATTGAATAAAGTATTTTGATTTTGATACGAGAGCAAAGAAGTAGGTAAATGTCATAAGGTCAATAAAGTAATTCTCAATTTATTCTGAATCACATATCTGTTGTATTTCATATCTAAAGTTTTTTAATCAAATACGTTACACGGGTTCGAGTGTTTCATAATTCAAAAGCAACTGAGATAGTTTCGTGTACTCATTGTCCTACGAGTAATAAAATGGCAGACGTTCTACTTTATAAATACTTATATAATACATTAATAATGAGTACATTCCAAATAGTATATTAGATTTATTTCAACAGAGAATAATATTTCATATTATTCCACAACACATCCGGGTTTTTGCATCTCACACAGAATAAAAAACTTTCACTATAACGATAAGAGATTAATTTAATAATGTAATAAATGTGATTGTAATTATTTAAATTCAGTCATTCCATAAACTAGAGTAGCTAGAGAACAAATTACTTGAATATATAAACATTGAAAGAGATATGAAAAAACATTCACAAACTAGAAAAAGGCCTATAACCTTCAGCAACAGACTCGCGAAACCTTCCTATCATTTTATTTGATCGATTTCTATAAATACAAGTTACGCCGAAATAATCCACTCAACATCTAGAGACGAATTTCGGAGAAAGCAAATGTTGTTTTCTAGCAATATTTATCCACTTTTTTCTGAGCCTTTTGCCATTGAAATAGAGGAAAATATAAATTGCCCGGAAATTTGATACAATTTGAAAGGTATTTAAGTATAAAAAAATAAGTTACTATATGGTTTTTTAATGGACTTTATTTTTAATTGTTAAAGTTTTATGCACTGTCTTTAAATAAGCGCCCCAATAATCAATATTATTGCAAATTAGCCCCAAAGCAATATCATTATTTATTTTTTTACTTTCTTTGTATTCTCGATATATAGGATCACACGAAGGTGACGATTGTTGATCGACATTTTTATTTCGTCGGTAATGGTTACTGTTATTTTTAAAGTTTTAATTATCAAATGAATTATAAATATTTCGCCAGGTTGTACAAAAACTGATTCCGCATTAAAAAGTCTAAGGCTTCAACGCGCAAGGTGAAGGTGACCCGACATTCATAAGACAAATCGGATTAAAGGCTTCATTATTTCTACGCTAAATGGATTCAAATCGGTTCACTTCTTATGTAAAAATACCAAGTAACGAATTTGAATAAATGTAACTTTCTATAATAACCTAAAACAACCATTTGAAACACTTAAAAACTTGAGGAATGATGTAAAATGGACTATTATGCGTAGGGATTAGGTTGAATATAGCATTCGCTTTGTATAGCATAGAATAGAATATAGCATTTTGTAAATTACATGTAATTGTTTTTCAAGATCCTTTCAATAACAAGAAAAAGCCCTTTCTTTCTCGAAGGCGCAAACAATTTAATTGATTAAAAAAACATTTATATGCACTAGGGTGTGCCAAAAAGAGTCCATTTTTTCCTCTCGCTCTCACCCCTTAATACCATGGTATATATCCGAACAAAAATTATGTCGAAAGGACAGCTCTTAATTTCAACTTTAAGAGGTCCTCTAAGGAACTTTGAATTTTCCCATATATAAATAATATAGGGGAAAAAATTAAACATTTTTGTCACTTGCAAACTGTGAAGAAATTTTATTTTGTAAAAATGAAAAGGATAGGTCTCTTTAAGTGATAAATTATCACCAAAAAATCCATTGAGTCAAATTTCTATCGTTAATATTTAAATTTCTACGGATCTTTCAAATTTGAATTTTTAATAATTTTGCGTCGTTGTACCTTTTGCGGCTATAGAAACACGGGGATTTCAGGACGCTTAAAATCGAATGGTAAATCCGTTGGAATCATCGGTATATGTGGGATCAAGACATCCTCTCCTTTGTATTTTCCCTTGATGACGTTATCCTGAGCTTTTTCACAGCCAGTCTCGTTCCATTGAACAGTCTAGGTGGAATAATGTTACGCAGCATGACCACAACTGAACCTACATTTTGATTTGAAATTGTGAGGTGGTAGTCCATGCGATTCCCGTGAGTTTAAAAATGCTGAAATTCGTGACTGTGTCAACTGATTTGTAAGAAAACAACTCACCTGGAAGAAAAATTTGAATGGTCGCATCGATATCATCGGCATCTTTATTTTTAGCTTTTAATAACGGTATAATTGTGACAGAATGATAGGCAACTTCATAACCCGTCGTCTGAACGTTCGACAGACGACTGAAATATAAACACGCGACAACGAACTCACATCACAGATTTTTTTTTAACCAATGCAACGTAACTTTATTTCGAATTATATAATTAGGACGTCTCACTAACTCGCCTATTTAATACTTTGTTTATAATATAAATATCTACGTATGTACATACATACATTTATACGTAATATACTTCACATTTATAGTATTATTATGATACTATTATTATAGTGTTATTATTATATATTTAAACCCACTTGGCCACAATAGAAAATCAGCGCTGGGCTCACTTGTAAAGGTGGCAGCCAGCACTTGCTGAATTGTGCGCCTTTGCAGTAAAACCATGGCAAAATTTTAATAGATTTTAATGTTTAGATTTTAATGGAGTTTTTGTGGCATCTCAGAATTCATGGTCTGTGGTATTATTTACCATTCACTTCTTTCACTTATGCACAATAAACGAACTGTATTACATAAAACACTAACACAAAATGATATTGTTGTTTTTCTATCTTCCTCGCAATTTTTCTCACCTTTTAAAACTTCCCTAGACTACGACAAACATTTCAAAACCAAAATCAGCTAAACCAGCCCAGCCGTACTCGAGTTTTAACGAGACAAACGAACAGCAATTGATTTTTATATATATAATAATAATATATATTACGAAGACTGATAGGATCTTTTAGCTTTACAATATTTCTGTAGGCTTTAGCTTTGGTAGGCTATTTATAGTTTCTGTTTGAGCGGCGCGGCGGCACCGTTCGTTCGGTTTAAATACGAACTTGTTCGAGACGTATGGTTTGCTTGCTATTTTGTCATTTTTAAGTAACAAAAAAGTAGTGAAGTATTTTTATTATTATAAGACGTCAAACTATCGAAACATATGTACCTACATAGTCTACCTAGACTGTAAGCAGTCGTGGCAAGGTCGATTTAATTAGCGTTCAAAGTGTTTCTGTTGTCGGCCGAAACGTTCTTGAATGTACTATTCTCACCTTATATGTTAATAATACCTGCTAGCATAACGTGTTTTTATTCGTAAAAGTATAATTTAAACGAGTGCAAACTCCGATATTTTTTATTTTCTAAGGCGCAGTTCATATATTATATAGGTATATGGTTATATATTTGTACGTATCTATGTAAGTAATTATGTATGTATGTATATTTATGTTATATATATATATCGGGGAGAACGTTATATATATATATATGGGTATTTATTTTATTATAATATTGTATACATGTATATATTTATTTATCCATTTTCTTCTGTTTTGTTTATATAGGCACTACCTACAAAAGTTTTTGCTTAACACCAATACCGCTGGTTAGCTGGAAGAAAATGCCTCATGGCATTAAGCTCGCCAGTGTACAAATCAAAAGTGCAATAAAGAATTCATTTATTCATTCAGTTCACTCTTTTACCCAGTGTCTTTTGCATCACAATGAATTTTGTATAATTGTTATAAATTTTTTGTTCATCATTTAACATTTTCTTATGTCTATCGTTGTGTAAGCAATTCGTTACAGTCTAATTGAAGCGGAAGCCAGGACTTATATTCACTGCGCCAACGAACCGATTGACCTACATACATTTATATGCAGACTCGAACAGTAATGTACATGATAATAAAATATTAAAATTACATATGTAACGTTATTTTATGTGAGTGAGAATTATTAAAAAGATTTGGTGAGGTGACCGCTTGAATTACTTACGTGGGTGAATGTCAACAAAGTTATATGACAGGACACAGAATACGGGTTTGATACTCCTCAGATCTTTTCCAAAATATTCCGAATATACTGTTCAATCAAGACTATATTTTGAAGATTTGTCTTAAGAAAAACCAAGTAGCACTCATAATACTTTATTCAATTTAGGCCCACAGAAAGCGCATGTTAAAACCTTCGATCAACAATAACTAGATATCGTGTAGGCGCGAAAAATACGTCTCGGTAAATAACAGCTCACTTGAAATGTGAGCTTTTATATTTTGTTTAGTTTGTTTGAAACATGGCCAATGTAAGCACGTTTCAGCAGTGTATTCAAAAGGTGCAAAAATAATACTCGAAAAAGCAATTTAACGGCCAGAGTATCTTACTTTCGCTAAATACATGTTGAATAAGTTATATTTTATTATGTTAAGGTACCTTTAAGATTCCGTTCGGGGCACCATCCATCGAGACGTTTTGCATACCTAATAAGGAAAGCAGAATCTCCCAACTGCGATGTATGCAGAAAAATTGAGGATGTGCATCACTTGATGATGGAGTGTGCCAAGAACCGCATCGAAAGAGTCGTTGATGAGTAGTATAAAAAGTAGTTGCCAGAACATAGGTATTTGTCACAGCGTCTTGGCTGAACCCTGTTCGGGTGAAGCTAAGATGCTGTATGACCTGGTTATGATACCTCATCAGCGACTCTCATGATAGGGCTAGAAAGAAGTAGACTAAATCGAAGCTTGTGCAATCAAGATATTTAACGTTTCACTATAATAAATACGGTTTTATATATTACTAGCGACCCACCCCAGCTTCGCACGAGTGCAATGTAGTGCAACGGGTGAAATCCATTTGAATGAAATACTGTTAAGGGCAGTTTTGATCTACATGACATATACAACGTATGTAATGTATTTATAATTTGATAAAGAATAGTACTGTGTTATGTAAAATAGCTTGATAAATAACACATTATTATTTTTATAAAAAGATAAAAATAGTTACTGTGGGTTATTCTTTAGAGATAAATATATACCATCGTGGACTTTTTAATATATACAATTCCGTGGTAAATTAATTTGATCTATATCGTAAGGTTTAGCCAGCGTCTGCGATTTAAGCGCGCAAAAACATGTTTGTTTCGACATCACGTTACAAATCTTTGAATTATTCGGCTTTTCTGTACTACAATATGTATTATACGTATAAACGTTCCTCTTGAATCACTCCATCTATTACTGAAAACCGAATTTAAATCCGTTTGATAGTTTAAAAGATCTAAGGGAACAGACAGCGGAAGCGACTTCATTTTATAATATATAAAGATACTTTGCTAGATGAATTTAAGACTAGTGCCTTGCGACTCTCACGTAATCTGAGAATGTAGTTTTCTAATTTTTCAATATTGTAAAAATATAAATGGCTATGATGTGTGACAACAGGCGGCGCCGACAAAACTAGCTCGCCCAAGGCAAACCGCTCGACCAAGACAAAGTGCAATCGTCTCGAATGCATACTGACGTAAATATGAAATATACTGTTACGGCTAAATGTGATCGTGCATATTATAATATACTTCTGTTGATTCAAGAATACGATGCACTCCAGCAAAATGATTCTTTGTGACGATCATTGTACAAAGAAAGTTTAATTCATTTCGTATAAAATTAATATTGCGAAAATAATTACTGCAGATAACGTAAATTTGTAATTTAAGAACGCTTTAAACCCCATAGATTACAAATAAAACCTAATAATAAACAATATATCCCATCTGATAGTTAAATCTGTCGAAGCTGAAAGCTTTTTTATTGTAGCACAGCAAAGTGACTGCACTGTGCCTGATGGTGGGCACAGTACAATTCAAAAACAATGGCGACCACCAAGAGACGCGCTATCCCTCACCGGTCACCGCTGTCATGCCGGCCTGCATAATGTCTCTTCACGTTACGCTTGAAGGACCCCATGCTATAGGAAGGAGGGAACACACTGGCCGGGAGATTGTTCCACAGCTTCACGGTACGGCAAAGATAAGAGATTGCGAACTTTTTAGTTCGTGACCAGATAGGATTTACCGTAAAATTATAGCTCTGAATCGCAGCGCGCGTGGTTCAGTTATGAAAAGGAAAGAAGGGATTCAATTAAAGAGATTGTAGCTATCCGGACCTCCAATTAAGTACTGGATATATATTGGCAATTTCCGAGACGTAACACGTCTAAGCGTATCGTTATAGCGACTGCTTCCCCAGCACATGACGATCGCGAACTTGTCTGGCACAATTGCCATATCTTGACAAGTTTCTCACTCGTTTTGTGTTTGTCAATTCTATTCGTGTTGTCAATGAAACCACTGGTGTAAATATGCGGACAACCTTGAAGGATAAACATGGTACAAGTACGTAAAAAGACAAGTGCACACGCAAGCAGACGGGCACGCGATGCTCCCGCGCATCCATCGCCCTTTCCCATTAAATGATTCAGCACAGAACAAAGAACTTGATCGGTTGACGAGACGCGTCCAATATTGTTAATCCGTTTAATAAGTCATGACTAAGTTTCATATGATAACTTAACTGTGATAATTAGTTATTTAATCGATATTTAACAAATTTTAACATTTCTTTTTAATACAATTATTTTTTAATCTGTTAAGTTTTACCGTTTGACTACAGTCTCATTTGATGTTAAACGACGATATCTAAATGCTCACCAGTCAAATATGAAATATCTAAATAAAAATATCTAAAAAGTGAGAATAGAGGAACCAGAAGAAATATACTATAAAATACAATATATTTCTAGAAATTTAATATAATAAAAACACGCGATATAACAAATACACTATATATATATATAACCATTTGGAATAATAAAAGATGACTTACGTACGTGTAGGTACGTTTCCACAAGGAAATACAATAATATCGACATAACTATTAATGTTTCCAATTAATTGTGACATATCTAATTAATTAGCAAATACGCTGGACATGGTACATGCATAGGGGCGCGATTGGACACGCCTTAATCGATATCCACTATTTTGTTAGTAACACCGAAGATCACAATCAAATAATGGACCAAAATGGAATAATGGAGCAAAAATAACCAATAATCAACAATGTGTTACCGAGTGACAGAGCGATGTTGCCGAAACCAACCGACATGACAGTGACAACTGCCGTTGGCGATCTCTCGGTGGTCGCCACTGTTTTTGGATTGTAGTTTGGTTACCATTAGCAGGCAATTTATATTGTCATAATAATGAATAGAAAATATTACTACCACAGATGCGTCCAAACCTTTTTGGAGTCGACGGCTAAACTCTTTAACTGATGAGACAGTTAACAACATACCTGTAACAAATAAGAATATCCTATTATTATTATACACTAGCGGGCCCGGCAGACGTTGTTCCGCCCTGATTATAAAAAAATCCTTGAAAATCCGTTCAGTAGTTTTTGAGTTTATTGTGAACAGACAGACAGATAGACGCGGTAGGAGACTTTGTTTTATACTATGTAATGAAATATAATGGATTTACTGAATTTTATGGTCACAATTTTATTCAGTACCCAGTTTAATATATCAAAAATTATGATTAATTACGCTGCTGTGTTATTGGGCAATCGTTGTTATTATAATTGGCAACCAATTACACTGCTGTAGCATAATTGGCTTTTTAGTACTACAGTGTAAACTCTTTATAACGAATTTCAAAGGACGGAGGAAAGAGAACAAATAAATATTTTTGTAGTAAACCAGCCAAATTGAATTAATTTCTACATTATAGAAAGTTTTTCTTTATAATTACATTACAAAGAGTTTTACAATTTATAACAATAACTTTCAGTATGTGTATTATTAGTCAATATGTGTGTGTTCCCAACCGTTTTTGGTAACAATAACTGTTTCAGTTCTGACACTATAATAACGAATAACGTATAAGCAATAGTAAAATAATTGTCTTCAATAATTTGTTATACAGTTAGAAGAAATATTGTATTTTTGGTTCTAATAATTAGATTTTTTTTATTGCCTTAAAATATTATTTAGCCATCGCAAATTGTAAAAATAAATATTAAAACCTCGCTGTAGCTTAAAAGTCGATATAAAAATTTACGTGAAAATATATTAGTACGAACATATTTATGTACATATATCGACCGATTAGTTGCAAGACCGGTTCAGGGGCGTGTTGTCCGCTTACGAAACAAACGAAGGGTTCCCAACCGCATATTACGAAACCCTCTAAAACGAAACTAATAATATAAATCTGCCCCCAATATAAATCGAATATAAAGGACAATTAAATCTTACAGGTAGGCCAATATAGAATGGATAGGTTTCAAATTTGCTACTGTGTCTAAAATACCCCGATTTAATTATTTTTCCTCAAATTTAGGGGTAAATGTGCAAGTTAGCAAGTTATCACGTCGCGACCGGTTTCACAATTCTCACTGTCGACGACCGGCCAAATGATACGTTCTAATGAGTCTAGATTTTTTGTAAACCAGGCTTTGCACTACCTGCCTGTTCGTATTCTACTTGCAATATAAGATATTATATATTAGGTGCTTTCATTTGAAATTAGCATTATATATAGAAAAAATCGAACGAAAAATATACATATATATATCTAATTATATAAAAATGCAGTGTCATGATGTTTGTCCACGATGCACTCCGAAACTACTCAACCGATCTGCATGAAAATTGGTATTTATGTATAATTTGGTCCAACTTGAGATATTAAGGATATTTCGGTTACTGGCCTAAATCTTTTAAATACAAAGTAAATGATTATCAGTGTTGATTATTGTTATTAATTGTAAGTTTAATCAGTCTCCAACAGATGGCGCTTTGAATTAGTTTGTTGACAAGAAACTGTAGGACCGACTGTTATACTACCGTTATAGATGTCTCATAGATGGCGCGACGTTTTATTAAGTTCTTTTTCAATAACTGAGCCACAGCAACACGTGGCCGGTTCAGCTAATATACGTATATTTTAACAAACGAAGCTTGTACCATTATTATATATGCACTTCCGCCATTTTATATTTATTTGTATGTATTTGTAGTTCAATGATTGGTGAAAAAATTGTGTAAGCAAGAATAAATAAAATCTTTGAAGGCGATTTGGACTGCCTTATCGGATTTTTTGCAAAATATTGTCCAAATTTTGAAAAAAGTGGCATCTGTTAGTGGTAATCACTAGATTTAAAACACAAGCCTAAATATGAGATTAAATTCAATTTGGATGAACTAACCAAACGGCAGGTATTTGTGATCAAAGTGCACAGTTCGACAAAACGTTGATTTCATATGCACGGATCTAAAATTACGACTTATTTTCTAATACAAATATAACATTGTAAACACACTGTTATCTCAATAAACAATTATCTGCTAACAATGAGATATAATATTTAATTAGTTTGCTGCAAAAAAAAAAGAATAATATTTGTCCTTGTGTAACAAGCTACAACTGATATTATCAAGCAAAATTGACTGGAATCCCGAAGATATAAGGTTTCAATTACAATATACGTGTTGTGTTTGTTATATTTGTTTTCATTTCTGTAATCATTAAAAATTACGATGGTTGAAGTTTTTGCAGTAATGTGATTGAATATTTAGTGATTTATTTTTTAATTATTAACTTTACTTCATTCTGCACTAGATATATTATAAAAGGAAGTTGCGTTTGTGTATGTCTATCACCTTAATTTTTCAAAAATTACGCGTCGGATTTTGATACAGTTGTCACTATAACTTAGAGAAGTTATTTCAGAAGGTTTATGTGTAGAATACATTTATATTATTTTTATATACAGAGTAGAGAAAACTCGAGGTATTCTAATGAAGTGGTAAGAAGGAGTTTTCAGGTGCTTACATTTATAACGACGCTGGCGAAACTTTTTCAGAAATACAATAATAATGTAGTACAGGAGTATACATTTAAAAAATGCCTACAGATTCCAAATAGTATACCTATGTTTCTCTGCTAAGAATAACTCACAGTACCCATATTTTTATTTTTTTGCAAATTATTAAAAAATAATTGATTAATTGCGACGTCTAAAAAAATAAAATTTAAAATGTCCATAAAATAAAAAAATAATGTTAGGGTGGACAACCCTTGTCACATAGGGGTATGAAATATAGATAGTAGCCGATTCTCAGACCTATTGAATATGCATATAAAATTTCATAAAAATCGGTCAAACCGTTTCAGAGGAGTACGGTTACTAACATTGTGATACGGGAATTTTATATATAAGATATATATTTATCTGAAGAAAGTTTCTTATGCCGAACGGCAGGTACCGCTAATGTCGCTAAAACGTAGAGTGACATCTCTATTCTCCTATGTACAAATTTACTCTGTTGAAATATGTTCGAAATCATTCAGGGCTTGCAAGCCTTCGATTCCCCGTAGCATTTCAATCGGACTGCGGTAATACTTTTATGGCAATAAAACAAAGACATGATAGTTTTGACATTCCTAAGTGCCTTCTCAGGGCCTAAATTGAATAATGAATTTTTTATTTTGACAATGGCAAATGCTGCAGCAACGCTAAGTAAAAATAACACTGAATCAGGTTTTAATAAATTTTAGCGTCACTCAATTCTATATTTATGAGTTCGAGGAAAAAAATACAAAATCATGAGACTCGCTTTCGGTTATATCTTGAATTGCACAAAATACATAGTAATGTGTTATTTACAAAAAAACTTATCACTTCAATCTGACAAGTATACGTAACATATCTAAATATATTATTATGTTGCAATGTTTTTTTTTATCAATGACTTTACCGAGGTCACTTGCTATCATAATAGCGTCACTCCATGCATTTACTTCAACCGATTATGATAAACGCTATATGAAACTCGAAAATTCAATTGTACGGTACATTGTTATGGTAAACTAGCTGTGCCCGCGACTCCGACCGCGTGGAACCTAATGTAAAAAAAATCTGAATGTATTAAGTTCATTTACTTATCTACTTTTCGCTCACACTTAAGTCACGTCGTCATTCAAATTAGAATAACTTTGATAGAGTGAGCCAATTATAATGAAAGCAAAACTAAATGTTACACGGGAATATGCTTTATGCTGTGAGGTTTTATCGTGAACGTAGTACTCTAGTACAAACAAACAGAATGACAGACATTTCAAAAAATTATTGAAATGTATTTTGTTACCTATTCCTAGGTTTTTTTAGACAATTTTTTTCACGAAAATCGTAACAGTACAAACACGTTAGATTAACATTCTTATTATATATCTAGATAGACACAGATAATAAAGCATGCCCCAAATCAAAATACAATTTCTTTTTTTTTAGGCCACTGGACACACGTCTTTTAAGTTTCACTTCGAGGAATTTTTATAATCGACGAACAAAATGTATACGTCATGTAAAAAATGGTCCGACTATTTTTGTAGTAATTCATGATGTTTATGTATGTTTAGTAATAATTTATAATCCATTTCATTCATGCATAATAACCAACTGTATGACACAAAATGACATAATTTTTTCACAATCATCACATACGTTTACAGTTAAATATTGTAAGTTTATGAATTAAAATAAAACCAGGACATGACAGATCTCATGAGAGATCAGAGCCCTCCAAAAATTCAACCGAACCGCACTTTTAACTAGTTTTGCCAGGTGAGGTATAAATTCAGAATAATAAAAGTCAGGATATTCATTTTATAATATCTACAAATACATTTGTTTCTATACAAAAACATCCAACGAATTATTCTATAGAGAATATACGAGTAAATCAATGCAAATTGGATAAGTAGGACTGTTTCTACAGACCCTTGTAGCTACAATACGACATTTGATTACACTAATTCTAAGGTCAGTAATGCGGTGAAGCTGTTAAGACCTTGCTAGGTCAATAGCGTAGTCAGTTCGAAAAAAAAAAATTCTATGATAACCAGTTTTATGAAATAGAAGATATAAAAAAGAATTCCTCTCGGAATGTAACGTTTAGCTGAGTTGTTGTTGCAGAAACGAGTATAAGAATACGCTCGTCAAATAAACCATCCCGGGTAACGTCCGAGCCGTGCACCTGGTTTGCATCTTTACTCTTCGTACGTCATGAGCGCATGCGCAAACCTGCAAAATATTAGTTCAGCCACACGAGCCCGCTACACCAACGCGGCGGAACCAATAAACAACCGTTACACAAAACTATAATTAGAATAATGGACTTTTAACCAGACTCGCGGATCTTGCGAATTCTATATCGTGGTTATACATATATATAACCGTAAAATAATACAACTCTTCAAATGCACTGAGGTATCAGACGGGGAATACACCAAGCCAACGTCGCAAGTGTACAGTGTTGGAATTAGTCAAAGTACTTAACAAAACAAAAAGCAGAGAAACAGTCTATGCCTACCATTTCTTATAAAGCCGGTATGGGTAACATTTAGGAAGTTGCGAGAGAAATTTCCAGTATTATCAGCAAAATTGCGGTCTGCGAATAATCGCTAATCGTGTATTATAAATGGAGAACAAAACTAATGACAAACCAAAAGTTAATCAGTCAGTAGATCGGTTCTCCCACATAATTGATCCCAACAAACCATCAAATATATCATGAACTAAATAATATTACTACATTACTAAAATCGCTTCAGCAATTCTAAACATAATTATTAATGTTTTAAGAAAATTTACGCTCGAGTAATTTCGTTAAAACTTTTGTTCAATTTCCTTATCACTTAAATTTCCGTGTTTAGAGTGATATGCATAGAGCTACCGTCTGTGTCATTCAACAGATCGTGTCTGCTATAGGTCAATAACCTTGGATGTTTAATCGGAATCTGTTATTCACCTTGATAAGGTCATAAAACGTCTGGATGCAGTCAAGGGTGTTTACAACATCCACTGTCCGATTACAATATGACAGCAGCATACAAATGCAAACTTACGTTCAGCGTAACCGAGCATGAATTCGCATTATATTAGAATATCTAACGTTTCTTTATTCTTACTCATAACCACTACTTTAACAGATTAGTACTTATGGCTATCAAATAAATCACCTTATGGTAGAAAAAACGACGAGCCTCAAAAATAATTTTATCAGTAGTCCATACTTGAAATTGAAATGAAAGACATTCGGTATCCCTGTACTCGCTACATTATGTAATTTTTGAAAATCGAACAGCATTACTTTTTTTACGCGATTACATTACGCGAAATAACTTACAACTAGTAACAAGAGTTCTATATATAAAATTGACCGCTACCAATCAGGAGAAAGAAATAAGGATACAATGACGATTCACAATGTTATTGCGTCTAATGCAAAATAATAAACTCGTATCTCTCACAATATTGTAAATTTATTTACGTTTTGTGTAGTGTGCAAAACGTATTGTCACGGTACACGTTGTCGTTGATTAGATCGTGATAACAAAGCGATAAAGGATCGTCGTCCTAAACACAAACCTCTGCTTGTAAACAACGGGATTTACATCTCATTGCAGTATTTATATGACTTGTACAAACAGAGGAAGAAATACATTTGTTTCGACTTTGTATATCAATTAGTTTTGGATATAAATAAAAATTACTACTTGCAAACACAAGTATATTACTGCATACAATAGAAAAAAACGTGACAAAATAACACTTTGTATTTGTTTTAAAATAATGTAATATCATAGACATAAGAAGAAAGACTCGACATTAGGTGAGATTTCTAACCCATACAACATCAGTCATTAGCAGCAAATATTACCTCAACTAATATTATAACTGCCAATAATGAGTTTCTTTGTTTGTTCGTTACGCTTTCAGGCTGAAACTACTCAATCTGTCATCGCGAAAGTTTACAAACACGTTGTCAGAAGTAGAGAAAAGGACATGTAGTACCTTTTTTCCAGACAAAATGTATGTTTTTCACACGATATATCAAACCTACAATAACGCGAACGAAATCCCAGCAAAAGCTAGTATCCTTATAATTAGATATCAAAGAAAACTTTTTTCTTCCGGACATTGTAAATGAAGACCAATGCCACCTATTTCGTTCTAACATGTTACTGCCTCAAATTCAAATAAACCAGAGAGAAATACTACTGCATTTGACAAAAGCCGACTCTTTTAATAATATTTTTAAACAGGATCACAAGTACCAAGCGATTTACCCATCACATTGACTACAAAGCACAAACTCGACGAAAAGTCCGTAACTTTTCACAGGCTTGTACCGGATGAATATTGAACATATATATAATCGACATTCTCCCGGTCTGCCCATTTGATCCCCCTTCTAACACAAAATAAAACCTCTGTAGTAGCTAAGAGAAAGTATGCTTTCTATTTATCTGCAAAGCGTATTACGTAACAAGGAAGCCGGCAGAAACACTTGAAAGCCGACGTATAAAGTACATGGCTAGCTTTGATTTAAGTTATCCATACAAATTTGCAAGGCAGTTCGCGTCTACTATACATTCATCATTGTGACTTATATGAAAGCGTTATTCCAAAATTATAAAGCCCTGAAAATGATTTAATTATGGTTGACCGACGGATATAATATAATTCCAATGGGGTTACCACTCGCGTAGTGTCACAATACTTCAAATCAGATTTCTGATAAAATTATACACATATTCACACTGAAAAATATTATAATTTTCATTACTGATAGTGATCTTCATCACTGATGAATAGTAATAGAAAAGCAAGTATAATACCAAAATAAAAAAAAACCTAATTCATAGATTTCTATTATTAATTAGATGTGAACTACAACGTTATTTTTAAGCTCTTTTATTCTTAAAAGGCTTTTAAATATTATATGGTTTCTTTTATACGTGAATATCTATTGTAGACCATGTTGTATTTACCTAAACAATAAAACTAGTTTTGATACCATAAAAGAATAATGTACGATCGAGATATTGTTTGATTCAATTAGGTTTGATGTTTTTAGTTCACTTTATCATGAAAATACAATCGCCATAATTAACAAGAGAAAGTCAGAATGTCTGCTATTGACGATTTTTCCAGTAATTACTATTGTAAACAATATTCTCTAACATTATAGGTATATTTAATAGTTAAGTTAAAATATTGCAAGAGGTTGTACTTGATGGCACTTTGTGTCGACTTAATTTTCTTTTAACTTCATAGTTTGTTCTATTTATCGATTAATATAATAAAATATAAACTAAAACATGACCAGACAAAAACCTATGATTAGAAAAAAAAATCATACAAATGTATTTAGTAGTTTTATAAATATGAATTATACGGCCGAATATAATATTTTTCTTATGATTTTTCGGAGAAAAAAATGTATATTTTTTAAAGAAAAGTTGGCAACACAGCTTTCTAGATTAGCTACCGTTGCCAAGTTTATACAATTGAGTTTAATATTTATTCAGCCGGAGACAATGAGAATCAATACGGGACCTTAAGACTCCATTATCCGACGTACATTTAAACAAGATTAGAGAACGCTCTGCGCAGTGGAACTTTCTGTTCATATTACGTATTTATTTGTAGACTCTTCCTCATGTTTAACAATACGCATCACATTTACACACCTTTATCTTTACGCTGAATGTATAAGATACGCAGAAGACATCGATCAACGTTTATCTGTATTAAAACCTTTTGTTTTTGTTTTTGTTTTTCTTTTAATTTATTACGATTTAGAATTAACAAACACGACATGATATATTGCGACTCTGCCATATTAAGTCCCCTTTTACACATTTTAACAAACAACTAATACGACAATTCTTCTATAGTCTTACATCTGCATATATTTAAAAAAAATCTCATTTCATGTTGATATAATAGCTGCGCCCGTTTTTTTATTATTTGTTGCAATTAATAATCGCTTTATAGCAAAATGGATATTGTATGTATTTTCTACCAACACACAGCAATTCTATAGTAAAACGGATAGCATAAAAACTCAATCCATAAAAAACCCAAGCTTATCAAGGTTAGTGGTCAAACGGTATTGAGGTAAATCAATCTCGAATATATAAGCCGACATCCATTGTTATATATATAGATATGCTAACGGATACGTAACATATAAATAGTGATAAGAAACAATAAACAATATTCTTGAACATTGATAACAAATGTAATTCTTCTAGATGGTTCATTTCGCAAACATGTCACGAGTGAAATTAATCAGCGACTCATCAAAACAAATATATATCGTTTGTCACCGGGTACTTACTAAGAAACGCATTCTTAATACCTCTCAATTCGTTGAATTTGAGCTTTAAATATCCGGATAACGGGTAAAATCCTGCTCTTTCTATGAATCTACACTCACAACGGTTTTTATTGTTAGACTAGGTTTCCTCAAGAGTTGTTTTCTATGAGTGTAAATGTGGCATTTTGTAATCATTCAACATAAAAAATGCAAGATTACTGACGAGGGCTACAATACGACATGTGTAAACTAAAATGAAAGTTATTAGTTGATAGACAATAAGAAATTATCTATCTATAGCGAAAAAAAGACACGTGAATGAAACTTTTTTTATTGTAGCACTTTGCCTGATGGTAAGAACAGTACAATCCAAAAACAACAGCGACCACCGAGAGACAAACTATCCTTCGCCGGTCGCCGCTGTCATGCCGCCCTGCGTAAATGTCTCTTCACGTTACGCTTGAAGGACTTTTTTTTTTCGAATTGACTACGCCATTAGACTGACGGGCAATCATAGCTTAACCGGACTACGCGCGTGAAGGACCCTATGTTATAGGAATTAGGGAACACACTGGCCAGGATATTGTTCTACAGCTTCACCGTACGGTAAAGGTAAGACGTTGCGAAAATGTTTATTTCTGCTCAGATAGAATTTATCGTAAAACTGCGGCTTTGAAGGCCAGCGCGCGTGGTTCGGTTATGGAAAGGAGAGAAAGGGATTATTTAGTTTATTATTTAGTTATTGAATTATTGAATAACTCTTCAGAACATTCACCATGATACAGACGGTACAACAATTTAAATTTATAACTATTTATAAATTTATTCTTATCTAATATAATTATATATACTCCTTGAAACAATAGCTAATTAATATTTATGTGTGGAAATTTTACTTAACATATCAAATTATATTAATTATTTAAATGACTACTTTACAAGTTTAGTTCCATTGAAAATTAATACGTCTACTTCTAAAACTTAAAGTGGCACGAGAACAGTTTTATATTCGTTTTGAAGTAACACTGTGTGTTTATTACCTTCAACTTTAAAGTTATATGTATATATAAACAACTGCGTTTTAAGTCGCGCAAAGCAGACTACAGTGTTTAAATTAATGCGTTAGGTTTCTTAAACGGCTTTTCAAGTCTTGGACTTTCATAAAAATTGGATAATTCTTTCGATAAAAGCTTACATTTAAGCAATATTCCATCGAATTGGACGTCTAAATAAACTTTCTCAATTCAACAAAACCGCTCCTCACCACTCTCAACTCGACGCATCGTGCAAACGCTTACAAAACTACATAAAAAAAAACACTCGACAAAAACAAAACAAAAATCACCTACCGATCTCCTTTCTCGCGTAGTGGCGATCGTTGTGCGAACTTGTGGTGCCGAACGCCTGACCCATCTTCACGATATCACAGCGCTTATATGAGATCCAAGAAAAAAAAATAACAACCAAATTTAAAACCGTACTATCTTTTTTAATGTACGACGCATGCACAACTGTGAAGCGCGTCCTCACCGTACAGAGTATCGTTTGGAACTAAGTTCAGCGGGGCCTGACCGACGAGCGGCGCGAACCGCTGGAGGTGACCGATAAGCCTCCCTGCTGACCTACTTATCGCTGACGATAGTAAGGGACAGCGATACCGATGCATCCAGCGGACACGCTCTGTTTGGATTCGCGGCTGCCGACAACATATGCGTAAACGCTCCAAAAGATATTTCGCAAATTTTGAATTATGAGATTATGAATAAAACATGGAAGCCACTACATGAATAAGATTCCGCCAAAAGCTCAACATTCATTAACTCTCCCCTGTGACATGTCATCTCAGTCTTCACACCTTTTATACATATATCATTTTCACACAATCTATCCATACCATTTTCGGTCTTCCTCTAATCTTATATCGGTCCACTTTTATACTCAAACTTTTCTATTTACATGGTTTTCATCTCTCCTCACGACAAACCCATACCATGCTCAAGTATTACTCCTCAACTTCTCTGTTAATGGTATTATTTTCAAACTTCCTCTGATATACTATTTCTTAATCTTATCCATTCTAGTCATACCACACTTCCACTTTAACATTCGCATCTCTGCCACATGTAATTTTCTTTCATACGTCTCTTTTGTAGCCCAGCACTCAGATGTATACAGCATGACTGGTATTATAATAGTTTTATATACCTTCCCCTTCAGTTTTATTCATGGGTCACAAGTTATCCCACACACCTTTCGCCATTTCATCCAATCTGCATTGATCCTATTCCTCACGTCTTTGTCTATGCCGCCGTCGTTTTGGAGCAATGAACCGAGATACCGGAAAACTAAAATAAACTCAACATTCATTTTTATTAATTATGATCTCAACAGAAATAAAAATAAACCTATTCTATCCGTTCAGATACGAGTTCGATATTGAAAAAAAAACGCAGACAGCAAATTTGCATAAACTCCACTTAGTACGATTGTTTGAGCTGCTCTTCACTTTATCAAATTCTCACGGCTCATATAATGAATGCTCACCAGACAGGAAAACATTGGAAAATCACTGCACCAGTTAAAAAACTTCTTATTAATATAATTTAAAAATTGTGAGATAAAGTAAACTTATTGAAGAGAAATTATCGAATAAGATCAAATTCATTGAAAATAGAATACGTACAGAACGTTTGTCTAAGTGATTATATCACTCAAATCTAGATTGTTCTCAATAATAATCGTACGAGTACCTTCATATAAATAACTATACGGTATTATTACAAGAACAAAACCAAAAATTCACTAGTTTTACTAAACATTGTCTAAAATCTTATTCAACACATATTTAAAATAATTTATTACAAAAACGTATCTAGCAAAAAAAATCTGTTTAAGTTTTTCATAGAAGCAACTCTGAATAGCATTCATTCAATTCAATCTTATTATTCAAAAACGTTCCATTACTTATAGATATTTTGTAAACAATTGGAATTTGCCAATAATATTTTTGTTCTTTATTTATTTTGAGTAAAATTGGTTATTATTAATTTCATAGATTTCAAAGAACAGCATAATCTCAGTTTAAATACATTGTCAATATGAATAATATCATATAGTAGTAGTTATGATTTATTTATGACTCTAGAATTATTCAATATCTACATCTACCAAATTAGTTATGACCACGAAATCCATAATTTACTACGAAGCGTCTCTTTGCCGACAAATAGAAATTCAATCAATCAAAAGAATAAAATAAAAACCGTCAACTTAGACAAGCGTTACACTATGTTTAAATATACACCTTATCTGCCTCTAAGCAAGGGTGAAACAGTTTCTTGTAATAAAACTTTTTTAAACAAGCATTCAACGTTTATTACGTTTATATTTAAATCTTATTTTCTCAGTTTTACCTCTTAGACATTCTCACAATATCTAAAAGAAACCATCACGATAGCTTCATTTAATGGAAAATTATTGGAGTTTTAAGATACTATGATTATTATAAGCACTACACGCGTTCAGCAAAGTGTGTTTTCTTGCCGCGCAAAATGGGGCAAGCGATGTGATACTTATGTTTTTTTCCTCTGTACATAAAATATATTCGATGCAGACGAAGTCACGGGGAGATAGTAGACAAAAAGACGACAAAGATATAATTTCTCAACTTGTATAACAGACCCAATAAATATAATGGATTGACGGTGTAGAGTTACAGATGCTACTGAACTGTTTACAGTTCAGGGTGAATCCAGTCAGGACAACTTTTAACCAAAACCACAATGCATCATCGATAGAGAAATCGCGAGTGCGGTCGCGGTTGTAATCTAATCAGGACAAATTATTTTTTCAATAATGTAAAATAACATTTTAATTCAGCGTCACTTGTGACTAATTGGGCCGAAACTTAAAATAACAAAATGTTGCGACTTGCCACAAGATGTCGCTATCCTATATCAACCGGAATAACACCCAATATTAGGATATATTGAAATCAAGTTAAATTGAAAAAAGTAATCAATTCTATTAATATTATAAAGCTGGAGGGTTTATTTGTTCGCTTGAACGCGCTAATCTCAGGAACTACTACTGGTCCGAATTGAAAAATTCTTTCAGTGACAGGATAGCTCATTTATCGAGTAAAGCTATAATAGCATGATGCTAAAACCAATAGGAGCGTAACACCAATGAAGAATGTTTCAAAACGGCCTTTTTTTTCTTTTGAGGGCGTTAACCCAAAGTAACTAACACTTTAATAGTGCGAATGAAACCTTACTGTGGTACGCCATCTTGTAAGATAATAAAGAGTTACTTTCTCCTCAGTGTTTGTAAGCTGAATTCAGCTTTCGAGATCTGCATCCAGTATTAGATTTTTTACAGAACTGTCTATCAACTTTTCATTCGTGATAGCGTAAAGATAAAACAATCAATATTTGATTCCTACCACATGCTAATAACAGACAATAGGCCGTTAATTGCACATAATCAGTACTAAACTAACAAGCATGTTATGCGATAATTAATTAGAATCGTTATGATAATACACGAACACGGGTTGCACACCACTTCACTAATCACTATATTACTGTTACCACAATAGGATAAGCTTTAAATTTCAATATTTTGTATAGGTTTATTGTCGTTGCTTTTTTGTAAATACATATTAAAAGATTAGGTCTCTAGTATCGTTTCAAGAAGTGCTTGGCGATGGTTTATAAATGGTTACTTAAGTCAGTATTAAAAAATATCTAATTACTGTACTATAGCAGTGGGTACAGAAGATACCTATTCTGAAAATGATTTAATGTTAATTGAAGACTCGACGAGCGGGATTAAGATATAAAAATTATAGCTACTTTAAAACAATGTCATAGCTGTGAAATAAAACCGACGGTACTGCTATTTCACGGGTCATAAATAAAAACGTGTTTATGTAGAACAAATAGAATTACGGAGAAACTTAAAACGCCTTCTTTAAGTCTTTCTTTTGCGATTACATACGCAAGAAACGACAAGCCATCCGAAGTTTTTTTAATCTACTCCGGCCGTCTTTAATTCAGAAAAGAATTTCCGCAAGAGACTCGCAGCCAATGAATTATTTTTTAGTTCTCTATATAACAAATATGAAATTATTATTTGAAAAATAGCAGATTCATTCATACCATTTTTTAATTCCTTACTTCTAGACCATTGTATATTCACAGACAAAGTCCGAAATGCGACAAACTATAAGGAAGTCCAGTGTTGCAGATTTATCACCACATGATCCAGTAATCCAATTACGTACAGATTCCCTACCAACCTGCTCAATACTGAATATAATATACCGGCTCATCGTGGAATGCGACACTCTACTAGCCGCTTAAAATAACAGTGATACAAAACTCACACAAATTGTTTTTCATTTCGTATAAAAAATATCAGTGATCCATAATATACTCCACGCCAATTACAATATATATAAGAATAGGCAGTTTTGATGGCATCTTAGTCCGTCATGTAGTGGCTTTTAATTCTATTTGTAATCTTGTGTTATTCGACTCTATATTTTGTATGTATAAAACTAAAAAAGGGCCTATTAATTAAAAGTCGCAGAATGCTAAAGTCATCGACTCGAGTACATCAGTACTGACCGACCATCAGGTCATAGCTGTATATAATATGGCATTGAAACTCAAGTGGAAGGTGTATAAAACTATTTTATAATAAGGCCAATCGTATCATTACATAGTATAAAACAAAGTCCCCTACCGCGTCTGTCTGTCTGTCGGTTCGCGATAAACTCAAAAACTACTCAACGAACGAACTACTACTGAACCAGTGTATAAAGTGATTCATGAGGATGGTTTTGGTATATAATCTGTCAAGGATTTTTTTATAATCAGGGCGGGACAACGTCTGCCGGGCCCCTTTAGTATAGGTATATATCCGAATCCATTATATAGATCCAAATGTTGGGCCACGAGAGGGAGATAAGAAAAAATTACATGTGGCAGAGATGCGAATGTTAAAATGAATGTGTGGTGTAACTAGAATGGATAAGATTAAGAATGAGTATTTTAGAGAAAGTTTGAAAATAGTACCGGTGACAAAGAAGTTAAGGAGTAATAGGTTAGTATGGTACGCGCATGTCATGAGATGAGATGAAGATGGACGGATATAGGAGTAGAGGAAGACTGAAAATGGTATTGACGAATTGTGTGAAAAATGATACGTATACTGAGATGACATATGACAGTGGAAAAGGAAAACATGTTGTGCTGCCTAACTTAGGTGGGATAAGGGTGAGAATAAGAAGTTATATATACCGAATGGGACCGGTACCTAAGATAAAACACCTACTTAATACCTATATCAATCATATCGCATTAAATCTTTTTTTATTTTCACTTTACTATTCTGTTGTCCTTTTTCATTTTATTTTTGGCAATCTATCTTATAGTGGATTATTACTACGATTGTCGAGTAGGAAATGATATTATAAGTTTCTTGCGATCATATCAATGTTCTAACAAGACTGTGGCCATCTTGTTAGAACTTTCTAGGGAGTTTCTGTGGCAAGTCAGAATCCATGCTCCGTGGTATTAATTCCCATCCACCTAACTTGTGCACAATAACCAAACTATATTACGTAAAACACCACTAATATTACAAAATATGGACTCAAATAATACAAGATTATCAATAAAATATTAAATCCACTACATGATATTCCAAGATGGTGACAAAAACTCCTGTTGTCCTTATTGTGTGCGATATTTCCATTATGCAAAACAACATCCCGCTCGATCTACGTTGACCTCTATTTAAACCCATATTAGTAATATAACACTGAAATTAAATATAGTATTATTAGAGTTTAGTCACGTAGGATGTGCAGTTCTTAGAAACAACGGTGTTTCGCGGTACTGAAGACTTGTGACGTCACAGTGCTAAGTAACTCTGTCAACATGTATGTCATTAACTCAGAACAGTGATTTACTTCGGAAATATTTCGTAACGTATGTAGGTCGCTTACCTGGAACAAAAGGAAACAAGTTTAGAATCGCAAAAGTTCCCAGAATTTTGTACTCAAATAAAATAGGTAAATAAATATAAAGAGACAATTTAACGCCAAACATACCTAAGCATACCTTGATGATAACTATACGACATATATACTATACTTATATAGAGGATTTCGGAGCTGACAAACGTTATGTGTGGTGATCAAACCCACGAACTCTCGAGTAAACAGTAGAGCTTACTACGACTCTATCACGAGATTGTATAAGCAAGTGTAGCTGAAAATTTTACACCACTTTAAAATCACTTCCGTACTGCGCGTAACAGATAGAGATCTATACTAACGTACCTATAAAATCAGACTAAAAATACTTTATTCCGTATAGACCCAGAGAAGATGCTAATAAACGTCAAAACTCTATAATCCATTCGGAAAATAACCCAGTCATCGAAAAGAATTAACAAGAAACTCGATCTCGTTAAATTTATTATTGTATATAATTTTATAATAGTGCATTATAGTTACAATAGTTTGTAGGGGATATACAGATAGGAGTGTTATTTCACCATATAATAAAAGTAGCCTTTTAACATCAAAGCCTGCTTAATATGGTGTTTGAACTTACTATCCCACAAATCGGTGATGAGCTTTCCAACATTGTTACAAAACCTAACAGTAGTACTTTAAACAAATCTGGTGTTATTTCAGTCTGAAACATGGGATAATTGATTTGTGATCAAAGTCATACCGGTTTTAAAAATGAATGATAATTCTGTAATGCTATTGTTTTGCTGGTGATTTATGAAGAGACACTGTAATGCTCAATATTTCCTTTTAGTCTGTAATTTATATTACATGTAATCTATGAAATAACTATGTTGAGGTAAATATAAGACAGTATTAGCGCCTGCTCATTTTCTAATAGCAACATATTATATTCGCTCGTTGCTCTATAATTTCCCACAGGAGCCAAAATACATAAAGTTAGTTACACGGTGTATTATAAATAACTAGCAGCCCGTCCCGGCTTCGCAAGGGTGGACAATTGTTTTAAACATAAGTGGATTGGCTAAAACTGATTTTAGTCTTGAAAATCTTGTACCCACGACCCAACCCAGAATCGAAAATCTTACAGAAAGAAATGTCTTCTGTTCGAGGGTAGATGATTGTACTAATCTAACAAAATGATAAGATAGAAAAACTACCCGGTGAATTCATCTGTTTTGGTGTGTGATAGCTTCACGGGAACTACTCTTACTACTCTACAGTATCTGCTAAATTAAGTCACAGTTAAGCTAAACACTGGTGAAACCCGCCATATACGTGTGCAATATTTCTTTGTCTCCAAATGAAGTCATCTGAAAAAGGCTATTTACGTACGTTTTTCAAAAAATTAGCGGATTAACTGTGATTATTTGCCAAAAGGCTTTTTATTGGTTCTGGTGGTTCTTCAATATTAGGAAGAAGTACTTTTCCAGATGCGCAGCAATTACCATTTGTTTCATGACTCCATTTTTAGCATAACGTTTAGTACAAATCTTATTGAATTCCCCAATTTGGATGATGTTCTGATGAACATAATCAATTTGTGGATTGTAACAGAATGCCGACCTATTACTATGAGCTAAAATTCTATAGCGCGAATGTGCTCTGAAAAAAGGCAAAATATTCAACAATGCGTGCATCCACTGCGTAGGGAGCCGACCGCACGCACACACCCTACCTCGGCAACGACGTGAGCGAAATTTTTTTTTTTAGATGACATTTTTCTTTTGAATGCAATGGCCGATTTTAATAATTCAAAAAGTTATCTACAGGTGAAACAGTCTGAAATTAAAAATTTATTTGGATAAGGATTAATATAAAGACATGAATAACATGGTATTTTAGGCATGGTATAGTTTTTGTTAAGATTTCTTTCAAAAATGTAGTTATAGTGACATAATCACAATAGCTGGACATATGGTACCGTGAGGTTTATTATAGATATTAATTTGTTCTCTAATATTGTAGAACATATTTTTGTTCTATCATTCATAGTTTCCGGAGCGCATGCGATGAAAGTCATTTTATGTCAATATTTTTCATACCTTGGATTACATTATTGAAATTTTAGTAGGGATCCCTATTTTATCTAGTAATAAATATAGCCTATGTTACTCAGGGATAATGTAGCATTTTAATGATGAACGAATTATCTGTCCAGTAATTATTGCGTTTATTCGTAGCAAGCATACAAAAATACAACATGTCCTCTTTATAATATTAATGTACATTTATCTTTAAATCACTATACAACGTCTATAAATCTAACTATCTCAGTAAATATATGCGAATAGTATACAAAACAGTTTTTAAACCTCATCTATTATTTAGTATTTCCGCCTAAATATTGAACACATAAATATAATCGATTACAAAAAAAACTCATCGTATGTCAATTGTATACCTTAATACGGGCTTATATTTGCTAATTTGAACTAGTAGCAACACAACAGTTTGACGACAAAGAAGCAAAAGTGGAGGAAATATGAACATTCGAGAAATGCTTGCGTCTACCGCCATCTAGTGAGCTGAAACCGTACTACAGATTATGTGATCACAAGTTTTTGGCGGTAATTTAACTATACAGTGCTTTTTATTTATTATTCATGAACTTTCCTTATTGGAACGTATAATGTGTCATATTGGTCACTTTTTCCTAAATACAGTCTGATTATTGTGAAATTTATTATAGATAATAAAAATAACATAAACGCTACTCGAAAAATTGTAACAAAAGGACCGGCATTTTGTTACAATACTAAACTCACCAGAAGCTATTATACAACACTAAACAATTATCTACTTAATAATAGTAAAATAAAGCCTTCTTGGGGCCAAAATAAAGAAAAATTTGTAATAAAATCCTCATGTTCTTTTGGAAATATGCTAAAAAAATACTTTAAGGGCAATAAGGAAACTTCCAAGAATTTATAGGACACACATCAACAGCTCATGTACCTTGGTCTTCATAAACCTTGCGAGAATTCATGAACGCGCGTACGCATTCCTGAATGTCGAGTATTAAGCATATCCTTAAATAGAATGTCCCGATGTTAGTTTCATTTGTATCCCCCAATGTGTACAACACAAAGCGTTCCAGGAGCATTCACACAAAGTGAAGACACTACGAAAATAGCTCGACCGGGTTCCATCCTTATTAGTGGGTCAGTGACACCGTCATACATTTATTTATGAAGGCAAGATCTTTATGTATATGTAATTATACTGACAATTTTACGTGCAATTACAACTCCTAACGCTTCTTTAAACGCTATCATGCCGACCTGCAAGACTATTCAATTGGAAATACATCATATGATGGCAAAGCTTGATACATCTAAGCGTACAAATATCTTAATTATAGAAGAAAATAGGAATAGAAGGAGAAAATTCAACGCTATGAATGTATTAATTGTTAAGAACATATCTATTAACGTCTACAACAGACAAAGAAAAGCAGTATCTACGAGAATGACGAAATCCACGCTGCGAATTAAACGACCAAATGAAGTGTCCTTGCAATGAGGCGCGACATCGGATAAATCAAGCCGAACGTTCGCTTGTCGCATCCCGTCGTGTCGCGTCTTTGCGAGAACGCTAAACTCGGTATTTGAATTTCAAAACGTGTTCGGGTGTCGCGATAGCTTATATTAGACATTCGATTGCTCACTTTAAATATTAACGCGGTGAAAATTCCTGCATAGTAAGTATCAATTCACAAACTAGGATCATTCTGTGTCCTTTTTATCCCTTTCAGTTACCAAATTTTTTTTTTGTATTGTAGCACGGCAAAATGACTGAACTGTGCCTGATGGTAAGCGCAGTACAATCCAAAAACAATGGCGACCACCGAGTGAAACACTATCCATCGCCGGTCGCCGCTGTCATGCCGGCCTGGAAAAAGCTGGATATGCACAGGGTGATCCCGAAACGCGACTCGCAGAAGCGAATCACTATGACGGGCTTCAAGACCCTACCACCCCGCTTTCGCCATCGCCTTGTTCGTTATTCAGCAGGGTGCACCACGTGCAGGTGAGGTTGGCGTGGGTGTCTCAAGTCTTAAGATGTTATGCGACACCCCTTACACCCCAAACTATATAACTAACTTTATACAATAACTTTGCCTATATGAATAAAAATAAGGGTTTTATTTTTGCCATGACAACGTCTTATAAATCGATGATCGCCGGCTGCACGCATGAAAAATCATGGCTCATTGTCATGTTCCTCCTGAGCCGAGCGTACAAGCGAAAGCGTGGAACAAGCGATAGATAGGCGCGATAGGCCAAAGCGTTCGACTTACACAGATTCGCGGTGTTGGATGCAAGGCACACTTTAGCTTGTTGCCAAGCGGCGATGTGCCTTAAGCGCTCGCCTTAGTAGTCCGGTGAAGCTATGAGGGCCCTTCTCAGGCTAACAGCGTAGTCAGTTCGCAAAAAATAATATTAATAATGTCACGCGAGATGTTTTGAATTTTTTGCAGGGCATGTTACCGTACGAGAACCGCAAATCGAGTCTAGTGTTTTAAAATGTTTTATAACAGTATATCATGAGATTTATAATTGGGACGTGTTTGGCATTATCCCACACGCCGAACCAGACGTCCTGACGTCATCACTGAGTACATTCGGTTGGCGTCGCGTCGGGGAGCGCTCTGACTCCAGCCGTCGAAGGTTTAGAGCACAGCCAACAAATCATACAAAACAAAAATATAAATGAAATCAGATTTAAAGCCATGTTTATACCAATTATTTAGGTGTATTTGTTTCTAATCTAGATTGCATGAGTTTATCGAACTCTGAAAGCACGCGGAGAAATGAAATCAGGACTGTAAAATGCAGATGACCGTCTTTATTTTTGTGATACACAACTTCATGTTTCACTTCAGTGGAGTCCGATAGGAAATGAAATCGATGCCGCTAATAAATTATCGCTCGTTAAATACTGATTCACTTTTCATTTAAAGACCTTTAACCGGCCTTTTGACCGACCTTACTGATAATAAGTGAAAGTGGAAGAATAGCACCCTATAGGTATTGCAGAACGTTGTCGTCGCCAAGTCGACCCATACTTTTAACTTCTTATAACTTACTGTAGGACTCATTACATTGCTAGATTTACTCTTAATAGTTTATCGAAATGGAGTTAGGTACAAATACTACTATCCAATAAATATTCCACTTAGGCGCGATTGGATAGTTTTTATCTATAAAACAACTAGGTGGTAGAGGTTTTTTTTAAGTACGCCCACCTAGCAACCACCGTCAATAAAAAAAAAACTGTCGCCAAGCACCAATTATAGACATGTTCCAGCAGCTGAATTTGAGAGCCAGTCTCCTCTCACTTCGCTTAGCGTGTTATTATATTGGGATACATCATTATTTAATATATAAATGAGGCAGAAAGGTGATGAGTAAAAGGGGTACAAAAGTATAATGAAAATTGCATTTGGCATGTGTCAGTAAAGTTGTAAAGACGATTAAAGTTGTAAATAAATACAAAAGTGATTTATCTGCCAAAATCTTGCTGCAAAACAATCACGATATAACAAAAATAGTTCTTACATATAGTATGTATTTTCTCCTATCACTAATGGCTTAACCAATCTACATAGAAAGAACAATCAGAAGAGCAAATATACATTAATAAACAGTTAGTAAATATTAGTTCACTGATTATGTATTTAGGACAACTCCCTGCGTTAATAATATTCACTTCTGGCCCCCATTATATTTATGGAAGCTTACCGATCGTATCAAAAATAATTTTATTTATCCAAATACTGTAGATTAGCGAGAAATCTGTGAAAATCAATATTATTATTATGGATCTATAAATATAACCGGTATCCCGAGCGTATATTAACTACGCACGCGGTGTTAAGCGATTGGTGTTAAAATAAACCGTACAAGGTCACCGCGTTCTAACAAATCTTAATATTTACTTTTAACCAAGTATATAAAAACAACTACACACATATTTATTATTTAATTTATACGCAAAAAACGAAAAATTTAAAGCAGTTCACTGGAAATATAAAATACACTAGTTGCTACGCGCGGCTCCGCACTCGCTTTTTTAAAATGTATTAAAGAAATAAAAAATTGTGAGTAGGTGTGTACATTACAGAAATTAGTAACTACGACACGCACACTATCTACTGTAACATGTAACGTGTACATTAGAAATGTTAATACCAATAGTATATAGAATGAGATGGAATTAAATATCAGCAACATACCTGGAACTTTAACCTACTATTTACCACCCTCAGTTCTCACTAACACTATATAAGAAAGTAATGAAAATTTTAAGCTATACATTATCGAACAATATGTGTTAAATCACATATTATATAAATATAATATACCCATATTGTCGATATAATTAAGTTATTCTTATACGTTGCTATAATCACTGAATTATGTAGACGCAAACGCGGTAAATAAAACAAACTGGCCGCCAAATTAACCAAAAAGATAATATAATTCAAATTACATAAAAATATATAAATTTCAATTATGTATATTTATTCTTGGAAACCAGTACGTCTCACGGGCTTATTCACAGTAAACAACATATTTTTGATCAATTTCACACGGACGAATACACGGCTAACATCACTACATCTGTCTGTTCATCTGTTCGCGATAAACTCAAAAACTACAGAACGGATTTTCATGCAATTTCCACCAGTAGATACAATGTTGATTCATGGGGAAGGTTTAGGTATAATTTGTAAAGGTTTTATTTTTATTATCAGGGCGGGACAACGCCTGCCAAGCCCGCTGGTTTAAAATAAAATAGCTCATTAGTTATTAGTTATTTGCCTGTAAAAATCTCGTGAAATTCGGTCTGATTTGGAAATAGCACTGCAGACGAAGTTTTGGCTAACAAAATAAAATAGTCTAAGTTGCTTCTTATATTGTGAGTTATCTGCCCGTGACAGCCCCGTGAAAATCAGTTCAAGCATTTCGGATATTTTACTGCGGCCGAAGGCGCATAAAAAACCTATATTGCTTTTTATGAGGTCTGCTATCTACCAGTGAATGCTCTTTGAAAATCGGTCTAACCATTTTGGAAATAGTAATGCGGAGGAAGCCGCGGACATATAAAATAGAATATGTCAACCGCTTTAATTTCGGCTATCTGCCCGTAAAATTCTCGTTGAAATAGGTCCAGCAGTTTTTAAGATTACCCGGAACAAACAAACAAACAGACAAAATATAATCATATAAAAATAAAGACGAAACATTTAGAAAAAATGTTATTTTTAGCCACATTCATTCATCAAAAAGTTGTTATTTTAATTTGATATACACACGCTTTATTTTTATAATACGTAACAGATTACAAATAAAAAATTTGAAACAAAACTAACGTAGAATAAACTTTGTGAATAGGGACATAAAATAAACTTTGAAAATGTTTGCGATACAAACTTACCACGTTTAACCATACCATACAATACTAACTCTAGGAGCACACTCTAAAATAATGTCCGATTTTGAAATATTCTTCATTGGCGCCCCGCTTCTATTGGTCTTAGCGTGATGATATACAGCCTAAAACCTTACTCGATAAATGAGCTATCTAAAACATTTTTTTAAATCGGACCGGTAGTTCCTGAGATTAGCGCGTTCAATCATACCAACAAACTTTTCAGCTTTATATATTAAGAGGATACGGACGTGTCTATACATATAATAGAATGAAAACCTAAAGTGTCTGTACTTTTTCGATCCAGACAGGGGAAGTCGCGGACAAAGCTAGTACTAAATAAAAATGTCTACAGAGAGAAAAAGCTGATGTTCTCTACATTGTTGTTAATTCCGAATTTCATGACGTTACTAAAATAAATAAAAACAATCTTATCAAACTGTTCGAGGCGCAGTAACTTTTATCTGTTTTTACATTCTGCGTATTTGAAATTATATAAACTACAGATAAACTATATTACTGGTCGCTGGAAGCGGTTCTACGCGATGAAGCGATCAATTGAAACGGAAATTTCACATTTATAAATGCCTTGATTTCAATGTAAATTGAAATATAAATTCAGTTTAATTTAATAATGAATATTAACTATTAACAGTGAATAAACACTACTTATACGGGTTAGTTTTTCTATTGTGGTTGCTTCGCTTAATTGATTGCTTAAATATCAGATAGATGACAATACTGACGATAATGGCTTATATTGCTGTTTTATTTTTCGATAACCGTTAATAATATCTGTTGTTAGTTGTTCCGTTATTCAATAATATATTATTTTTATTAATAATTCGCAATAATGACCCTGCACAATCGTTGTTGTGATCTAGCGGTTTCACAGGTGGAATATTGATTCCGATCTGTCCTATGTCCGCTAGTTCGAACCCCGGCACGCACTCTACGAACTTTTCAAAAATCGCGTACATTAACTAATTTAAATTGGTAACACTATCGGCGAAGGAAAAAATTGTGAGGAAAGATGAACCTGAAGAATTTTCTTGTAATAGTTCTGTATATGGAAAAATATAGAACTATGCATTACTCAGAGTTTGAAGTCAAGAAAACGTCGTGGGCTGGCGTGGTGATTATGCCCATACCTTCCTTCGGGAAGACGTCTAGGGCCCTCGAGTGGGTTACTTACAGGCTGATGATAACATTATAAAATTAATAAGGAAAATTATATTTTATTGTTGTTGGATATTTTTATACCTAGTATTTTTAGTCTTCGACCACGTTCTAAGCTGATATTGAATGACACACTAAACCTAGAGAAGTACGAGCTTTCAAATGCAACTGACACAACACATATATACAGTTGCTCGGTAACAATCCTAGTTGCTGTAGCTGGCTAGCTAGCCACGGCTAGGAGGGCTTAGAAAAAGTCTTACCATCGTTCTATGGTTACATCGCGATGTTTTCCTTTACACAACGCTTCGGTCCATTGCGAGGACTCGAACCTACGTCGAACATAAAGCAATATACGTCGTCATCATCCATCACTTCACAAAGGCCAAATCATACATCAAAGCTTATTTGTGACTAAAGTTTATTTAAAAATGCTGTATCTATTTATCACACAGCTATCAGCCGCACCTCTCGGACAGAAAACTCCTACTAGACCTCCACATATTTTCAACACAATATTATACCCTCGAGATTCAGTTTAGCCGTTTCCAATTTCCGTGTCACCACCACGCCCCCCGCTGTCGTTAACCGAAAAACATTATTTACACATAATTTCATGTAAAATATCATGTGTGTGTTGCCAGATTGTGAAATGCAGTCCGGAACATTTCGGTGCATCAAAAATAGTCCGTTAGCCCAATTCCCACAAGGCCGGCGTTGATGAACACTTTATTTTTGTTACTAACTCGGGTTACGTGAACTATTTATCCGCGTATATACGTTAAAAATTATGTTACCACATGAATACTGCACAAGCCTTTTGTATTTCTTCGCAGACATCTGCTCCTCATAACCCTCGAGTAATGCCTATATACTTGTATAAATTCGATGCGGGCGGTGAAGGTTTTAATTATTGTTGCATGACGTAATAACTACAATACCTTTTTTAAGTAAGCTATCTGAATAAGAGGCCGGCTCTGAATGCCCTAAATAAAGTCTATAGCATTACGACAATGATAAACAAAACAACTATCTATGTCACAAATCTTATTCTTTGCAATTACTGAGAGGCAACGTTAACATTTTCATACCACTAAAATCTCGAATTTAACTTTTACAGCATAAATTGTAAGACCATTTCACAAGAACAACGTTTACGAATTGTGTAAAATGTCAAGAATCGTTGTTAAACCCGACGAACACATACAGTGTACTACGGCCCATTTACGGTCGACATAGTCCTCATAGACCAATGTATTTGTGAGCAAATCTTCCACGATCGTGTAATCATACACATATCTACTTACTATCTATATCAAGTTGTTAGTTCAAATAACAAACATTGCACCACCTAGGAAGTTAATATTACCCACATTTTTGATAATATAAGAATTCATTCGTTCGGCGATGTAGTCTAAAATTGAAATCCAGATTGCACACTCATTTGAACCAGCAGCGATGCGCAAAATCCCTAAATCTTATTTCATAGCATACCAGATTCACCTGTGGCTAACGCATCGAGAGAGTGTGGCGGTCGCAACTCTACTTGCCACCAAATAGAAGAATCTATACCTCACATATTTCCAATAAGAAAATGACGAATCTAGCAGACCGATATGTAAAATGTTGCCTAAAGGGGTACAAGTTTACGTAAAAGTTACGATGTCCTTGACACTTATCGATCTGCCGCGGCTATGACCTTCATCCTGACCTAGGGCACGCGGAACCAGCTGCTCCGCGACGAACCGTCCCGGTTAAAGTATGTTCCATAAACCGGCAATAAATACTAAACCATATATAGTACAAATCAATACTTTACACGCTCTTGTAATATGTTATATCTTGGGAGTCGTTCAAGTATTACGTAAGCGGAATTTTTATAATATCGTACCGCCTCCTCCCTCTGGTCTGCAAATGTAAGCAATGCTCTTACCCCCTCTCCCATGGCTTCCGTAAACATTTATATAAGTATTTTTTAGTCTGTTCTGCTTAAATAAATAAATATAGCTGATGTAATCACCACCCAGTCCCTCCCATCCCATATGTCATAAAAAAAGCAAATAAAGGCTCCATCCCCAAACCCTCAGCAGTGCTTACGTAATACTTGAAGAGCCCCTTATTTGACATTACAATTGTTTATAATCAATCTAGCCTCCGCCCGCGACTTCGTCCGAGTGGAATAGTTACTTTGGCCTAACACTAGCTTTAACTCGCAACTCCGTTTACGTAGAAGGTGAAAATATTTTTAAATAGTACGTACGTTAACCCCGATTTTGATACATTCTTCATTGGTGCTCCGCTCCTATTGGTCTTAGCGTGATTTATAGCCTCCCTCGATAAGTGAGCTATCTAACACTGAAATAATTTTTCTAATCAGACCAGGGAGTTCCTAGGATTAGCGCTTTTAAGCAAGCAACCTCTTCAGCTTTATAACATTAGTAGTTAAGTGGTACAGCCAAATATAGTTGTCCCTCATGATATCCGCTAAAGACATTTTGTAAATCAAAATCCCAGATTCCAAATGGTGGGTGAGTTCTGATACTGAGTAATTAACGAATACCTTCTTAAGCCAATAAACTGCACACTTAATAACAACAAAAGGAAGCTTCAATAAAGTACATTATCATCGTATGATGTTGGTTAACGATATCCTGATAACACGATAAAAGAAAAAAAAGAGTTCAAAAACAGCTGCCGGAAAACGATAATTCATGACAATAATATTGTCAACACTAAACTAACCAGTGCACGATAAATGCTGCCTGTCGGTCTTCATTTCAGAGAAAGCAGAATTAATAACGGGTTAAAATATCCCTTAAATCGGTACATATATGTAAATCATGATCGATTATATGATTTCCATTAATAATGTGACGTGCTTCCCTCAATATGTTACAGCAAGGTGAAGGTCAAACACGAGTAGAGAAAGTCAAGGTCACCGAAAACATATGTTCAGGCGACAGAAGCAATTTGATATACTACCGTAAAAGCATCATACGTACTTGAAATATAAAAAGATATTTCAATTTTATGATAATACTGAGTTGTTTTGTATTTAGTTTTCCTTTTAATCAGTCTTACAGTACTCGTTAGTCTCTTTAGGAGCTCTGAATATGGCCTAAGTTCAGGCTTGCGCGTAATTTACTCAAGATTTTAATACAAAACCAAATTAATACCTTTATTATAGGAATCTAATATTGGCATTTATTTATCCATAAGTTGTCTCGATTTTAAACACTTAAATATATAAAAATCTAGTGTCCATGATGTTTGTTTACAATGAACTCCGAAACTACTCAATCGATCTACATGAAACGTTGGCATTTATGTATAATTTGGTTCAACTTGATAGAGATATTTTGAGTAATGGCCTCAATATTTTTTAATTATCAATTAACTGATTGTGAATATTGATGTTATAAATTGTAGGTTTCATCAGTCCCCAACAGATGGCGCTTTAAATTAGCCTGTTGACGGAAAACTGAAGGACCGACTTTTACAGATACATTTTATAGATGGCGCTACGTTTTGATTTTGAATTTCTTTTTCAAATCCGGTTTATTTTATGGTGCACTTCTTCTGGTAATCTATTTACTACGTAACCTCACTTTTTCTGTATCATGTTTTTAGGCAGACTCATGGGCATTGATATGGGCAATATTACCAAATACTTTAAATTCAACATGTAATACCTGCGCCACAGTAACGCGTGGCGTCGTCAGCCAGTATAGTATAATACATATTTACATCTCAATTTGTGTTCTGCGCAACTATCTTCTGAGCGGTCAAAAAGTTTGGCAACTTACTTACATATGCGTTTATAAATGAGTTCCCTAATATTCACTTTAAAATTTAGGATACATGAAAAACCAAAGTCTCAATATACAACAGTGTAAGTTTAGACTACGTCCGACAAGACACAAACAAGGAGATCCAAAGGAGGGTTGACGTCAGGCAGACGACCGACTGTAAAACAATAAGCCGAATCCTCAGTTCACAACATGAAAGTCGAAAACGTGTTACGCCGGCCCTACTTAAGTGGGACAAGAGCAAGAAGATTTGCGTTTAATGACACCATCTAGACTAAACGTGGATTTACTCATTGAAAGGCTTAGCGTCACATTACACGTCACATTAATAAAATAAAATCATAGCAGTAAATGCCGAAAAAGTAAAACGCCAATATTATGTTAGTAAGCTATTGGACGTTTTTAGATAAGTTTTAATCAAATTACTGGTAACTAATACTTAACTAATTGTATTCCTAGCAAATTTCTGCCTCAGCGATATAGCTAATTTGAGGCCTAGGTACCCTAGCACACATTGAGCGCGTCAGAACAACATCAATGTAATCGTAATAGTACTTGAAATTAAGAACAGAACGGAAGATATTTATGTAACAACAATTTCAACAGAATCTGTTACATACACTATCTTTATATCCTATCTAATATTATAAAGCTGAAGATTTGTTTGTGAACGCGCTAATCTCAGGAACCACTAATATATTATCACGCTAAAACCAATAGGAACCGACCATCAATGAAGAATATTTCAAAATTGAGGTTATCGTATGTATTATTTAAGAATATTCTCACCTTCTACGTAAACGAAGTAGCGAGTTAAAGTCAGCGTTAGTCCAAAGTAACTATTGCATGCAGACAGAATCGCGGGCAGAAGCTAGTCTTAAAATAAAAAGAAGCAAATTATGAAATGTACATAGGTTTTTTTAATTCGCAGATATTTGGTCCGCACCTCTTTCTACTTTAGTTTATTTTATCAATCATGTTTAAAATCGTTTTAAATGTGAGCAACTATTATTGATTTTACTTCGATTTTTTTATTATCTATTGCCTTGATGGCGGCTTAATTAGCATCTTTAGCCATTTTTAAATTATAATCCATAAAGTGTACACAGGTTAACCCCTTAGTTAAGGAAAGATTGCGTAGTCATTCGTAAAAGTGCGTTCTCCATTAACAGTTTTATACGCACTGCGGATATCCGCATGTTATATACGAGACGTGCCATAACGATTTACCGCTCTTAGTTTTTCTACAGAGTCTCGTATAAAACCAATAATAATAGAGTTTACGTTAACATTGGTTACAACTCGTTGGTACAATGCCAAATTGCAAATTATTATTTGACGCAAATCTTTCCTTTCGGAAAGACTTGACAACATATATATTCCGAGCTGATTTATTGCCTCTTGGTACAGGACATGTGAGTTCTTGCCCAGTTTTAATTTTGATGTTGATGTAGGAGATTAGTTTTTTAAAATATAAAAACTATTCACGAAAATTATTGTGCAATTTTCAAACGGGAATCAGATCTAACGCTTGTGTTGCATATACTTCTCATTTTTATATATATATATATTATAACAAACAGTATGTTGATAAGCGGACATAATTAATCCCTCGGTATGAGCATATGAAGAAAAGTACATCGAAATTGTATTAAAAAGTTTAATTATAATAAATGATTTTAATAGTAGATGGACGAAAAGGACAGGCTCAGCAAATGATAGCCCTGAGGTCTGAGCCCTGCTTACCGTAACGAAAATCCAAATGGAATCCAGAATATGCCGTTTGCGTCTATCTATGTAAAGTGTTAGAGATTTATATAGAAACTACTACCGATTAACATAAGCAAAACGCAAAAATCCAAGCAACAAAAACGAAACTTTTACAGTGAAATATAATGAGACCCATTTTTAGAGGCGGAACATTCTGAGAAGCGTATTTTTTTTATAAATTTAATATAGAACAAAATTGAAAATTCCATTATGTCCGTAAGCCTAGTCAATTTTAAAAGAGCTGATGTAAGTTAATATTTCGGCTCTCGGAGCCACAACGTTAAAGTTTTAATTAACCCCTGAAATAATAACATGGAATAATTTCACGCAGACGAAGCTGAAAGTACAAGTTTGTTATTAACGTTCATTCATACTTTTGATAATTATATAATTTTATAAAAATATAATGAGCAAACTTTTATCATATTAATAAAAGATTCCGTGCGCATCGATAGAAACATATTATCTTCATGTTTTTTAGAGCTAACCGTTTAAAATTTGACAGAGTATAACTAAACAGAGTTTCTATACAGCAGGTCGTTCACTTTATTACCAAAATTAAATGATAAAATTATACACCTCTTTATGTTTACCTGTTAACTATTTTATAATTACATAAAAGTAAACAAATTTTATATTGCTATACACACTATTAGACACATTTTGTTAATTAATTTAATGGAAGAAGACACAAGACGTTTTACCCTTAAATAAGCATAGTTCAAAGGTTCGAAATTGCAACTTCTACCGCTCTCTTTAAAGATAATGTTTTATATGTTTAATATGTAAAAATTAAAAGTATATAATTTATCAGATATTACAAGTATTTCATTAATAAATATTAACTTTAAGTTGACGTTAGAAGTTTACACAACACAAACTATATCATAAGACATTGTGGTCTGTACGCAACCACGGCTTTATTAGAGCTTTGTCCAAAATGTTAGTATTCGAACCAAATATACCATCTCTTCCCTCTCATCTGTGGTCAAGGTCAGCGAAGCATATCAATTCATCCGTAAGAACTTGTAAACGTCATTAATGGCTTCAAATTACACCGGACCTCTGAACGATTGATTCACGGTAACCTATTGACTATACTGGACGGTACTTCACTCTTAACACAGACATATTAATAACCTACAGCAAAGTTAACAAATGTTTACACTAACTTAAAGAAAAAGTACAATCATATGAGTCTATGACAATTACATGATCTACTAAGCCGTCGCCTTATGAGAACTATGTCTATATCCAAGAAATAAAGGTGTTTGGTCAGTTAGTTCCGAATATATTATGGTACAAGATAGGAAATAAAAAACCGACACTCAACTTACAGTAGTAAGTACTTACTTATCTGGTACTCATATTATATACTTTTGGCCTTATGAACTCATAAGGCCATAAAGTTCAAAATAACTAATAAAATAATAATGCTAAGGGAAGGTACCTATTATGGAGAAAATGATCTGCAGTTACTAACTCATGGTACAAGCCAGTAAACAAGGAGCCGACAATCAACTTACAATATTTAGAAATACAATACTTATAAAGTTCAGAGTTCTCACAGATAAACATGGAAGATTATAATTTCTTATATAGATGCAAAGAGACAATTGATAACGGATAACATATAGATAAGAAAAAAAAACTATTATGTTTTGTTTGAACATTGCTACCTCAAGAGGTTAGTTCGACATGCCTGTCCTATACAACATGCTTTTCCTTTTAGATATTTAAACGACCCTATTATAGCAGCAGCCCTCCGATTTGATTGAGTTGTAATATAAGTAAAAAAACTAACATTAGCTAAATGCGTGTTTTGAAGAGCACACAATAGCATTATCTAGGAACAAGCTCCTGTCCGCGACTTCGTCCGCGTGGAATACATACATTGGGCTCGAGTTCGTAACGTCATATTTTTGCCGTACCGTGAAGCTGTGGAACAATCTCCCGGCCAGTGTGTTCCCTACTTCATATGACATGGGGTCCCTTCAAGCGAAACGTGAAGAGACCGGCGATGGATGGTTTGTATCTCGATGGTTGCCATAGTTTTTAGATTGTACTATACTTACCATCAGGTATATAATCGCTTCAACTTTATATAATAGTATAGATTACAATCGGAAGTGAACGGGTAAAATACGATGACAATAGAATTGCCAAATAAATTTTACGTTAGCGACACAAGAAGTAATCGAATCGCAGAAAATAACGCTTACGTTTACTAATTTAATGTAGATAAATGATGTAAACCAAATTAATGTTGAGTCTCAAAAGGTCGTTCTATCGTGTACGAGTGTCACTGCCAAGGAGACCGTATCAGCCGATATTAATCTTACGTAAAAACTTTCGTGTCAAACGTTCTGGCATCATCTCGGTATCCGGATATAAACTAATCTATTGTATTACGTCTTAATATTTTTTATATTTTTTTTATTTACCGCTTGACATACTGTCCACCTTTTTCATATACAGTTCCGTGTTACCAGAATAAATTAATTAATTAAATCTTTTTTTGACACCGGTTCAAGCAAAGTGGCTGAACCACTTATAAATGGTGAACACTATATAGGCGGATAATTACATATTTCCCACTTTGTTTTGAATTCTGACAGACCAGAGGATGCGTTTCAAAGCTTTTAGGAACTACTAAATCACTCCGAACAGCTTTTCCGTGTGAATTAACAAACAGACATATAATCATATCGATTTTAAGTGATTATTGCAGCCTATAGCCGCTTACATGTGTTCATAAAAGGAGATATCCTGAGGCCAGTCAATAAAATGTTGTTACTCCTGGGACATACATGGAAGTATCGTATGCCAGTACTAATTGAAGGATACCCTTCAGACAGGAATACAGCACCGCGAACACTTCTCTGCCTTGCGACATTAATTGTACATGGCTTATACATATTTAAACATTAAAATTCTGATGTAGGTTACACGTACTCAAGTACCTACAGAACATCACGACAATAAACCGGATTCACAAAAATATCCACGACCTTACGAAGAGGTACCGATGCCACTGAATTTCGACGTTTTTGTACCCAACCAAACCAGTACTGCTTGCGCTACCTCCGTGATATACTGCTCAAGGTCCAAAGACCCGGAAGAGGTAGGTTTAAGTCCTACTAAATATAGAATCTCATTGACAGCCAGTTTCTTTTTATATAATAGGACAAGAAAGCGCACTAGTAGTCCATATGTTAACAAATGGGTATGTCGTATAGAAAATTTCATTTCAATTTTATTGTATACAAAATTTGGAAAATAAGTTACAAGATCTCATCTACTAATACGTGTTATATATAGAAACTAGAATTCAGTAGTACGAGTATGGAAAACGCATTTTTCTTTTATTTCAATCATTTACGAAGCAATTTTTCACTTTGTAGTGTTCCTCCGGCTATTGTAGATTGATTAACAGATCTTTGAAGTTTATGTAGCCACAGAGTTATTTTTACGAATCTATCTTTGTCGGATCTAGATTATGGTTTCTAATTTAAATCTGACAATGTTTTATTTTCGACTTACTTTAATCAAAGACCTGACTAATTCTAAGGACCCTATCGTTGCTGTTTCGTCACCGTCATGTCTATTCATTAACTTCTATCTTCATTTCTCCACTATTATAAAGCAATATCACGACATATTTTATACAGCAAAATCCTCTGCCACGTTTGTCTGTCTGTCTGTTCGCGACAAACTCAAAAACTACTAAACGGAATTTCATACGGTTTTTACCAGTAGATAAAGTGATTCATGAGGAAGGTTTAGTTGTATAATTTGCCAAGATTTTTTTTAATATCAGGGCGGTACAACGGAAGCCGGGCCCTACCTAAAAAACCTGTTTTTTAAGCTTTATTGCAGACATACATCAAATTATCAAGAATATATTGGGAGGGTAGAGTTAAGATACCGAATTCCTGAAACTTAGTTTTTAATAATTCGCGAGATAATTAATCTCCCACCTGGCCAAGCATTACTATCATCCCAAAATAGTAAATAGCGATTTTAGACTTTTACCATCAAGAGCGAATATGGCTAAATGCTAGGTAATAAAAATGATATTTAGAGACCAATGAACCCAGTCTATGCATTACGCAAGTCCACCAACGATCGTCTAAATGCAGCACTTATGATCCCTGCCAACAGAGAAGTATCAACGAGTTCACAGACCGATCGGAACTCGATAAACACGCGACTGGCCGTTCTCCAAACGGGAATCGAACTGATATTACAACACAAGCGCGTCAAAAGCTAACAATAATATACATATTTAATTGTCTACAAATCTTTTTCCACCATAAAACGCATTTATCAAATTCGTAGTCTACGATTTTATTTTCTTTAGAAATTAAAATACATAGAGAAACACGTGCTTCTGACTCCAATTTGTCTTTTATTACCAAGTGATGGACTGCCTGACAAGGGTACGTATAGAAGGGAAACGTGGAGACTTAAATATTATCAGAGTAAATCCATATAAACAAAATGACAGAGATATATGGTTGTGTTCGCATTTTACAAAAACTACTGGATAAATTTAAATGTAACTTTTTAATTTTACATATTAGACAATTAGGACTCATCTAAATGTTATTATTACATATTCATTTAATAAAAAGTTATTAGACTTTTAAGAAACAACGATAAGCACTACGCACTTAACGTGTGAAAGGGGTCAAGCGGTGTGGTTCGCAGGCGTAGGAGAGAGGAAGTAAATCGTAAAAAATCTGCAGAGTATATTTTAACATTTAATTATTTTTTTTAGTTTTTTCGTCTATACATAAAATATATTGTTAAAATTATAAACACAGACGAGGAGATAAAAATGGCAACCTAATTCGATGTATCGTACAGTATTTAACACATTTTCAATTAGACGATTAATATACCATAATTTTAATCCTTCGTCCTAGAACATAATGTAAAGATAGATTACCTTTGTATTATGTATAACTCGGACACGGAGAATTTAAAACAACGTTGTTAGTTTTTCCTCAAAATCTCGTTTCACATGTCACTAATGACCGTGTCAGTCGATGATCCAAGATGGACGTGTTGCCAATATATAATAAATAGCATGTCGGGCGCGGAGTTACGCGCAAACACTATTTAAAGACGGATATAGGCTAAGTCAGTGGGTCGCATGTGCGAAACTGTATTACGTTAAGGCTCAGAAATTTACATTCAACATTTAAATTACGAATAAATACAAGTTATTTCGAGATTTTTATGATTCCTCTATGTACGGGATCGTTCAAAATTCTTGACTTGCTTCTCTCTCTTGTCAGCAAAAGTAAGTAAATCACTTACCTCTAGCTTACGTAACAATTGGCATATTTTTTATGAAATGTCTCGCATGTTTCTTTGCAAGTTAAAAAAAATTAAGTAAATATTGCTAACCTAATTACCATTCAGATGCCACTCCCTCATGTCACCAAATAAGCAAAGTATTTGGTGCTTACGCAGTATTTAAAAGGCCTTTATGGTGGCACGAAGAAGCCCTTCAACATAATTCCATTTTTCATTGTTTAACTTTTTTCTTTTAATATAATGTACATTCAACAAACAAGATAAACATCAAAGAAATTTGAAAAGAATACGACATAGCCTTAAAAAATATATCCGCCTTTTTCCTACTCCCTGAAACAGTAACTGAGCCTTAACCAGTGCTAAATATCGGGCAGGTGGCAACGCGAACGCTCGCAGTCTATTTTCAACCTAACAAACGCTCAAAGCGATCGGCTACAACTAACGAATACTCAAATTAGCAGAACTAATCGATACCGACCAGTTTTCTTAGTTAGATGGCGCAGTTGGTTAAACATGTGGTTTTCAAGGTCACAGCTTTGCACATGTGTCGGTGCCAATGACGTTACGAATGTCGTAGTACGTTTTCATTATCTATACTAATATTATAAAGCTGAAGAGTTTGCTTGCTTGAACGCGCTAATCTCAGGAACTTCCTGGTCCGATAGCTCACTTATCGAAGAAGGCTATTAAGAGTGTTTCAAGGTTGTTTTTTTTTCTTATGAGAGTTTCCACTGCGTGCGCTGCGTAAACGGTAACTATTCCACGCGGACAAAGTCACGGGCAGAAGCTAGTCCTGTATAAATATTCTTGATGATTCCAGAAATTTCAGAAAATACTCTGTATATATATGGAAAATATGTAGAATAATCTGTCGTAATGAAAAAGCCACTTCGTCGCGTCATATTCTCAGCAGTATAAGTTGGAGGAAACGGGTTACGTCAAAGTTCACGTTTTGAAGGACAACATCGTGATAAAAGAACATTATAATATGGGGCCTCGCGAATCATTCAAGATTAAGTTGCAAGGCAAGAATTCGGTATCTTAACTCTGCCCTCCCAATATGTTCTTGATAATTTAATATATGTCCGCAAAAACTTAGATATGCTGGATCTAGTAAAAGACCAACATAATTTAAATACTAGAAACAACAACTAATTGGTCATTCCATGCTTCAGGCTCACTAAGTCCAAAAACAGTTTTTTAGGTAATAGTTTTAGGTTTTATAACAAAATCCCAAAACACTTTGCCTGATAGTGAGTTCAAGAACCATGTCAAGCGGGTTTTAATATCTAAAGGCTATTTATAGGGTGGATCAATATGTGAACGATTATGACCTTTGGAAATGACGCCCCTTTTTGTGTATCCACTAATAACAAATATAACTATTTATGTTTTGTAAAAATATGTAACATGAAATGATAAAACAGATCGAGTTTCTTGCCGGTTCTTCTCGATGACTGGGTTGTTTGTCCGAATCGGTGGTAGCTTTGCCGTTCATAAGAGCTTTCTCAGGGCCTAAATTGAATAAAGGATATTTTGATATTGAAAGCATACATTATGGTAGGGTTTCTTCTAAGTGAAGGCGGTAGCAAGTTAAAAATCTGTTGTCAAGCATCTGTTGTTGTGTTCCAACAGCTGCATTTCAAAGTCATTCCCCCCCCCCCTCTAGGATTATCATATTAACCTTCTTCGACCATATCGTCATATAACATCAGATGAGATTGTGCTCAAACAATAAATTCTATAATACATTTTAAAAATAGTCACCAATACTCTTAGACTGTATTGTATTATACGTTAAGCTAGTTTAGTATATAACAACACTGGTACTTATAGTGCTTCAGACATAAATTAACTTCTAGGTCCAAGTGTTTAATTATTTGACTAGCAATGGGAGACCTCATGTACACCAGGATATTTCTGGATTGGTTAGAGAATATTATGTCTCAACAACCTGATAGCGCAGTGGTAGTAGTGACTTTACTATTGAGGCGACGTCGCGTCCTTCGATATCTGCACATAACAGACTTCTTTTTGTCACAAGTATAATTTTCATTTCTTTGTTTGAATACTAAAAATCTATATATTTACATAACAGCTATATATTTAATATAACACGTTACGCTTAGTTTGAAATTAATTGAATATAGAATTAGTGATGACAATTAAAAAATAAAGAAAATATATCCGTTAAAATAATAACTATTCGCTTCCAATAATTCTTTGTCGCGTCAGAATTATTGTCAATGTAATTACGTATTTTATTCAGTGTAGCGGGATTATAAAATAGCAGAATATGAGTATAGATAAGCATATATTATCAGTTGTTAAACGATGAACGTTAAAAATAACTTTTCTGCTTGCGCAATCTACACACACACGCTACTGATTTATTGTAATTTGTGAACGAAAATAGCAAGCGAAAATCAAGAGAAAAATAGTTAATTAATTTGCAAAAAAAAGGATAGAAAATATACTTGGTTACAGCAGTTCTATACATTTCAAATTGAGGTCAATGAAACAGAATCATTTTTATTTTCACCAGCGGACCCGGCGGACATTGTCCCACCCTGATAACAACCTAAACCTTCCTCATGAATCACTTTATCTACTGGTACATGAAAATGCGTTTAGTAATTTTTGAGTTTATTGCGAGCAGACAGACGACAAACAGAGGACTTTATTTCATAATATGTAGTGATACTGTTTTTACGTGTTTGTGTTTTTATAGAATGTCTTGTTAATCAAAACCGGCAAGCATGCTTGATATATAATTTGACAATTCAGACAAATGATAAACTTTATTCATGGACAACAAAATATTTTATTATCATCTTTGGATGAAATTGAAAGAAAGACAACAAAATTAATTTTAAATTTTCCATACTCACTTAATATACTAATCTCATTATCTCATTTTAACTACCTCCGTACTGTATCCCTTTTGATTTGTAACAAGTTACATGGTACAGTCAGAAAATATACGAACGAGAAACATTACGATATGAATCAAAAATCAAAATTAAGATTAACAACATTTATATAGAGCTGGGCAGATCATGTAGCAAACAAATCAGGTGAACCCTATCAAGAGCCACTTATAAATCTGCAAATCTCATTACTGTAACCCGCAAACGGCAAATCCAACTTAATTCCATTCCGGGACTGAAGTGTTACCATCATATCATCGATAAAATAATCTCATAAGACTAAGCAGTGGTTCCCTTGTAATAAGTTTTTAAAAAGTAACAAAACTAAAGACACGACTTACAGTTTTCCGAGTTAGCAAAAATACCCTTGAATCGTCTATTTGACGCAATCATTGCTCAAGAGTAACCTATAATAAATTTCCGGCGAATCGTAAAATATCAAAATATATTAAGAGCCCGTCACTAGGATGATGCCAGATTCAATTTAAGATATAACGAGTCCAGATCAAACATAAGCTAAATGTCAAATAATATTCATGTCTTTCTCTCTGTGAGAGTCGTATTTATTGTCTCCAAAATTCTGACATTTATTAAATACTAACTTTTGTTCGTGAGTTCGGTCGAGTTAATGTAGATTTTGAAAACCCATTTTACTCAATGATAATGTAGCGTTGTATCATTAATACCTAGCGATAAATCATTACGATCGCTGAAGAAATGATCTATGGCTTTTTTTTTTAAATGTCATAGGTGGCAAACGAACAGGTGGGTCACCTGCTGTTAAGTCCACCACCACCGTCCATGGACACTAACAACACCAAGGGAGTCGCAAGTGCATTGCCACCCTTTGGGGGGTAGGGTTAGGGGAGGGAGAGAGAGAGGAGACAGGAAAGTGTAGGGGAGGTGGGCCTCCGGCGCTCTCACTAACCGGACGAAACGCAACGATGCAAGCATTGTTACTTCACGTCGGTTTTCTATGAGAGGGTGGTACTACCCCGGACGAGCCGACCCATTCATGCTGAAACCAGTAATAGTTTCAGCGTGGCTCTACCACCATTCAAATGTACAAAACTAATCCACTTACATTATTTTCTACGGGAAAAAAACCGAAAAGCAGTCTATTTTTTATATATGTATAACTAACTATAATGAAAAAGTACTACGAAACATACTTGAACTTTTCCTATATATATTTCCATTCCATATACATGTTCAAAAGCTTTTAACCTTATCATAGTATTCCACTTTTGTGTTTACAGTTTTTAAGTACATTATACGTATCACTTTAAAGAAATTAGTATTGTTTATACATATTTTTCTATAAATCTATTCATAATATAAATACAAGGTTGGTAAAATAAAAACGCTAAAATGTCACGAAAATTGTTCTATACGAAGATTACGAAGCGACGTAATTCTTCTGATTGCTTTTACTTTATAATTTGTAATCACATTTAGTACATAATTTAATCATCACTTTAGACTATTTGCTGCTACATTTCACCTTCTCATAATTATTCGATTGTTTCACAGCTAGAAAGACAATAACACACTAGTAAACTCTGAATTGCGTATTCCGTATTTAACCATTCGGAATTTGTTTCGTGATTAGTCCGCCCGCAGACTTCGTTGACGTTCATTACAATATGAATCTCATTTTTTGCCGTTAAGAGACAATGCACCGTGATATTAGTGAGAATTTTTAAAAGTAAATCAGTTGTCCCAAAGATGACCTCTTAGAAACAAACTCTAGTTGTATATATATAAAAATCGATGACTGCTTAAAGTCTGCCTACCACCATTAGTTCTATATATTCTCATACCGTAAAGTATTAGGGTTATGTGTGCGCGAACCGTGTGATCAATCGAAGCACTGTCAATTGCTGTCAGTTCCAATTACAATGATTTATAGTGTTTAGGGCAAATGCCATTGCACCATCAAAAGTAATCAAAGCTCCGTCAATCGTTATTAATTGTTACGATATCGTTTATATATATATAATAACAATGTAAATCTAACGTGACTCTACTTGTTACATTTTTGTGAAAAAAATTGTTGCACGTGTCTTGGAATAAGTAATAACATTTCTATTATTTTTAGAAATGTCTGTCTGTCTGTTTGTTTGAACACGCATCACACTTTATATGTGCATTTTACTGTGCTCACAATAAAACCTCACCTCATCATAAAGCATATCCTCGAGTAACGTTTAGTCTTGGTTTCATTAAAATTGGTTCACTCTATCAAAAGTTATTGTAATTTTAAAGAAAACGCAACTTAAGTACGAGAGAAAAGTATATAAGGACTTAATATATTCAGTTGATTTTATTAGTTACTGTTTTTTACATTAGGTTCCACGTGGACAGAGTGGCGGGCACAACTAGTTGGAAAAAAAAATACTGGATCCGTAAGACATTCATTAACCTCCTATCGTATATTTTGACTACCGGCCTTATCAATGTTATCAGTTACACACGCACCTTGAGCGGTACCGGCATTCTCGTACTTGGATTTCAACTTGGCGGCGGTCGCACGAGCGTCGGACCTGACGGTGTCGGTGGCGGTCGTGCTGGTCGTCCGTATGGACAGCGTTGTCGAGAACGTAGAGGAGAGAGAGGAGCCGAGGCCGAGGCCCAGGGTTGTGCGGTAACGGCGACGGTACATCGGGACTGAACGATACGCAGCGGCGGTCGGCGCGAGACTGGAAAGTGACGCGTGGGCGCACCACACATCGACCCGGAAAAACTGCCGCGATTTATTATTATAGGCGCGGGAAACGTTCGGGAAATGCTCGTGTCCCCTCGGGGTGAACTTTCAATTAACCGATCGTAATTATGTTCCATGAAACTAATTATTTTCACAGAAACAGAGCAGAACGACGACTATTTATCTGTTGGTACCCAACATTGAGAAATCGACAATTCCTATCGGAATACAAGCATATCGACTGCTGGGTATACCCTGACAGATATCGAAATATAACAAACTTAGTCGTATTACTCAAATCGTCTGGAATTTTTCAGAATTCGCAAGTATTTATTCATTTAAATTTGTAACACATTCTGCTGACAGTACAGAAAAACGTAATAAGAAAACTTGAACCCAAGACATGTTCTTGTAGAATCATCGTATACGAGAAAAATATAGAACTGTTTCTTGCAGGTATAAATCGTCAATAGGTCGTTTGCTGGATTGATAATTATCAGCCTACTCCCCTGCGGGAACATTGGTTGCGACTGCGCCAGTTTCGAGTTTATACATCGGCCGACCCAGACACGCGATACGCCTAAGCGTGCCACTAAGGCGGGTATTATATATGGTGTATGGAGATCGCAATCCAGTCGGATACAATCAGTATATCCTACTACCCGACGAGTTAATCAAGCAAACGTTCAAAAGCGCTTATCGGACGTGTGGTATCGAGCAGATTCCATTAAACATAATGAACTATGTGTATTAACAAGATTCAGTTTTTCTTAGTCGGCAAATTATGTTTATTTAATTCGTTTTTTCACAAGTTGTGCTTCAGTTTCGGGAAATTGGTTTTGTTGTTTCATAAGTACACGTTGATCTAAATTATTAATGGTTTTTTTTTCGTTGACAATTTAACACCTGTACTAATTCCAAAATACCATTGTTAATTGTTTTTATCGCTGCTTACCCCTGACGAAAATCATGATGATATGTAGACTATACCGTGAAGAGGGCTCTTGATTACACTTAAAATGTTAACCGTCAAAATATCCACCACAGAGAAAAAATGTATGTATCACATATTTAAATTCACAAAGCGCGTGTCATTGCTACTAACGAATCCGCGGATAAAAACTACTTGAACGGAAATCATCGATCAATAGACGGGCTAGACTAATACACTACTTAAATACAAATAATAGTAGGAACAACCCGCAAGTATATACGCGGTTATTACATTAGTGAAATTAATAACAATCAAATTTAACCAATAACCAACAGCACAAAGCAGCTTTGTATCGCGGAAAGAATTTTCATAATTTCTCAAGTATTCCTGATTAATATTAATATCAGATAATTCTCCCACATCCAAACAGTCACCATGTCTCATTTAATACTAGTTATCAATTATAGTGTTATGTGAACCATCCTTTATATAAATAAAAGCTTCTTAATAATGAACTCATCTCAGTTACGCTAGTAGTTGCAACAGTTACACATCTGCCTTTAATATATAATAATTTTAATTAGATTTAACTATATAACTAAAACAAGTAGACATTACAATATTTATAAAAAAATTCATTTGTTTAACTCATATAATTGCATAGTATAAAACAAAGTCCCCACCGCGTCTGTCTGTCTATTTGTGATAAACTCAAAAACTACTGAACGGATTTTCAAGCGGTTTTCACCAGTGAATAAAGTGATTCATGAAAAACGTTTTGGTATATAATTTGTCAAGGATTTTTTTATAATCAGCGAGGGACAACGTCTACCGGGACCGCTAGTATAAAATAAATATGTAAAACAACATGTATACACGCATCAATGTATACCAGATATGTTGCAGGTCAATATAATAAAAAGTAATTTTTAGAATATATTCCTTGAATGTCTACCCTACCCAGGGAATTTTTACATTTCAAGAACCTATTAAAATGAACACTCATGGTGGTGATCTCTCATACAATACACAAGATTATGAAGTACTTTCCCACAACATGCAAAATGAGATAAATAAATCTATGATAAACAAAAATAAAAGTAACAGTCACCAACAACAACACCCTGATGAGGAGTGTGGGGTCCTTGATTTGCTTATTCTTGATGACATAATGGATGGGGGTGGGGTAGTGATTACGTCGGCAATATTTATTTATTAAGCCAGAACAGATATAGGTAAATGTTTACGTAAGTATGGGGAGGTAAGAGCATTGTTTACTTTTGCTGACAAGGAGGAGGGGGCGGACTGAAATTACAAAAATTCTGCTTACTTGAAGGGCCCCAAAGCTGATATAGGTCAATAATAAATAGCAACTTCCATCTATTCAAATTATAAATCATAGATCAAGTAAATATTTATATCAATTTCATTTATAAAATCTAAATATTCTTTTGTTCTAAATTATTATCATCTGAAATATATTTGATTTATTAATCCATACCTATATTGAACTCTTTCAACATTTTACAACAGAATATTAAGGAAAAAGGAAAATACTTACATTTATATTTGAATCAATTCTCAGTAATATTGTGCTGAGACACCTCATCTTTTAACACAGGTTTGAATTCTACAATGAATAAGTAGAGGAAAACCTTACAATGAAACCATAACATAACCATAGAGCCTTTTCTATACCATACCTGGCTAGCCACTACTAGGGCACACACACTAACATCAGTAGGTTTATTTTGGCATCTGCACTTGAGAGCCAGTCTATTTCTAGGCTTAGTTGGTCACCATTATAAGAATGTAATCAAATGCTAACAGCCTATGAAGCAGTGGAGGAGTGTTCTAACTTGAACTGCTAGCGATCCACCTCTATATTATTAGACTATTATCGATTGACTCTGAAAAGCCACAAGTATATGTGGTGCCGGTATAATTTATAGGTAGGTGATAAAAGAAAGTGATTTGGGAAGAGGCTTATGGCCCTGCAATGGGTCTCTTACAGGCTGATGATGATAAAAGTGAGGGGGTTATTCTGGATCAAATAAATATTAGTTGTTTATTCATAACATTTTGTTTTTGTTACCTACCTAATAGAACAAAATCTGCGAATAATTCTATATCAGCAAATCTTTCTCCAGGCTTACTCTTAAAGTACTCATGATTGACTGTTAGAGCACCCCTGCTATAAAATATAAAAATATTCAACCATTCATTTCATAAGTACAGGTAACTAAGATTCTCAATACACTGCTTTAACTTAATTAATTCTTCATTTAAATGTTGAGTAATACATAAAGTATATAATAAATAACAAGTCTACAAACAAGGAATTGATTGTTTTTGTACATTTCCACTAAATGGTATTATGACAATACTTATCAAATATGAAGGATTTCTCTTGTCATTTACTCATATACTTTTTAATGTTGGGCATTATATCTGTATAACTTACTAATAGAATAATAATGTAATATTTTTTAATTCATATTGTCACGCTTAAAATTCTGAATACCTGACTAATAATGCAATGATAAAAAAATACAAACACCATAACTCTCAATGACATTATTAAGGAAATTGAACTAAACATTCACTTTAACAGAATATTAGTTTTTTTTTTTCGAACTGACTACACTATTGACCATGCAAGGTCTTAACAGCTTCACCGGACTACTAAGGGGAGCGCTTAAGGCACTCAGCCGATTTTATTTTGACAACTAGCTCAAGGATGCACGGCACACCTCGGCTTTGGCTGTTGCCTGATACATGCAATTCGCGACCTATCTGAGCTAACCTAAGCTAAGCTAACTATTCATACATATATGAGTTGTTAAACATATATGTGTACCAAGCATACATACCTCAACAACTCCTATATATATTTCGTATCGGATAATATTCTAAACTATTTCAGTTTGATAAGGGAAAAAATAAAACCCTTCCACTTGCATGTGTAAGCGTGTATGCGTGCACGTGTGTGGAGGTGATATGTGTAATGTTGTCGCAGTGATGTAAGATTTTGTGTCACTGTATCGCGCGAGACTCAGAATACCAGTTGTTATTCTTCAATTTCATTACTAAGATTTTTCTTAACTACAGTGTAAACTTTTTTATAATGGAAAAAATACTCCATCCATTAAAATTCACTATAAAGAGTTTACACTGTATATCTATCTATACATAATATAATAAGAATGTAAATCTATCATGTCTGTACTTTTTCGATTTCTGTGAAAAAAAAAAAAATTATTGCAGTTAAGTAGTAAAATACATTTCAATTATTTTTAGATATTTCTGTATGACTCTGTCTGTTTGTATGATCACTGCTAAAGTACTGGGTTCACAACAAAACCTCATCAAACAATCATAAAGCATATCCTCGAGAATAATTTAGTCTTTGTTTCATTCAAATCGGTCCACTCTATCAAAACTTATTGTAATTTGAATGACGGTAAGAGCGGTAATCTATATGAACATTATAAAGCTGGACGGTTTGTTTGTTTGGTTGAATGTGCAAATCTCAGGAACTACTGGTCCAATTTGAAAAATTCTTTCAGTGTTAGATAGCTCATTTATCGATATAGGCTATGTATTATCACGCTAAGACCAATAGGAGTGGAGCATGAATGAAAAATGTTTGAAAATAATTACTTATTTCCTTTTAAGAGCTTCCACTGCGTGTTAGTTAGCCCAAAATAACCATTCCATGTGGATGAAGTCATGGACAGAAGCTAGTAATATATATATATATATAATTGTGATATCTGTTCAAGTCTTGTCCTGTCTGAAAACTGTATAATACTGCTAATTTTCCTTTCTTATTCAAATGAAAATGAATGTTACACACCTTTAATAATCTGATAACAATAGATAAGGAGACATTGTTAGCAGACAGTTGATATTTATTACTCCATTACTCATAAGATTTCTACAAGACATGATTCCATATTGAAGAAGTGGTCACTAGATTGCCTTAAAGTTAGTTACAACAGGAAAAACTCTATGTATGGTATATCAACTTCATAAGCAACAAAGCAACAAACATATGTGGTGATGTTGCACTGACAAACCTAGCAGTTTTTAACACTATTGAAACTCTCTGATTTACTCACTATTGTAATACAAATTATTTTACATTACTGCACCACAGCCAAGACCTTGAAATTCAAGGAGAAACTACACATTCAATAGCAACCAAGTATTATAATAATAATAATAGAAATGTTAGCATAAACATTTACTTACCTCATAATAATCATCGAAAATTATTTTTCATGAATAAGAGATGAAACATAATTTTGTTTAAGCATTAATAGTTGTTTTTTAATAGATTAAATTCTATTACACCATCTTGTTTTAAAACATAATTCAATAAGAAAAAATATTGATGCAGGAAGTTAGCAGTAACAAAGACATGAATATAAAACAATTAAGGAAATATTTAATTATATTGCTGCTTAATGAAATCAATATATAGTCCACAAATAAAGAATCTATTACCTCATTCAATATGCAAAATAACATTAAATTTTTTGTAGTTAATATATAAAGCAATAAGGATCTTACCAGGTACTAACTACTACCAACACTACTACTACTACTAACATTTGAAAAGAACTTAAATTCTTTTTTAGCAGTTCTAGTATAACATAACATCTAACATTATTGGCCTAGCAAGGCCTTAACAGCTTCACTGGACTACTAAGGCGAGCGCTTAAGGCACTCAGCCGATTATATTTGACAACTAGCTCAAGGGTGCATGGTACACTTTGGCTTGTGCTGTTGCCTAGTTCATGCAATTTGCGACCTAACTGAGCTGACCTTTTTTGTGTATGTGAAGAAGACTTTCATAGACTATCAGGCCCCCAGGGGAGGTCCTGAGCTGAGTCGGGATTGAACCGACTATAAAACTCCACAACAGACCATATGCATCGCTATGTAAAAACAACTTTGGCTACAATGATTTGTAAGAGAAATATATAAAATGAGGTGAAAGAAACAAAGTTTCTTGTTGGCTCTTCTAAATGACTTGGTTGTTTTCAACAGTTGTGGTAAAGTTTTAATTTTTTTCAGGAACTACACATTTGATTCTGAATGAAAACAATTGAAAGAGGATATTAAAATTTTGAGGTACTTATTAATAAAATAAAATAATTAAGACACATTTCAGAATCATGTTTTCATGTGCCATCATTGTGCCTAAGAACTTCAATATTCAAGTAAAGTTTAATAACTCACCATTTATAGACCAAATATGTGAAGGCAGAGAGTGCGCAGCGTATACCCTGCCGAGCGCCAGCGAAGTGCCGGCAACCGAACCAGCTTCCTCATTAGAACTGGAATCCGTATCAGGACTCGCTGCTGCCGACGCCTCGTAACTTTGTGAATTCGGCGGTATGGCTATAGCTTCATGAGACGCATGTAAGTCCGGCACTGATGACAACGATCTCGCGCGCTGACGATCGTTTGAAATCTGGATACCAGGTATCGCTCGCAGAAGACTAAAACCAGCGTTTCCCGACACCACATCCGAGCTAGAACTCGTTGAAAATGTCCTCGCCCGAGGACTCTGCCCCCCATTTGCAGTGCTCGCCTTGGCTCCCATCGCAACTCCGTTACGCAAATATCGAACCTGTCACTACAATTGAGGATCACGAACACACGAACGACACTGCCGATTCACCGGCAGAACTCATCGTACATACACGGAAACTAACGCGCAATTGGATTGTATACACACGCGAAAAAGACAAACAACAGAATCGCGAAATTGTAAACAGCCTTTGCATGTGCCCTTCTGCAAAATTTTGACAGCTAGCTGAATACGTTTTTTTTATGAACTTGTGGGACTATGAAAAACGAATCATTCAGTCAAGTAAGTAGTTAAATTTTAACATGTTCAGCGGTATTCACAAAGGTACTTTGTAATTTTAAATAGTGTCCATCTTTCGTTTTTACTTGTATATCAACATTATAATTTATATTTATTACAAATAAAGTTATAATGTACACTTAAAAGTATTTACTTTGAAAAAAATAATTGTCTTCTTCTTCTTTTTTAAAATGGCAACATGTGTGCGCATACAATTTTGACAATGTCAAGTGAATGGAGCCATAAACAACGGATATTGCGCCAGACAATTAAAACAATTACAAATCTTTATATCCAGACCGTGCTATCTACAAACAGATACCACAAAGAAAGCACATGTAAGCTAAACATATAACGTATCGTTAGAATACAGACGCACAGGAGCATTACACTAAAATCTAAAGTTTAATTTTGTTAGTATTAATAAATTTCGACAAGCATTCTATCCGTAACAATAGTTAAGAGACACCTAATACTAGTAGGACGGCGAATAGAAAGAGGTAGAACATCATAGGGAGAGACTCTGTTTCTTGGGCAATTAAAAAATATGTGATCTGGTGATCCATCCTCTAAGCCACATTCACAAATAAAGTGATATCTGATCTTTATTTTATTCAAATTTACTGGTGTGCTGACGCGCCCAAGGCGCAAGCAGCAAATAATAGAGACAACATTTTTACTAACATTTCTAAATTTAAAAACCCATAACTTTTGCGGGATCTCAATTTGCAAAGACCCATAACGCTTGCCCTTTAATTTCCGAGACAAATCCCTACCCTTTTGCAACGCATCAAACAATCCTAATTTAGATAATAAGCATAAGTCCCTTGCATAAATTCTATAATGATCCAAGGAACCCGACTGGGTAGCAAATTTGGCACAGGAGTCCACAGTTTCATTACCCGAAATTCCACAATTGGTAACCTTTGAGTAATTTTGACGTTGGGTCTAAAAAAATCTTTCGATGCATCAACCATATTTTGTCAATGGATATATCTTATTTATTTTAACTACCTAACACCTGCGAATTTTTCTACGTTGGTTATTATTTATCTGAACTTTACCACGGAAGAAACAGAAGATTCTTTGTTCCATAAATTTTACATAGAAAATATATGTCGAAAGAGATATAGATAGAGAAAGAGATAAGCCTCTTTTGTCCATATTATTTATTTAGTAAAATATATTATTTTGTGTTGACTCATTAATCGTTGACCACTATGGGACCCACCTCTTATTTGAACAAACTACACAATTATGTCACATTGGATTCAATTAAATAATAAGCTATAATTTAAACCTTGTCATTAGTTTATAATTGCAATACATAACATGTAATACAGTAATTAGGTTTGAAGCAAGGTATATACGAAATAAAAATAGTTCAAGGTTAAATTAGAAGTTCTAGGATTAAGCATAATAATACGATTCGATAGTTTTGTAAGAGAACAGTATGTGACGATTATTAATCAAAATTGTACCTTGAGAAAAATAAATATATAATAATAATTATCAGAAATAAATAGCCATAAATGAAATATATGTGCATATACATTATTAATCTTTGATCCGTGGTTTGAGTTAAGGCGGGATTTTGTTCATCATGTAGTGGATTTTATATTTTATTCATAATCTTCAAGGTTCTAACAAGAAAGCCTAACTAACTTGTCGAAACATTAAAATTATTCACACGACACTTATTTTGTAAAATATGTTGTAAAATCTATTGACACTGGCAAGTGCTTCTGCGGAGCCAAAATAAGAACAAGAAGATCAATGGTAAAATCACAAATACCAGATGTCACTATTGTCAACGTCATCTGCTACTATTTTTCAGCAAAGTTGTAGCTGATTGTAAGAAATTTGTTCAACTTGAATCGTGTTTTCGACAGGTGTATTATTTTCATGCTAAATTGTACCAATGAAAAATATTTTATCGTGAAATATTATTTACATTGCATAAAGACTATTACTAAATAAGTTTACTGTTCATAGCAATTTGTCATATGAATGTACAATGATGAATAATCCATCAATGAATTCAGCTACTGTAAGTAAAATAACAAATAGAAACCTTTTTATTATTGATTTATTAACAAATATTTGACTAGTTTGTTTGATTGCAATTATGCTGATTTGTTTTGCATTCACTCAAGTAATATATTTGTTTCAATTGTTCGTAAGTTAATTCTTTACGGCCTTACGTCGGTTAAATGTTTATTTACTATTTATTGGCATTTCTCGAAATTTGTAACAAATGTTCAGATGAATTTAGAACAACTAGTTTAATAGTTATATTTCATAATTTGATAGTATTAGAACAATTATTCTGTTGGTTAGTGATCTCTACCTGAATTGGTAGAAAATAAGTATTTGTTATTTAATGTAATGTCTGCATTACAGTATATAGTCATAATTCAATAGTACAGTCAATACTGGACATAATACTGGTTTCATTCAAAATCTATTTACTGTTTGACTTCCTAAAACTAATATAAAGTAATGACAAAAGCATGCTGTTTATACTTTATAATAATAATACAATAAACATAACTAAATTTTAAAAAGAGAGTGCATTAAGCTAGGAACTATTGACAAGATTCTGACTGTGTTGTATAATAAAAAAAACCCTTGGTAACTGTAATCCTCATTCAACATGTAGAATTTAATTTAACCAACCTTTTCTGACAGTACTGTATTTCATCAATCATACAAGTAGAAGACATCCTCACAGTTTCTTATTATCAGCCTATATACTTGCATTTGTCATTAGTACTTTGTCATTTTATTAAAACGTTAAACAATTTTAATATAAAATACATGTTAACCGATAGAGTGTATGATAGCTATTATAATAATTTAGATATAATTAACATAAATGCTTTGCACGGCTTGGCCTTATGTAGTTGTGTTACTGCGCTACTTACAGCCAGGTGTGCCACAGGTCCCGTTGCTTGATGATGACACCATCGCCTTCGGTGAAGAGGACAATGCTAACAAACAGTTTGTGTAAGTCACTTTGGCATTTTTTATTCATAATACAATAATTTACTGCATGTATGTATAGTTTTGGGAATATTATGACTAATCAAAATAACTCACACTATTGTATATTAAGAACACTGTACAGATGCCCATGATTGATGCACATTTGAAACGTCATATTTATGTAGATACAATATTGGTAATTATTTATGCTCAAAAGTGGTCCAAATAATTATGCAAATTAAAATATTCCAAATGTATTGAAATTGAAAACTCATCTATAATTTTATTTTATTATACTTTTTGTTTAAAGAAGGCATCACATTGTTGAAATCCATCATTAAATATTATATTTGCAAAAATAAATAAATTACTGTAACATGACCTTTCACTTTTTACTTTTAAACTATGTATAATTTTAGACTTATAATTGACCATTATGAAAGCTATTAAAATTATTATATATTTCAGACACCCTTATATAGTGTTCTTCCATCTGATTTTCCGCTCATCAGCTATAGTAGTGTACATCCTGTGTGGCTGGTTCTCAGATTCATTCATAGCCAGTTTTGTATTGGTTGTGTTACTGCTGTCAGCTGATTTCTGGACTGTCAAGAATATAAGTGGTATGTAAACATTGAAAAAAGAAAATAAAATTTGTAAAGCCTTGTTTATAGTAAACAGCAAGTAATGATTATTATTTATATACTAGCCTTGCATGCGACTGTCCGCGTGGAACCTACTGTAATAAAACAGTGACTAATAAAATCATCTGAACATATTAAGTCAATTTACTGGTCTACTTTTCTCTCGTACTTTAGTTGCGTCATCATTAAAATTACAATAACTTTTGATAAAATGAATCAATTTTAATGAAACCAAAACTAAATGTTACTTGAGGATATGCTTTATTTTATATTCTTGGGATTTTATCATAAACGCAGTACTTTAGCAGTGATGCATGTTTAAACAAACAGACAGACGGGTGTCTCTAAAAATGATTGAAATGTATTTTAACAGACAAGTTAGATCTACATTCTTATTATATGTATAGAATAGACGGTGCAAACTCCAATTTACATAACTAGAATTGATAACAAACTCTCTAAAACATAGTAATTATTTAACTTTGGTGACTCTTTTAAAGTAATATTGGTTCTACTTATTTCACTTTAACAACAACTCTCAATAACATTGTGAATTGTGTAGTCCCTTAAATGTCTTTTATATACTTAGAGTTTACTGGCTTTTGATATGTTTCATCATAATTAGAATAATGGTGAATATAACCTATTGATGGTAACTGAATATAAATGCTATGATTGTTTCTTACATGATACATAGAAAACTATTCAACATATTCTAGGCATTACTTAAAAGGCCTATCTTTAACTTAATAATATTGGTTTGCAGTTTTTGAGTCCAACTAAATTGTATTAATTTAGTATATTTCAATGACCACTTTCATTAACTAACCATTTGGAATTAATTTACATTGGTAATATCTTATGATTTTAACAAATACTTTTTCTTTTTACAGGTCGGCTGCTTGTTGGTTTAAGGTGGTGGAACTATGTTGATGACAATGGGAAATCTCATTGGGTTTTCGAAGCAAGACAGGTATATGTTATATCAGTGTTTTATTATAATTTGTTTGTTTTCTTTACATTGTTGACATTACAGTGTACATAATTTCCGAAAACTTACAAGGGTTTAAATTGAGTTCCAGAATCGGATAAACCAGAACGAGAGCCGGCTGTTCTGGATGGGACTCATTATGTGTCCTCTGATCTGGTCTACCATGTTCATCTTCTGTCTCTTTGGTCTCAAGTTTAAATGGATGGTAAGAACTACATTTATATTTTTTTGTTATAATAGTCAATATGATTGGGAGACATGAGACTTTGGGGTCTCGCGGGTCGTCAAATAACATCATAACACTTGAGACACCCAATCCAACCTCACCTGCATGTGGTGCACTCTGCTAAATAACGAATGAGGCAATGGCGAAAGCAGGGTGGTAGGGTATTACAGCCTGACTGGGTCGCAACCACCATGTATATGGCGAAAAAGCCCGTCATAGTGATTGGCTTCTGCAGGCCGCGTTTCGGGATCAGCCTATGCATAGCCAGCTTCTCACCCGGCATGACAACGGCGACCGGCGATGGATAGTGAGTCACTCGGTGGTCTCCAAGGTTTTGGATTGTACTGTGCTTACCATCAGGCATAGTGCAGTCATTTCGCCGTGCTACAATTTAAAAAAATGAGAGATCCAGAAAGTTCTGAGTTTTAACAGTCAGGGTTTGTGATTAAATTGAATGAGGCTATCGTTTAGATTCCTTTTAGGTTTGAATCTATTGGTATGTGTGATAGTGGTTTATTACAAATATATGCAGTTAAGTTGACGTTAACTTCATCAAGATTAAAACTTTGGAGAAATAATGTACATATTGGTTAACGCAGACAAGTTACGTAACAAAATCAAAATCATCATCGTCATTGAGGGAAGATCTTATCCACTGTGGGACTAAACAATATACTTACGCCATTAACTGTTCTACTGTGAAAATGAACAACTTTACACATTCGTGTCCAAGATTAAACCTCAAAAAAATAATTGTTAATTGATAAATACTTAACAATAATGAAATCGCGGACACAAATGCACTTTAGATTATAATCACCGAGATTATCTAAAATCTAAATAGTATTTAATCTTATCTATAAAAGGCCTTTACTTACATTTACAGGTTAATACTTAAGTATATACAATAAAAGCTATGAACTATTGGATTAATTTTTGCCATGTACTTCAAAAATATGAGACTAAATCAATTCTTTCATCTTGGGAATCTATAATTATTTCTATTGTTAAACGAGCTTTGCCCAGCTGTGGGACATTTTCACTTTACTAATAGAAAAATTTTCATTTCATTATTAACGGGGACTATCTGCCGCTGTATCTATGATACGGACCCCCAGAATTACAGGGGCTCTGATGTGTGTCAGCAAACATTTGTTATATACTACCCTCAAACTGGTATTAATAAGTAGCACGTAATCAATTAATTATAAGGATAACGATAACGTTCCTAGGCTCTAGTGCCTCCCTAGGTAAATACTGTGAAAAACACAATATCCTTCATCATTAAGGATCTATAGTCCATTCATTTTACCGTGAGACAAAATGTAAACAAAAAACCATAAGTTCTAAAACTTTTTAAAATAAATATTATACTAGTAAACACTCGCGGCTTTGTATGCGTTTTGTTATAATTAACTACTCTATAACAATATAATTTACTGTCACTAGGGGGTAAAATATACTTTCCTGTAATAAACAATTTTCAGAATCAGATCAGTAGTTTCCGATATTACTTCCTACGAACATATTTACAAATAGGTTAGTACAATTAGATTAAGGATTTAACCGCAATATCCTGTGATTTTAAATACATAGCCGATGCAACAAGCTAAATCCAAAAGGCAACTAGCTCTATTAGTTGGTGCTTAGAGAAAGATTTTAAATTTTAACCAATCAATTCAACTAATTCATTCAATGATAATACCACTAAGCTTCAGCACATCACTATAGATATAACATATCAATCACAATTAAATAATAACAAAGACATTGCTTTATAAATTTATTTATTCAGAAAAGTCGGAAGACTGTTAGTTCATCACCAACTCTTGTCTATAGAATTTTGCTGAACTATTATTCAAAATTATATGCATCCAACTCAGAGTGATAGTCGGTATCAGCTTTCTTTGCCTCGAAAATTAATTCACCACCTTCTAAGATGCCCGAGTTAGATCCTGTAAAATAAAACATTTATATTTGAATCACCCATATATCTAAAGTAATATAATGTAAGATTATGTTATGTATGTTTTTTTAAATGTAAATAAAGTGTTCAGAGTGTTAAATTATTAAAAATGTGTTTTCTTCAACACACTAACAGAGAAATCATTTGATAGTTATTGTTATATGCTATACTTCAAACTATGTTTCATAAGCAACTCAAGCAAATTCATGGGCCAAAACTGACTTCTCCTGGAAATAGTCTAACCTGCTAGAATAATCAAACTAAAGAAAAGCCATTAGCCATTATATCCTGTGACAGTTTGTATTTTATGACATTTCATATTTTGTTATATAATTATAGGTATATATGAATAAAACATTTTCATACATTATAGTTATTCATAGACATCCAATTATGTTAGAAAGTTTAGTGATGAATATATTTGACCTTAGAGAATAAAGTTGTGAACTTGTATGAGCTAAATTACCTATATGAAGTATTATCAGTCTTTTCCACCAGGATTTGTTAAGCCAGTCGGTAAACCTTCACTGTGAGCTTCTTTTGAGGACTTATTAGATGTATTTTCCCAGACTTTATTCAGAGTGTCTCCCGAAACAAAATACGCTTAAAAATAGTTTAAAGCAATTTTAATACTTTTAATAGTTTGCGTACATTGATTTCAATATTTTTTCGTCTGACAGTACAGTGCTGATTTTTTTTATAAACATTCCGGCAAATACTATTTATTTTTATTTCACATATTATTAGTAGCAATCGTGACCTTCAAAGAACCTTTTTAATGGTTTGTTTACATTTTGTCTCAGCCTTCGATGAATACGCTATAGACACCCTCATTTGACGCTGGGTTATTTTGTGTATATATTGGGTTAAATGTAAAGAGAGACAATTTGTTTTCTAGTTCGTTGGGTTTTGGGCTCATTGAACTTGTATAAGTTTTTTCTCTGTTACAGCTTCTGGTACTGATCGCTCTGACGTTGAACGGCGCGAATCTGTACGGTTATATAAAATGCAAGTTCGGTGCGAAGGAGAACCTCAAGTCCGCGACGACCGAGTTCATGAAGCGGCAGATATTCCAGAACGCGCCCGCATTCATGTTCGCGCAGCCGGCGCCGCCCACCACCAGCAACACTGGAGTTATATAAATATCTTTTCATCAAACTCATCTGAATCTTGTGAATCCGCCTAAACCACATGCCATTCCACATACAGCTATGTCATCACTGTTTTTGTCTTGTAGAGTAATCGAAATTTCGCAGGTTAAGGTTTAATAACCTTTTAAGTAATTGTACACTTATTTTGAACTTTTATTCCATAATTTATCTATCATGACATGTAAAATCGATTATTTTAAATAAGAATAGATATCGTATATGAAGAAAATAAAATACCTTTACATTTTATTAGTATTTATTATGATATTATTATTTTGTATGGGCGAACCGCCCCAAATGACATCTGCAGAAGAAATAAAAACATACAGAAATCATCAACATTACAAAATGAAATGATTCCTTACCTAAAAAGGCCCCATATATTTTATTTAAAAACAAGACTTTCCACCTAGAAGGGCAACACATATTTTGCCTTTGTCGCCCCCCCCCCCCCCCCCCCCCCCCCCAGACTTCTCGAAGGGCACCCATGCTAGATACACTAGATTCATTTGATTGAAACTCTCTTACTGAGAAATTGCCTATCGTAATATCTGACTCTCCTCCATGGCATATCAGTAGACGTATTAGTTTGTGTCGGTGTTACCTGTTTAGAAATTATAAATCAATAAGGCGGATTCGATAGCTGACATAAATTAAGTATTTAAATAAGTAATTTAAAAACAATTATTTGTCCTATATAATGTGATTATATTAAGTTTTAATATGTACATAATTAATAAACGATTACTATTTCTGTGTAATTTTTTAAATATCATTGTACTTGGCACTCTCTCTCTCTCTCTCTCATACGCTCTTGTTTGTTGAAATGATATACTGGAAAATTTAGAATTAGCTATACGCTTAAGAAATACAATTTATTCATTGAGAAGTATGTCTTTGTAAAAATATTTAATCGTGAGGTAACCACAATAGAACAATGGTTTTCAAATGTTTTGGTTAAAGGTAAGTTTTGAATATGAATTCATAACCTCAATATATTATACCCTAGTGTATTAATATAAACTCTCGATAATTTAATGTATGTTCGCAAAAACTTAAGTAGAGCAGTATTTAGTAAAAGTCCGGCATGATTTAAATACTAGACACTGACAAATTGGTAATAATTTTAGGTAATAGAGTTAGGTTATACAACAAAGTCCCAAAGCATATTACCGATTTGCCAGGCGGTAAATCCAAGCATCATCTCAATGAAGCGATGGTGGGTTAGTTGATAGTGCGTTTGAATAACGCGTCCATGGGCCTTTAGTTCGGATCATAGGAACTGAGTCAGAGCTGTCAGTGAAGGAAAACAGATCGTTATGAAACCACAGCATGGTGATAGGGCTTTTACAAAGTCCGCTAGACTAGCTACCGGCCTCAAGTTAAATAGCTGTCGTCAAGCACTTGTTCATGAGCTTCGGCAGCTGCACTTGAGAGCCAGCTAGCTAGGTTTAGGGTGTTTACCATTTTGGATCACACCATAATTTAACATCAACTGAGGTTGCGTATGTATAGAGTATAAAAAAGCGTGTTTCGAAGTCAAAAGGTGGATATAAGTATGTGAATGAAAATTGAATGTATTTCTATAAAAGTATGTATTACGATGGATAGATGAACTACATCGATGTTCTTGTTTGTTCTTCTCGATGAGTGTACTGTTTTCCGAGTAAGTGGTAGTTTTGACGTTTATAAGCAACTTTTCAGCGTCTAAATTGAATAAAGTATTTTTGAATTCGATATTGAATGCATGTATGGGATAAAAATTTGCTTAATTGTCCACGTAACGTGCCGCGCTAACTGAATTAGGATTAGCATTACTAAGTGTCAATTGAGCGTCTTTTGACTATGGAATAGGAGTTTTCGTTGGGATCTTAATCTATTATGTAGTGGATTTTGTTCATAATCTTTTATTATTTGACTATATTTTGTTACGTTTTGCGTACTTAATATAGTTTTGATATTGTGCACAAGTGAATTGAATCAAAATCAATATATCCTTTATTCAATTTAGACCCTGAGAAGGCTCTTATCAACGTCAAAGCTACCACCGGTTCGGAGAATAACCCACTTATCGAGAAGAACCGGCAACAAACTCGATCTGGTTTATCTCTTCATGTTACTTATATATTTTTAGAAAACATAAATAGTTACATTCGTTATTAGTGCATACAGAGAGGGGTGTAATTTCCACACATCACAATCGTTCACATATTGATCCACTCTATAATAGCCTTTCGATATTAAAACCCGCTTGACATTGTTCCTGATCTCACTATCCGGCAAATCGGTAATGTGTTTTGGGTCTTAGTTATAAAACCTAACACTATTCCTAATAAAAAACTGTTTTTGGACTTAGTGAGCTTGAAGCATGGAATTACCAATTTGTTACTGTTTCTAGCATTTAAATTATCTTGGACATTTACTAGATCCAGCATAGAATGTAGATCCACTCTCACTCTCAGACATCACTACACTTTCAGACAACCTTGAGAACAGATCGTCTTGGCTTCCAAATTTAGGTTCGGATATCACGTTCATAGACTTCGCTTTCGGTGTTCGTATTATAGTATTCTCATTTTTTGGTTGATGTTACTTATATATTTTTAGAAAACATAAATAGTTACATTCGTTATTAGTGCATACAGAGAGGGGTGTAATTTCCACACATCACAATCGTTCACATATTGATCCACTCTATAATAGCCTTTCGATATTAAAACCCGCTTGACATTGTTCCTGATCTCACTATCCGGCAAATCGGTAATGTGTTTTGGGTCTTAGTTATAAAACCTAACACTATTCCTAATAAAAAACTGTTTTTGGACTTAGTGAGCTTGAAGCATGGAATTACCAATTTGTTACTGTTTCTAGCATTTAAATTATCTTGGACATTTACTAGATCCAGCATAGAATGTAGATCCACTCTCACTCTCAGACATCACTACACTTTCAGACAACCTTGAGAACAGATCGTCTTGGCTTCCAAATTTAGGTTCGGATATCACGTTCATAGACTTCGCTTTCGGTGTTCGTATTATAGTATTCTCATTTTTTGGTTGTTCAATAACTATAGTAGAATGGGAAATAATACCATGGAGCATGAATTGTGAGATGACGTCAAAACTCCATGAAAAGTTCTAACATGGGAGGCACCATCTTGTTAGAACATTGAAATTATCACAAGACACTTGTAATATTATTACATACTCGACAATGGCAGTAGTAGTCTAGAAGATTGGTTTGAGAGAACTATAGAATCGCAGTTTTTGGTAAGATCTTAGTCTATTATGTAGTGGCTGTTATATTTTTTTCATAATATTGTGGATTTAATTGACTCTATATTTTGAAATATTGGTGGCATTTTACGTAATGTAGTTCGTTTATTGTGCACAACTGCAGTGGATGGATAAAAACACCAGGGAGCTTGAACATACATAAATGACATACATAAATACATGACATAAAAACTGCCCTGGAAAGTTCTACAAAAGGACCACCATCTTGTTAGAACATTAAAATTATCACAAAAAAAACTTGTATATATTATTACCTACTCGACAATGGCAGTAATACGGAGAAGATTGGTTGTCAAAAATAAAATGAGGAAGACTATGCCATACAAGAGTGTTTTCTTGTTTTCTTTTCTTACTACATAAATGTCCTCTCAATAAATAATTATGCAATAGAAATGTGAAACAGATGTATATATATATATATCTATCTATTCAATTGACATCATCAACGAAGGTTTTTATACACGATTACCTTTAAATAATTCAATAAAAAGAATGCTCCAGGTGAGGCTCGAACTCACAACCCCGGCATTACTCACACGTACACTGTCTTATAAGTACCGTGCGCTAACCAATTGCGCCACTGGAGCTATGAATGACATGTCTAAATTATAAGAGTGGATCTAATGTACCACAAAAGTCAAATGAAATACTTTATCATATGATGAAACGTCATAACAATAGTAATTTATCATCATTTAGTTACCACTTGCTGAAATTAAAAAACTGCATTCAATTAAGTGTATAGTTATAATAAAGCTATTAAAGTTTAAATTAAATGTGAACTGATTTGACCATCGCAGATATTTGCAAAATCAGGTTTACACAGAAATTAGGTACAGTGTACACAAACAAAATGGAAACGTCACGTCACATTTGTTGTGACTGATTCCGAATGAATATTTCTCGTAACAATAGTCGTATACGCTGTTATCTGCGTTAATTCAATGTTAAAATTGTGCTGTGATATGTATAGTAGTGTCTAATGTACCGATAAGATGAATTGGTTTGACACGTCGGGTCTAACGAGCCTCGCGAAGTCTGCCTTGAAAGAAGCTCAAAAAACAATCGACAAAGCTTTGGACATCCAGGATGAGAGCGGTGACGAAGAAAGCGATGATGCTTCGCCACAAAATGAAACCAAAATGAACACAGGTATGAATAATACTCCTCAAAAAGAGCTTGATTATTTTTCTTCATGGGGTCTAACAACAAGCTCGGAATCGAGAAGTAACACGATCAAGGAGCAGCCAGTGGTTACGGAGAGCCCCTCTAAATCAAATTCACAGGGTATGTGGGGCTCGTTTGCTGGTTCCTTTTTTGAACAACCAAAAAATGAGAATACTATAATACGACCACCGAAAGCGAAGTCTATGAACGTGATATCCGACCCTAAATTTGGAAGTCAAGACGATCTGTTCTCAAAAAGTCAACTAGTGATGTCCGAGAGTGAGAGTGGAGAGTGTAAAGCTAAAAATGATGATTCAAATGTTGATGAAAGGCGAAATTCAACAAAATCTAATATATTATCTTTAGTTTCAAGTAGAAACAGTTCAGACTCTGTTGAAGTGCTGTCACAGAGCCTGAAAACAACTCCAGATTCAGAAGCATCAGTTCATTCCATGTCCAGTAGTAGTACTGGTCATAAACCAAATTCTGAATCAGTGGAAATTTTACCTGACAGCTTAATTAGTCCTAGCTCAATTGAATGTTTGGGTTTTGATAGTTGTGAAAGTGAGAAAAATAGTAGTGGTTCCTCAAATATTACTCTTGATGTGAGTGATAAAAAATCAACTCCTGTTGGTGATCATACAGAGAAACCAGACACAGCAGATAGTGTTAGCTTAGTTGCTGATGATGATGAGGACACTATGTCTTATAATTCAATATCAGAATGCACTGCACCAACTGTATTAGACTCAGATGATAAACAGATAAGCCCATTTGCAAGAAAAGACTGTAGGAAAATAACAGAGAAGGAATTCATCAATGTAGAACACAGTTTATTGCAGCAGAAAATGCAAGTCAGTGAAAATTCATCAAACGATGGATCCTGGTCTGACCGAACTCTCAATGCTGATAATGATAGTATTAATCTAGAAAATGTTATTGAAGAACAAATAAAAGAGGAACGTGAAGATATATTAATAGATAAACTTAGTGATTCCTCATCATTTTACAATGTAAATGTTTCATCTGTTTCTAAACAATCTGACGAATTCATTAATGTGCTAAAACAACAGTGTAGTAGTTCACAGAGCAGTGGATCCTCACATAAGGGTACCAGTATTAAAGAACGCATATCCCCAACAAGTTCAGACAGCAAAAGTGATTTAGTAAAGATTGGTTCAGACAGAACTTCAGGTCACACATCAGGAGATGAATTAGAAACGACCACGTCATCAGATATAGAAATAATACCAAGCCCAAATGGTGAAAATGGTCATGGACTCAGAAGTAGCCCTGCTAAGTATGCTTTAAAAAATTCTAAATTCGACGGAGCGACATCTCCTAATCTTGTAGATTTATTATTGGGTAAATCACTGGTAACCAAAATTAGAGGCCATAATCGAGAACTTTCTGAAGTGTCTGTACAAAGCACTGCCAGTGATGACAGTCATACATCAGAGAATGAGAAACTTATGAGAAGGTTATGTGAAATGGCAGAAGTGTTAGAAGCAAGAGAGAACAGGTTGATGGAAGTTAGCAGAAGTAATGCAGAACTTGTAGAGAGTAATGCTGATTTAAAAACCCAAGTAGAGAGTTTAATAGCAAAACATGACAGCGGAGACATCAATACAATTACTGAAGAATATACACAGAGAATGTCTGCTTTGGAGAAAAAGTTCCAACAAGCAATCAGAGAAAAGGTAAGTTAGCTTAGTATTATTGATATTTATTTATATATATTAGAAGTCAAATACCTTCAAGGATATTCAATTTGGAAAGACATGCAATTAGTATACTAATATGAGAGATGGGAATGCTATAATAATGAGCACAGAGATCAGTTTCAATGTGAAATGTTTAGAAAATAGCACACAGACTGCTCATGCATCTTATTCATACAAGGTTGTTATAGTATTCAATTTCCTATGGTGAAGACGCTTTTTTTTATACTTTGCAGATTTTAGCTTTTGATCATGAAATCACCTGATATTAAATGACGAGAGTCAGTCAGTCTTGAGACAAGTGCAGGAACACACATAGGTTGATGGCAACAGATTTCAACTTGAAAGTGGTACATAGTGAATATTGGGTTAAAAAAAAAACCATTTGCTTTTCTTTAATGAAAACTTCCTTCAATTACAAGGATTTGAATCTATCCCTTCAACTCAATTCTATGTACGTTCAGTGATTCAGTCTCTATTGAATTTTTTACCATTTATTAAATTATATATTTGCTTAAAAAAATTAGACTGTAATTTTATGGTGTGTAAAATTTTAAATTCTTGTATATGTACTTGCAATATTTGTCTTAAACAAGTCACTGCCTAAATATTAAGATAAGTTAGATAGTCCAGTTGTAAAAATTAGAAAATAATATAGATGTTTTATATTGACTTTAAGGATAATTTAAGAAAACAACTGGACAGTTTAAAGTCTGAATCATCACGAAAGATCTCATCGGAACTTGAGAATGTATTAAAGGAGAAGGATGAGGTGATAGCCCAACTGCAGGATGAGGGTGAGAAGTTATCGAAGCAGCAGTTGCAGCATTCAAACATCATAAAGAAACTGAGAGTAAAGGATAAGGATAATGAACAGGTTATCAAAAGTTTAAGGTTAGTTTACTCATAACATATTGAAAGACTCAGGTGATTTAAAATAATCTATTCATGTTTTGCTCAGCTAAGATAAAATTGACAAGCACATTATCACTCAAAATTTAGCATTCACATTAATGTTTTACAGAGCATTTCATTGTCTGAGATCATATCTTAAGTATTTATCAATTAGTTAATACTTATAAGTTATTTTAGAAATTAATTTTATTTTCCAGAGATAAGATAGCTGAACAAACAGCAGAATTGGAAAGATTAAAAAGATCAGTGGCCGCTAAAGAAGAATTGGAAGTGAATCAAATAGAAGCTGTGTACAGGCTTACAACAACCAACAAGAAATTGGAGACGGAGCTTGCAGAGGTGAGAATTCAATTATTGCATAAGTATGTGTATGTAAAATAGAGTATAATGTTTCTTGAAGTTTAATAAAGGATATAGAGCTCACTTTTTTTTCATCTAACTAACTACGCTATTTACCTAGCAAGGTCTTAACAGCTTCACCGGACTACTATATAGAGCTGACTAGTAATTATAATTTCTATATACAAGTTTAAGCAAATTTGATAACCTTGAATTTTAGATTTGTGTCATATTTTATCTAAAATCAAAAAGTCAGTGTCTAAAAATGGACAAATATATAAATATTTTGTAAAACAAAATGGTATTTTTGGAAGAAAGGCGATAGATAAAGTTAAAGAATTCCACAATATATTGGAGGTTTGTAAAATGAGTTATGTAACTTATAAAACAATGTATAATTAATATCATCATCATCATCTCAGCCTATAGTCGTCCACTGCTGGACAAAGGCCTCACCACACGTGTTTCTTACAAATTAGCTATTATACTCTTCAATATTTATAAATTGGTTTATAATTGTCATATAAAACCAAGGTATTATTGAATATGTCAATCGGCCTGTAAGTTTATAAAATCATAAAAATATAAATATTTTAAATTATGTGGTCTTTAAATAATTCACAAAAACGCTTACATTAATGTGGTATAATTAACACATTAAAGCAAACAATGTAATTGAAATAAAGTTTTATCTGACATTGACTCACACAAGTTTTATCAGCTATCCAATTACCATTGTGAATTATATTTGTGGAATGTGTGACATAGTTTCACCTCATTATATCTCTATTTACATATACACAACACATGTATCTGTTGACTATGTCAGAAGAATTATGATTTGATAAGAGTTATGCTGAAATTCTCATTCAAACCTCTTCCTGTGGAAGGGATACCATCAGATTGATACAAAATATCATCGCGTAAAATTAATGTTATAACGATATTTCTGTATCACTATAATTACGTAATTATTATTAGTCAAATTACTGTTAATAAATCAGCGATTATAAACATTGTTATCAAATATGCTACCCTGTGTACTATATATCGGTATATTTTTACTATATTTATATGGAAAGTTTACACTTATCTGTTTGCTGTTTTCTGCCTTGATTGTTGTGAACTTAGCACAATACTATTAACACGTTGCTATTTAATAATTTCGTAAAACATGTGACTTTTTGTGGCTACATAAACAAATAATAAGAGAGGAGTAATAATTAGGGTAACAAAAGAGAAGACCTTTATTTGTTTATGTAAACTGTTTTTAGAGGCGACACTGTTGCCGTTTTGCAAGCCATTCGGTTTATAATATCACATAAATTAAACATGCTATACTGTCTACCCTTTTCAAATTCAAAAGCACACCTCCATACACTCTACCAATGCCATCAACATGGTCTAGAAGCCATTATAGCCTGGATACCTGGTCATTCCAGAATACCAAGTAATGTAACTGCTGACTCTTGTGTTAAACAAGTGACTAGTATAGAGTCTTTAGAGCATTTTCAAATTAGTTGACTAGACCTTCTAGGAAACCTATAATTAAACTTTTAATTTTCATATAATTAAATATTGCAGACGAAAAGTGCCCTGGATGACTGTAACCAGCGCCTGGAGAGTTTACGGACGTCCTTGGAATCGGCTAGGAAGGAACTGCACGAGTGTCAGAGGAACAGTTCTGAACTGCAGCGATTGAGGTCAACACAGCCCCAGCTGGAGGAGGAGAAGAAACTCGCCGAGGATGAATGTGACAGGCTGAGGGATGAGCTGCAGCGGTTAAGAACCGATATAGTTAATGGTGAGACTTGACATACTTTTTATGAGATAATAGTATGATAGCATCATTTTAATTTATTAGTTTATTACCAATTATTATATTAAAGAGAAGAAGCTAACATTAGATCCCTACATATGAAATTGCCGTTTTGTCAAACTGGCCTCTTTAATGTCCAGTATCTGGCGTTTGGTTGGGAAATCCAATTTCTAATTTATTTGAAATTTAGGTGCATGTCTTTGTGTTTCGAATTTAATGATTATCTGTTTATGCTTCATTTGATCTTTCTTTGACATCTTTTTACACAACGGAAAACTTAAAATATCGCGTTATTTACAAATCGAGTTCCACTGTGGCATCTGCTCTGTGGAAACAGCTCGAAAGACTAATGATGCGTGGTAACGCCATCTAGTTTAGAACTCACAACAACTCCAAACATCCCCCCTTTCCTGTCGTGCATGAATGGTCGCCCACTTACCCTCTCGCAACGTCTATCGCGCTGACGTGACCTACATATTTTTCGCTTTGTTTCGCATCCCGCGCTCCTGATTCTATTGAAGAATCCAGGGGATATTACCGCGCCGTTATAGGTGAAATCCTATAATATATTCGCCCCGCACCCGCACGCTGGAGACGACAGTTACATATACCAGACTTAGTGACCCTAGTGAAGGTGAACGTAGTGTGCTGCTGGAGTGACTCTGGGCGGCTGTACGCGGTCGTGAATTACGTTCAGGAGAACACCAGGTCAGTGCACGACTTCCCCCTTCCTTCCCCTCGCTATTTTCCCCTCGTCATTGTGACGACGATTATCCGCCGGTATTACGCTGCTGGCGTCTCCAATGCGTATGGGGAAGCTATTGTAAAACACACATTAAGTGCTGCATTACATTACTTGATCGTCAATATAACTAGGGAAATTTTAATTGAATCGTTATTTGTGACAAAAAATTGACCCTTCATGACAGTGGAAAATGTCCATCATACTCCTTGTACCTTACTTTCTCTCGGAATTTGGATAATTGCTAGTCTATAGCGCATTCAAAGATGTTTTCAGTAATGGAATCAATGAACTATGTATAAAATGGTGAAAGTGCATAGATAATGATGGTACATATAGTCCGGGTCATCGTTTTTGGCCGCTCTGAATATAGCTGTAAGTTTGGTCTTGCGCATAGTACAGTCAAGAGGTTAATACAAAACAAATTCAGAATATTATTATAGCATTCATGATGCATTATAGCAATGACAAATTTACAACATTCGTTCGTCCGGGGTAGTACCACCCTCTCATAGAAAACCGGGTCGGCTCGTCCGGGGTAGTACCACCCTCTCATAGAAAACCGACGTGAAGTAACAGTGCTTGCATTGTTGCGTTTCGTTCGGTCAGTGAGAGCGCCGGAGGCTCATCTCCCCTCCCCTCTCCCTTTCCCCCCCTAACCCTTCCCTCCGAAAGATGGCAACGCACTTACGACTCCTCTGGGGTTGTTAGTGTGCATGGATGGTGGTGATCACTTAACAGCAGGTGACCCACCTGTTCAAAAAAAAAAAAAAAAAAAAACAACAAGAAAAAAATAACGAAAATAGCAATAACATGTAATTAACAACAAAAAAATTGAATAGACTTCTGAATGCTCGTGTACTGCAACTAGTAATGACAGGACTCATGTGTCAACGTGGGTGCAATAGGGGGCGAGGAATGCGCGTGGGCGAGCTTGCTCCCTTTTTATCTCATTGCATCCCTCTGATACCTAAATTTGTGTTTTGCGTATCTACTTCAGAGCGGTTTAAAACTTTGACGTGGACTATACTGTGATATATTACATACATAATTTAATTCTTTTTTGTTTCCATTTTTCCATATAAAATACTAATTTAAAAAATAGCATTTCAAGGACCTACTCAGCATGTTTATATATAGTATTAAATTGTTGTATTATTTTATAATTGTCATTAACAATTTGCTGTTGTATATTGTCTTGGAATTTGTGACAGTGACAAAACGAATGAAATGCATGTTGTCATTTGTAGTCTTCAATCAACAATAACTAGATAAAGGGTCATGTAAAAATCGAAGCTAAAAGCCGTCCGCGTAAATATATACTTATGTGTAGATATTTGTATTAGCAATAGTATTTAGCAAAAGTAAGATACTACATAGAGTTGTTGCGTAGAGGAGAGGCGGTGGGTGGCGCGCACGGAGGCGCTGCGCGCGGAGCTGCGCGAGGCCCGCGAGGCGGCG
>MU158777.1:630818-658486 GCA_015888305.1 Antheraea pernyi | reverse complement strand
CTGCTGGCGGAGCGGGAGCGGCTGCGGGACGCGCTCGCGCACCTGCACCACCAGCTCGACGAGTACCAGGTGACGCGCGCACACACACGCACATACACACACGCACGCACTCACTCTCACACACACAAATACTCATGCACACGTATTATTTCAGGTTTGCGATGTATTTACGTAAAGCTCTAACACATAAGCACACTTTTATACCATAATTTACATTATTTACGATTTCTTTCACTTACGCCATTAGTTGCCAAAGTGGTCGCGGTGGACCCCCATGGATCCACGGGAGACTACAAAGGGTCTACGTTGGCGTGATAAAAAATGGGAGTTCGTAAGCGGATATATTTAGCCCGCGGATATTTAAGAAGTTCGACGACCGTTATTCGTAAAAACTTGCATATTCCATATTCAGTATAATGTGTCGAGTCTTACATATTTTTGTAATTAAATCTAATCTTCACATTTTTTATACAAGTTTTAATGATATGGTAGAAATGAAGCTACACCGGAATCAACTAAATTTAGGAAATAACCTATGAGAAAAAAATGTCTGAGAATCTCTGACTTAAGCTAATATGCTTACGATATTTAATTATCGCATGATGTTTACTCGAAGGTAGTTTAAGTTAACGGAGAATGTGGCTGTAGAGCTTGCAGGAGCAGTACGACGCGCTCCTGCAGATGTACGGCGAGAAGGAGGAGCAGGTGGCGGAGCTGAAGCTGGACCTGCAGGACGTGACGCAGCTCTACAAGCAGCAGCTGGACGAGCTCATCGCGCTCAAACACGCGCTCGCCAACCGATAGCACCACTCGCACCACTGCTTGCATCTCTTTATATCAACTACGTACTCCATGCGTTAATTAACCGCTATTTTGACTACACCTCCAAAAGTTTAAAGGTTTTCATTGATCGACGTTAAAAACTATTGAATCATCATCTGTCAACTATAAAGTATGTTTACTTTTCATTTATAGCTTTCTTGGAATGTCATGTAGTGGATTTTATATTTTATTCATAATATCATATTATTTGGCTCTATATTTTGTAATATTTGTGGAATTTGACGTCATTATAGTCCGGTCATTGTGTACAAGTAAAATGAATGGGAAATGTTACCGCGGAGCATGGATTCTGACTTGCCACAAAAACTTCATGAAAAGTTCTAACAAGAGGGCCACAGTCTTGTTACAACATTGATACGATCGCAAGAAACTTGTGATATCACGGCTTACTCGACAATGACCCCTGCAGAAATATATTTTTATTCATTTTATCCTTGGCGACCAATCTTCTAGTAGATTATTATGGTCATTGTCGAGTAAGCCGTGATATCACAAGTTTCTTGCGATCGTATCAATGATACACTTTCCAAATAATTACATCGGTGGGTATGATAGCATTTTGATTATGAATGATATATTTTAATGTTGAATTTATCTCCTTCTGTTATGATAATAGTAAAGCCTTTTTATTTTCGAATATGCTACAGAATACACACACACTATTTTACATCTAATTTTACATACAAGCTATTTTTAAAATGATTTGTTTACTATATAATGTCTCGCACTTCGATGTTTCTGTTGGCATAAACCTCCTCCAGCTCTCTCCATTGAGCCCTGTCATCTGTGGTACTAATTCAATTTGGACTCAAGGTTAAGCAGATGCCATTACTCCGTCTTGCTCTCGGACGTCCTTGCTTTCTTGTGTCCTCTCTTGGGTACCATAGAGTGACTAGCTTGATCTATTTATTCAGTTTACAGTATAACATATGTCCATATCAAATGTTTGATATGAGCTACTATATGTGTTGCTTTGGTTTTTCTCTGAATTTCCAAATTTATTATTAACTAGTTTTTGTCTGTACGTCTCTATCATTCTTCATGTTTCGCAGTCGTATGTTATACATGGGAGAACGCAAATATTAAAAGTCTTTCTCTTGATGTTGAAGCTTAGATTTTTGTTCTTCATTATTTTTTTAGGGCCCAATATTTTTTTCTTTTTGAAGCCATTCTTTTGTTTATTTTTCTGGACATTGAGTTCTCGGGAGATATCATTTGTCCAAGGTAGACATATTCTGTCACATATCTGAATTTAGTTCTATTGACCTCTATTTTGATTTCTGTAGAGTTAGTTTTGTTTTATTTATATTTATTCCTAAGCCTATAACTTTGCTCTTTTTCCCTGGTTCATTGACCCTGTGCTCTAGTGTAATAGGATGTTCTTCTGTCACGAGTCTGTATATGTTATGTGGTGATGTAAAAATGCATGCGAAAAAATATAAGGTATATTATTTTGGATGAGTGTAAGATACACGGTGTCTGTGGGATATGAAATTGACACTGTTCATGTTGGAGAAGAGCAGCAAGGGTTATACATGTTGGCGGTGGGGCGCAGGAGGAGGGCGGTGTGGGGGGCGCGGTGGGGGCGGAGGAGATAATTAAAACGTATTATGCCCATTATTCGAAATATCTTATCTCTCCAGTTGGACCAAATGATTCATAAATGCCAACATTTCATGAAGATCGGTTGAGTAGTTTCGGAGTTCATCGCGAACAAACATCGTAACACTGAATTTTTATATATTTAGAGCAACTTAAACCAGCACAGAGCATCGGTCACAGGAAATGTATGTACTTGTAAAGTTTCATTTCATGCGACCGAGGCGCAGGAACCTAAACTATCAAATAAATTAAAAACACCAATTATCATATTTCTTTATACAACATAATTACTGTAACGAAATTTGTAATTTTAATTTAATTTAGAATTACACACAGCTCAAGTATTAAATAAAAATTAACTGAACAAGAACTTTTATTTGTATGTTATACTCGTTAAGGTCTTTGACCATAACACTTGTCAATATAATCCTGGTAAAGCAAGACCTATCGTCAAATACATATTTACTGTTGTAACATATTTAACGTACAATTGGAAATTAATTATTCAATTTGTTTGAAACGCCATCTATATCCTTATTCTTGATAGATTTTAAATTTAATTTTATTAATTACTCGGGACTATTCGTTTCTACATATTTTAGTAAGATCAGTTATAAAATAAAGTGTCTAACGCAATGTTAATTTATAATCAAAGTGACATTACAATGTATATTTGGCATTCTATTTAATTTAAACATTTATTATATTATTTATTTTATCGATTCAAACATTTCCCCGTGATAGCTACCTCTTTATAAAACATTCCATTAGCACCAATGGGGCCAAACATCAGCGTTTCTCTCTATGAATACGTTAAAAACATCACTTGAAAACCCTTTTATAACGTAGTCGTGAACTGAGACGAGCATCGACAACGTGTTCACTCGATTTTATTTATTTCAATAATTCTATTCTCATTACTCGACGTACGAAGAATTTAAATTTACATAGCTACACGAGTGCCTGCAGAAATATATTTTTATTCATTTTATCCTTGGCGACCAATCTTCTAGTAGATTATTATGGTCATTGTCGACATAATAATCTACTAGAAGATTGGTCGCCAAGGATAAAATGAATAAAAATATATTTCTGCAGGCACTCGTGTAGCTATGTAAATTTAAATTCTTCGTACGTCGAGTAATGAGAATAGAATTATTGAAATAAATAAAATCGAGTGAACACGTTGTCGATGCTCGTCTCAGTTCACGACTACGTTATAAAAGGGTTTTCAAGTGATGTTTTTAACGTATTCATAGAGAGAAACGCTGATGTTTGGCCCCATTGGTGCTAATGGAATGTTTTATAAAGAGGTAGCTATCACGGGGAAATGTTTGAATCGATAAAATAAATAATATAATAAATGTTTAAATTAAATAGAATGCCAAATATACATTGTAATGTCACTTTGATTATAAATTAACATTGCGTTAGACACTTTATTTTATAACTGATCTTACTAAAATATGTAGAAACGAATAGTCCCGAGTAATTAATAAAATTAAATTTAAAATCTATCAAGAATAAGGATATAGATGGCGTTTCAAACAAATTGAATAATTAATTTCCAATTGTACGTTAAATATGTTACAACAGTAAATATGTATTTGACGATAGGTCTTGCTTTACCAGGATTATATTGACAAGTGTTATGGTCAAAGACCTTAACGAGTATAACATACAAATAAAAGTTCTTGTTCAGTTAATTTTTATTTAATACTTGAGCTGTGTGTAATTCTAAATTAAATTAAAATTACAAATTTCGTTACAGTAATTATGTTGTATAAAGAAATATGATAATTGGTGTTTTTAATTTATTTGATAGTTTAGGTTCCTGCGCCTCGGTCGCATGAAATGAAACTTTACAAGTACATACATTTCCTGTGACCGATGCTCTGTGCTGGTTTAAGTTGCTCTAAATATATAAAAATTCAGTGTTACGATGTTTGTTCGCGATGAACTCCGAAACTACTCAACCGATCTTCATGAAATGTTGGCATTTATGAATCATTTGGTCCAACTGGAGAGATAAGATATTTCGAATAATGGGCATAATACGTTTTAATTATAAATTTAATTATTGTCAACGTTGATTATTGGTATTAATTATAAGTTCCATCACTCCCGAACAGGTGGCGCTTTAAACTAGTTGACAGAAAACTATAGAACCGACTGTTATAGATGTCTCTTAGATGGCGCTATTTTAATTTTGAATTTCAATAATTGAGCCACAGTAATGCGTGGTCGGTAGTAATTATATAACTAGTAAATATATACGTTTTCATTAGTTTTCCATTCCGGTCTATTTTCACAAGCTGCGTCGTAGAATTCAAATAAATCAAATTTAAATTAATTGAGCTATAATTCTTGATACTTTTAAAGGACTATCAAATGAAGCAAGTGGAATCATCAAATTAAGTAAGCGAGAAATTTAACTTATATAAAAATAATCAAAACTCTTCGTTGATGTCGAAATTTACGTTTCAACCTATATTGACACTCAATTATTTAAAATTGTTTATAAAGCATTTGATTATGTGAATGTTTTCATAAGGTGGTAAAAAATATTGGTTTTTTTTTTAAATCAATTTAGGGGCTTTTATTCCACAGAACATATCAGCCCCATTGTTCCCCCACAAATGAGCAGTGAAATAATTTATCGGCTGACCCTGTCAAAAGTTATTCATTATTTAGTTTCAGAAGACATATCAGTTTATTGTTATAAAATTTTACGTGTACAATTATGTAACTGTTTCTATTATTTTGTAATCTACGGCGAAGCGTTGTTAGTTTTAAATATGAAGGGTAAAGATAAGATCGAATAAGGAAATTATATTTAAGACTGTTGTCAAAATGCAATCTTGTAATGTATTGTATTGCTAACTTCACGTCATATCTCTTTATTGCATTAGCGCCATTCTGATCGCATATTGTTTACTTCAGATCACGCCTTTCTAAATAATTAACGCCATCTTCGTTATATGGATATGTTGTTGGTCACACATTTTAAAAATATTATCACGGGTGTACATTTGGAAATATTTTGTATATTTTCATTGCTCATCTCTATTTTCCATAGTTTCTCAAATACGTTTAACGGTGTCGCTTCACATTTAGGACAATGAAATGGAACTAGATTAATATTTAAAATAAACGCCGGTAGATTTTTTTTATTTATTTTGATATAATAAATATGGCGTCGCTTCTGCAATATAACTGTTTTTATATTTCGTTATTTTCTCTAAACTACATGAATCTATCTTGTGTAATGATGAATGCTGGAAATTTGTTTAATAATTTCATTAAAAACCACAAGACATTGTATTCCAATAGTTTCGTTAACTTATAAGGGGGGCTGTTTTAGAACTTACACAAAAACAAAATTCGACATAGTTTTTTCTTAAAAAGAATCATTATTTGAATTATATATTTTTTCATATAAATATATTGTCTAAGTAATCACATAGCATAGCTTAGCATAGCTTGAAAAAGCGTCTCGCGGACAATTCTTCTCTGCGCCATTTTTTAAGGCAATTCACATTGAGACCTTTTATCTAAAAATAAAATGTTCTCCGTCTGTCGTTAAGTTTTTACTTTTTCGAACATCATTTCTGGACACGAGATAAATATTTTCCCGTTATACTAGTGTATAAAGTCGCTTAGCACTTTCTATTTTATCGAACGATGTATGTTTATTCCATAAAGTGATTTTAAGCTTGAGGTATCGCTACATAATACATTTGTATTAATTTACAATCGGTAAAGGTTTCTATGATATTTTGTTGTCAATTTGTGTTTATGAATGATTATGTTTGCCATTATGTTATATCGAGAAACTTGATAATCTATGTATACATTATATAACACGGGAATGTATAAAGAAAACGTTTTGAGTTCCTTTATGTTATTTCTCAGATATTAATTATTATTGTAAATAAATTATATGAATATACTGTATGTTTTTTAATGTTGGTACCACCGACTGCCCATATATTTTTTGTTTGTCGGGCCCGATGAAAGAATGAGAAGAGTATTGCTAACGAAGTATTTTAGGTTCCAAAAATTTTCGTAAAGCTAATATAACTTAACACAGCATTAATAAAACCTTAAACATGAACTATTTTCTGTTGACACGTGTATTATTTTTCATATTTATTAAAAATCTTATAAACCCTATTTTGGAGGCCGACAAACGAAGGCTGCTGTTGTTCTTTTAATTCGATCTTAGATATTATAATAAGCACGTAACATGTACGTGCGTTGACACGAAAGTAATTAAGTCTGAACATACAACATAATTATTTATAATTCATAATTCTGTTACCTCCAACTAAATAAGACATGCTAAATAATCAGGGTTTCGGTTGGAGAAACTATATAATTATTAACTTTAAAAAATATCTAATGAAGGGGTGTCACCCGTGTGATGGGTTCAAGAAACCGATAATTGATTTTTTCATTAATTGATTCCTTAAAATGTTACAAATACGGTGGTAATGTTATATTTTAAAATTCGAGATCGTTATAAAGATACACCCGTTAGAAGAAGCAGCTGTCTGGAGCACTAAGTTGGTGGTAGTTGAAGGTTGGGACTGTTGTGTAAAGTCGGCTTTATGAGACCTGAGATTCTTCTATACAAATATACGTTCATACAAGTCTTCGATCAACAATAACTAGATAACGGGTCGGCGCGAAAAATACCTCTCGGTAAATAAGAGCTCACTTGAAATGTGTGCCCTTAGTTTGTTTGAAACACAGCCAATGTAAGCCCGTTTCACATGCCGCAGTGTATTCAAAAGATGCAAAAATAATACCCGAAAAAGCAATTTTTTGGCCAGAGTATCTTATTTTCGCTAAATACATGTTGAATAAGTTATATTTTAAGCTTTAAACTAACTAATAATATCAAATTTTGAACAAAATTACCGATTTTAAACCTATGTTACAAATGTTTAGCCTCGTCACTCACAATAACGGGAAAACGTACTTTATTCATTACGTGTTAAGGTTGAATTCACACTAAATGTTGTTTATGTTGTCTTTTCATTTGTGAGGGGAGTAATTTATTGCTTTGCTCGTTTTATCGTAAGTATTAGATAATATTTTGAACATTTGTGACTTTATTCCTGGGTTTTATGGTTGTAATTAGGTTGAACTTAAAACTGTTTAAAAACTTTTTTTCTCCATTTCTTAGTAAACAAATAGCTACACATAAGTATATCGCACCCCCGGTGCGACACTGTCACTTATGCAAAAATGCAACTTTTCAGAAGAAGCATTTAAAACTTTGACATCGTAAAAATAATATAATATTTCGAGATTTAGACAAGGTAAATAGCTAATATTACAAGGTTAACTCTTAACTTACTTTTGAAAGAAAAATGACGTCTTAATATTTTAAAAAAGATACTATAAAACTAATTTAAACCTTCCAACCCCCTCATAAGTGACGTTGTGGCACTAATGAAAAATAATAACCGTAATTATAACGCTGAGTAAAAAAAATCAAGAACAAATTGTTTATTAAGTCCGGTTTTAAATCACAATCATGCATAAGTGTAATAGACAAAATATATATTTTTTAAATTGTACTCAAGCTCTTCTTAGTGAATCTTGTACTGGCATATAATTTTAATTGTTCTTGTTCTGGTGCATTTTCGTATGCATCGCATAGGTCACAAAGGGATTCTTCGGCCTAAAGAAGCCAATATTAAAATATTGATAAAAAATACGCTGATAGGCGTTGTAATTAATAGCTTACTTATTATTTTGTATCTGAACTTCACTATAGTTCCTTTGCAGTTCGGCGATCGTTAAGCCAACATCAATAAATAATAACCTACTTGTGTCGGCCCTGGTAATTGTGATATAATATTTTATTGATTCTGGATCAGTTGTGACCTTATTTCCCCAATATTTAGATATCTTTGAAAGTTTAGTTTAGTAACTACAATGACCCGTATTGATAAATGACCTCGTTTCCCTAATCCTTTTATGGTTCGATTGGTTTCGATTTTTAACGTCTTACCGACTGCAAAAGTCGGTGTTTTGTCTTAAATAGACTATTGGACTTGTATTTTTTCACTTTGTATTCAACAGAATCTTTTAGTTTTCTAAATTAAACATTTTACAGATGGTCGTAATTATGTCGAATATTTATTTATATAACTAGTTGGATTGATTGTTGGAACGATTTATTTATTTCGATACTTTATTTTAGTTATTTCTTGAATCAAATAAAATGATGTCTCAGGGGAAAAATTGGTATTATTGACACGTTCCACATCACGCATTGAAAGAGATGAACCCGATAAAACTTTAGTTCCAACGTCTAATATCGTGATAAATGGGTTTTATGGTTATAACTCCGTTTTACCAACTCTATATACAACCAACAATATCTATCCATTCTAAGTAATGCTAATGTCCAAACTTCACCAGTAGATCAGCAATATGGATCTCCAACTGGTGACTTCTCTGATACTGATTCAGGTGACGATTTCAAGCCCTCATATAGTTCGTTTTCTATCACAAGTAGTTCTTCCAATTCAAGTAGTTCATCTAGTGATAGTAACTCTGCGAATAAAGCTGTTGATGACCAAGAACCAAAATCATCACCGAAAAAAGATAAGAAATCGTAACTATCAAAATACTCGAGATTGCAAGCCACCGTATAAAAACAAATAGGCGTTATCCCAGACAAAGTAACTGCATTTTATTTACTCAATGAAGGTCGAACATCACGGGTTTGCAAGACATTTTAAATTAATACCTTGGGGTATTTGTCCAAGGACTATACGGACTATAATTGATGCTCAAAAATCAATGACGGTATCATTCCAGTAGACCACCGAGGGAAACACGGAAATCATTGCAAACTGTACAGTGAAATGATAAAAGCCGTAAAAGATCACAATGAATATATTCCAAAAATAGGAAGCCTCTATCACCCTTAGTAACGATGTTGCTCCCAGTGTCGCCTGTTTCGCGCCTAAACGGCAATGACACTCATGCTCTCATACGGAAACTATGCATACTACGAAAGTAATATTATAGCATCTTGTAAAAGGGCGCTTTAGGTCAGTTATTACATACTTAACTCATTTTTGCAATGTTTGCATAAGTGACAGTGTCGCACCGGGTGTGCGATATATTGACGAGGACAGTTTTTAGCATCGATTTTGTACGTGACCCTTCTAGTTCTAGTTATTGTTGATCGAAGATACAAGTATAGACAAGTTTGTACAGGTTTAAAAGGACATTTCTAAAGTTTGACTAAACTAAAATAAAACACAATTGAATAAGATACACCATTTATTATATTAATAAAGCGATACAATTATATATTTTCAGTGAATGCATTTATGAATAAAACTATTTATAATAACGTTGTCAAAATTAAATTAGAAAAGCGTCTTCAAAGAGATTCTGATATTTCTATTCCGTTGTCAAAATAAATGATAACGTATGTCTACTATTACACAGTGAAGTGATGTAGTCATTATACTAAAACGTTATTTTTAGGAAATTCTGAGGAATTCGCAAATGTCAACAATTATTAGCATATTTCTATACCAAATGAGACATCTAATTTTGTACTTTCATAAAAAGTAGCTCGTAGTTTGTGCCGAATAGAAACATCAGTAAAGACTTAGGACACTTATCAGTGGTTGAAAACTTAAGCAACAATAAAATGTTACATGTTTATCATACTTGTAGCCGACCGGCCACGCGTTGCTGTCACCCAATTATTACATGGTGAATGGAATAAAGCATGTGCACTATAAAATATACTGGAGTTGAAAAAAACGTGGCGCCATCTATAACATTATATAATTCGATCTATAACAGTCGGTCCTACAGTTTTCTGTCAACAAACTAATTGAAAGAGCCATCTGTTCGAGAATGAGAAAAGTTATCTACAATTAATAACGATAATCAACATTGAAAATCATTTAGTTTGATATCAAAAAAATTGTGAACATTAATCGAAATATAAATGATTACATCATTCAAGTTGGATCACATTATACATAAGTACCAAAGTTACATAGAAATCGGTTGAGTAGTTTCGGAGTTCATCGTGGACAAACATCACGACACTGGATTTTGATATATTAAGTAAAATATATATGTAGTCCTATTTCATTTCTGATCTATCACATATTATTCTTTATACATTAAAAGATGAGACTTTTTTTAATAGAGAGTATCATTGTATAGTTAATACAACTAAGGTGTGGAAATATAACACTGTGAAAAAAAAAATTTTGGATTGATCAAAACCTCCAGGCTTTACATTCCAATCAAACGAATGTAGACCGTATGATGCACTGGTCAACAGACTATTGGCAAAACATTGGTTGGTAAAACATATCGTATCTATTACAACATTTTAATAATAACAAATGATGTAATGTAAAAGTATTATTTAAAAAAAAATTAGCTAAATATTTAAAAATATGAAGATTTGAGGTCTGGGTTTTAAAAAAAAGGGCCGAGGGATTAAACAAGCTGTTAGGCTGAAAATAATAAGTAATATATTTTCAACACGTTATTGCTTAAAGAGCTCGGCTTCCAAAGAGGTAGAATTGATCTTTGGATTTTTAAATGCGCCACTAATGGAAAAATGGGAAGTTTCTACTAGTTATATACGTAATGAGGTTTCCCATCGACAATAGTCTCTAAAATTACTATAATGCCCCTTCGTATATGAATATTCAATTATTCCTTTTTAGTGCTCACATATGTTATGCGTGCCCATAAAATTTCATACAAAAAACATTATTTATGTCCTGGAGAAGATGCTTATGCATGTTAATTGTATTTTTTTTTTATTTAAAAATTATGTATTGTAAAATTATAATTTAAAAAAATGGCCTAAATATTTAAAAACATAATCAGGCATTTTAAGACATGGGTTTTAATAAATCAACTGAGGTTAAGTGAAGTTTATTAATAAAACTAAAATTTAAAATATGACAATCGAAATCCCGTCGGACGCGTCACTTGGCCGTGTCGTATGAACCAATACAGATGAAGAAACATTAACTTTGATATAGCAATAAATGCATTCACTGTCACAACATAATTATATTCTGTTCTAAATACGAAGAATTAATATATGATTATCGATAGTCGTTCGTTCAGTTCGATTCGCGAGACCTGAACTTGAACGCGGTTATATTATATTAATGTAAGATTATTATATTATTATACTATAAACTCATTTTCTGTAAAAGTTTCAAAGCTGTAGAACATAACACATATTAAAAACATTTTTAACATTAATAATCTATATTGATTTGATAAAGGTGTGGATGCAGACATACTTGCTCATATATTTATAGTGATGTATTTAAAGCGACATATATATAATGTGATCATCAGTTGTGTCTGTATCGACTCTGTATTTAACTGAGCGGTTTGTTCATTTAATTTTTGTTACACTAATATGACCGACAACGTCTGTATATCATATGGGCTTCCATTGAAATTCAGCGCTGCAGTACTACTGTATTGCAGCATATTTATTACCGAATGGGGTTATCAGTTGCGGTGATTTTTTAAAATTCATTTGTTTAATTTAATTGATTTGCTGGTTCCAACAATAAACTATTTTTTCTTTCTCTTTCGAATTCAAACAAAATAAACTATGTGTGTAAAAAAAACAACCTATAACATTATTACAATACATGTATTGAATTAAATGAGTAACTATTAGAAAATTTAGTTTTATTAATTAATTTATTTTGTTTTTATGGAGTGTATTAAGAGAAATATAAGTATAGTACGGACAATTTGTCAACGACAGATTTAGTCCACCTAATTCTCAAAGCACCGAAACTAAAAGAAATCTTCTTTGCCTTTCGTAAAATTGGGGTAGTTATTTACGTAGAAAAAAGCTTTAGCGTAAAAAAATTAAGTAACGTTACTCTGGTTCATATAATTTATTTGTAATCGCTATATAATCCGCTTGAATGATTTAGATAAGAGAGCAGGGAGGTCCCAGAGTCAAATGGAGGAGAGCTGGAGGTCCTACAACAAAGTGCATGGAATACAGAGTAAAATAGCGGAGGAGATATGTAGAAGAGATGTCTTACAATAATAGCGTAAAGTGGCGGAGGGACCAGAATAAAGTGATGTTATACTTCAAAAGAATAATAAAGTTTAAAAATAAAATTGGTATTACTCAACTCCTGGAAAGTTTTTTTTTTTATTTATAAAACTACAGAGATATACTATCACGCTAAGACCAATAAGAGCGGAGTGCCGATGAAGATTTTTTCATAAACGGGGTTAACGTACGTACTATTTAAAAATATTTTCACCAACTACGTAAACGGAGTTGCGAGTTAAAGCTAGTGTTAGGCCAAAGTAACTACTCCACGCGGATGAAGTCGCGGGCGGAGGCTAGTTTACTAATAAAATCAGTAAAATACAAAAAATTTGGTTTTCGTGTCTATCTGTATGTTCTCTTGATTCTTATTAACTATGTCATGGATTTTCATATGGTTTTATTATCAGTTGGGGAACAATAACGAAAAATATGACAAGACTCAGCAAACTTGTCTCGTTTTTATAGATTGTCAATGTTAAAGTGGCAAATCGCTTGGACAATTATGTCGTCACATTAATAAGTACATTGCTCCCATGCGAAGTCGGGGCGGAGAACTACTGACAAATAAATCATCCATTAGTAAAGACTTTATTGTGTGTATTTTGAAATTGTAAACGTAGTATAAGTGGCATAAACATTTAATAACCTTTTATTCTAAATGAATGCATATGGCAGACAACTAGTCTAAATTGCACAGTTCCTACTTTTCATAGAACGTTTCATATAAATTCTAAGCACTTCTACAGTTATCGTTACCTTATAATCGGTAAATAAGTAACTAAGTTTATGTGTTACGTTACGTAGAGGACCCCCAAGCTCTCACCAAATCCCCTCGACCCCCCACCTTGAGTCCGCCACTGGCAATTATTAAAAGGATTGTTGAAAAATCTTGCTCAAGTAAAATTGATAAATGTGTACAAATAAAATTAAAGTTTTACAGTAAATGAGTTCAAACTAAAACTATATTAGAAAAACATGCTATAGAATAATACATTTAATATAAAGTAGGTATAGCATTAAAATCCTTAAATAATGACATATCGTGTCCACTCGCGGTGGTGCGCGACTCGTGCAGAACATTTTCCATGTAAAATCAACTGTTGCTTACAAAATTTCTTTAACATGGTCTATTTAAAAAAAACTGATATAGAGTTAAACAAATGACCGTAATTTTAAACTAAAATGACTTTACATATTATTATTTTTTATTTTCGAGATGTTTACTCAATTTTTTGTACATTTCCATATGCATCCTTAAAATTAATTAAACAATCTTTGTAAACCGAAATATGTTTATGGAAAGTTCTAGAAAACTGTATATAAACAAATATGTTCTAATTGTGGTACACGGAAATGAAATGGAATTGTAGACACATTTGAAAGTTTTCTAGTCCGTTACCACTACGAGAAATACACATTATAATTCACAATTTTAAATCTCATTTCAAGATTCCCGCCAAAACACTCAAACCCTTCATGACATTGGAGTGACGTCACAATATTCAAACAAAGCTATTCTCTTCGGTTTGTATATTCTAAAATGTAACCGTCGGAACAATGTTTGGGAAGGTGTGACGTCTGAATGTTTCTCTTCACGTCATAACAAGAAGAAATTATTAATTTTATATTGACTTATTGAGACGATTGAATGTGGTTAATATGACAGTTATTATATAGCATAAATTTAAAATGGAAATTATACATTCATTTATTGTCTACAATTCTATAGAATATTCTTTTAGTTGAAGCGGTAAGAAATTTTGAATATTTGTTCTGCACAATACATATAAAAGTGTAACATTTTTCATTGTTATCGTTCTCGTTGTGAAAGCTTGTAATGTCTGCCTGCCCTGTATGGAGATGAGGCAGGCGTGATGATGATGACTTTGAATATAGTTTAAATAGTAAGTTTACCCTAAAGCCGAGGATGTTAGCGGCGGCTTCGTGTTTCGCCGGTTGGTTGGTTGGTTGGTTGGTTGTGACCCGTGACGTCATGTAACGAGTAAATGCGATAGTGACCAGCTCGGGGTGACCTCCGACTCTGCGGCGAGCGCGAGAGGAGAGAAACCGGAGGTGGCCGCCTACTGCCGCGTGGCTCTTCCACCGGAGCAGGCGATGCGGCGGAGCCGTGGGGCTCGGCCCGGGGGCGAGGGTGCTCGTGCTGCACTCCCGCTGCCTTCAGACCCAGGCCATCCAGCCCTCGTACATCATGCACAGGTTCTCAGAACTCGTCGCTTCCGATATTATATACTCCACCTGAATATATGACATGATATGTGACACTTCGGACGGGTAGATAAAGAAAACAGAAATTGTAACTCGTATCTCTAACATTTTATTTTTAGAACCCAGCCTTCTAGTAGACTATTACTGCCATTGTCAAGTGAGTATCGATATATCAAGTTTCTTGATATAATTTCAATGAACTAACAAGATGGTGACCATCTTGCTACAACTTTCCTGGGAGATTTTGTGGCAAGTCAGAGTCCATGCTCCCTGGTATTATTGCCGATCCACTTCACTTATGCACAATAACCGAACTATATTACGTAAAGCGCTACCAAAATTACACAATACAGAGCCATATAACACAAGATTATGGATAAAATATAACGATCCCCGCTAAAAACTTCAACTCGTATCTCTAACATTTTTTTTTCGAACAGAATACGCTACCGGTCTAACAGACCTTTACAGTTTTAATTAACTACATTACTTTAATTTTTTTTAATAACTAATTATTCTGTTGGCCTAGCAATGCCTTTACAGCTTATTTTAATCATTATTAAAAAAATAATCTCTAAAATATAAGATACGACGCTAGTTAGTTCAAATTGGTGATAGCGCCATCTATTACTCTAAATCTAAATGAACTATATTCAACAATATTCCAATACGAAAACTAATCCATTGAGCATTAATTGATAATTTCACTTTCGATAATAAATATTGCTTTTAGAATAGCATGATATAGTTAATTAAAAAAATATTTTAGTGATTATCATAACAATAATAAAATCATATTATTGACTAGGAGACCCCATACTAATTACCTAGAATCTATTGATTTCATTATTAAAACTCAACCAACTAAAGAATAACATGAGTTTCTGGCAGGATCTTGGAATGTCATTATATATTTTATTCATCATCGAGTGTTATTTGTTTATATTTTGTGATATCGGTGGCGTCTCACGTAATATAGTCCGGTTATTGTGTACAAGTGAAGTTGATGTGAAATAATAGCACACATCATGAATTGTAAGTTGTCATTTTAGGTAGTAGAGGCACAATGAAGCTATTACCGGTTTCAGCATGAACGTGTCGGCTCGCGCGGGGTACTACCGCCCGACATACAGCCACACCACGTGCAGTAACAGTGCTCGCATTGTTGCGTTTCGTTCGCTCAGTGAGAGCGCCGGAGACCCACCCCGTCTCCTTCCTCTTCCAGACACAGGCTGGCAACGCACTTGCGACTCCTCTGGTGTTGCTAGTGTCTATGGGCGGTGGTGATCACTTAACATCAGGTGACCCACCTATTCATTTGCCTCCTATGATATAAAAAAATAATAATCGAAAATCATAAAAACTCCCTGGATAGTTCTAACATGACCATCTTGTTAGTTCATTGAAATGATCACAAGAAAATCGTAATATAATTAAATTACTTATTCGACAATCGCAGTAATAATTTGCTAGAAGATTTGTTGCCAAAAAAACTGATTACTAAAATGTTAAAATTGTGTTATAGTCCTAACACTGCCTGCTCATTAATACAATAAATCTATTTCTATATACAATGAATAAAAAATTCTTATACCTATAGATCACACACATTGTTCCATTTCAATATATAATTATATTAAGAGACAATAGTGACAGATTTTTGGGAACTCTCGTACTGCCTAACTACAATTAAACCAATCAACATAAATAAAATAAAGTTTGATAGATATGTATTCGAAACCGCACATTTAGAAGGTGAAAGGGTTGTAATAGTGTGTACCTGGTCAGCGAGGGATCGTCGCGTGGGCTCGGGGTCCCTCCCCTCCAGCTTCAGCCGCACGCGCTTCCACACCGCCGCACCCACCGCGTTGCGCACCCCCCCACCCCCACTCCCACCACCTGATCATACAACAATACAGAACGATTTGTACCCCTTCGTCTATCTAAACAGAATACAGTGTGAGAGAAACGTGATCATCTTCGTTTCCGCGCACCCGCCGCGGCCCACCTCAGCAACATCCCAAGCCTAGTTGAAACCATCGAGTATGCTACTAGCGCGATACAGTTGTACCGCATTCACTAGTTAATTGTATACATCGCACTGCCGTCCCCACACGTGTGCACTCACAAAGTACGTACATAGGCTCGTCAGGCCAACACCAATTCGGAAAAAAATCATGATTCAATTCTAGACGGAACGAATACAAAACGACAACTGCAAACGATCTTTCGGTGCAGTAGTTGTAAAAGTATGTTTAGAAACGAATGGAGTGTAAATTCCTGTTATGTGTTCATATTTGAAGAACCAAACTCTTCCATAGCAATATACCATATTGTTCATCACTTACGGATACGTGGTTCAATCAACAATGAAAACAGTCTGCTACAGTTAATTTATTCTTATTTCCTAAAACATTATGACATAACAGCATAGCAAATTGTGCTCTATAATATTATAAGATAAGTTGTAAAAAGTAATCGAATTTTTCATTAATGAAAGAATTTACAATATCCGATTAGTAATTCTGAAAATCACTTCCTGTTTACAAACTCACTATAACGTGTACTAGGAATAGAATCTGAGATCAATTAATCGATTTTTAGGCATTGAAAAATCTATTACTTTCATCGATATTAAACATCGAATTGATCTCTGACAATATAAAATTGTGATTTAAAAAAAGCTAATTCAAAATTTAAGAGATAAACGTTATAATGAATCGATTTCACACCTCATGATTCTGATCGATTTAAAATTCTTTTTCTTAGCGAAGAATTGCCATCCCTACTTTACAACTTCACCGGACTTAATTTTATTTTTCGAACTGACTGCGCTCTCGGTCCACCAAAGCCTTAAAAGCTTCACAGGACTACTACATGACCTTTAATCTATTCATACATATAATAAAACTGTAACGAGGCCAAATCTGTACATTAAATATTTTTTGAAAACTATAATCCGGATAGACTTCGTTATCAATATAGAAACTAAAAATAATCCTTTTGTCTGTCTGTCCCTGAACACGTATCACTCTGAAAGTACTGAACCAATTTTGACGAAACTTGACACAGTGATAACTAATATTATAAAGTTACATCTAGGATACTTTTTGTCCCATGACACGCAAAGGGTTCTCCAGGATAATGGACAAAAGTAAACAAATTGTAGTTAATGAAATTCTTGACACATTTTGGTAAATTTTCTTTGTGCTATATGTAGCAGACAGATTAAAAAATTAAGTTATATTTCATCTCCCTATAGTTCTTAAAATTACAAATAATTATAATAAAATAATTCTTAAAATAACAAAAAAACGACCGTTGGGTTCCGAACTGACGTCTTCGTCGGTTCGTATAATGCACGTGTACAGTACGTTATATTTGCGCTACAACTACATGACGTTTCTATGCGTAATTATCAATCAATTGAATTAGAAGTATAAAATGGTAAATCTATATTTCCAATGATTAAACAAAAGAAATGTAATTGAAATCAGCAAAAATTCTATAATATGGCGTGCGATTGCGGTGTTGAACAGTTGAACAGTGTGAAATGCAAGAATAAAATCTATAACAAAAATATTTATTATCATTACTTTTACAAAAAAGTCCGGGACATCATATATCTAAGTGTAATCTCAGTCAAAAAGGTGGTTTATATATCAAAAGTAAAATACATTTGAGAGGATTAAATATGGATGCAGATTTCACGTTTACTTTATTATAAAACAAACAACTAAATCAAAATGGAAATTTAATGTAGATATTGTTCAGTTTTTACAGTATGTTTATTGTTGAAGTTAGTCTGAACGTAATGCGAAATATAAACAGTAAATACGCGAATAGGGAACGGGCTGGAGGTGAGTGGCACCGGACCAACCCAAGGGGTACTGGGAAGACATTTATCGGCAATATATGTTAGTTTTTATTTTATTTGGATTCGGTAGGTGATGCTGCGAACGGGTTCTAGGCTTATTTTAAAAACGGATTTCTCACATACCAACTGGGTATATGTTTGAGTGAGTCCGTGTATAGTTTGGATTCACAATTCGAAACGGTAGGTGTCGCTGCAATAGTGATTAAGTCTTTAAAATTTTCTGCGTTTAAAAATACAATTTAAACCGGTATAACCGTTTTGGTGCAGACGAAGTTGCACGGGTCAGTTAGATCAGGAAATACACTTACATTGAACAGTTGTACATGTAATCTCTGAATATTAGAATAGATGAAGGTGTTTGTTTGTGTGTCTGTTACCTTGTTTGTTGGTGAGCGAGGCGCTCGTGACAGCGCTCTGCTTCCTGAGCTTGCGGGCGCTGGTCTCCGCGGGCCAGCTCCTGTGAATCCTGCAATAATACAACACTGAATCTTCCACACATTTATTTTAATAATATTCTTCAGTACTACGTGTGACGGTAAGCAGTCACCGCAGTCTAAGGACTCTTGCAACACCGGAAATGTCACATACGGGTTATTGACTGAGGGTCCTCAGAACTCCATACTGTAGTAGTAGTCCCCTGAGAAAAGCCTAAGCAGGAAGTTCATTCCACAACCAGACGGTTCAAGGCCATTTCGATTCCAAATTCCAAGGTATTCCAAGGTATGAGGATGAATTCCCTGCTGCTGCCGATTGGTAGGGGGTGGTGGAATATATGAGAAAATGAAGATTACTCGAGTAGCATGGCGTGCAGGGCGGGGATGTCCTGCAGCAGCGCCTGCGCAGCCTCGCGCACCAGAGCCGCTCCCTCCCCCTCGCCCCCGCCCTCCCCCTGCCCCGCGCCCACCACCTTCAGCCGCTCCGACACGCTTCTCTCCAGCATCAGGAACTCGTTCGCAGGGTTGTTGCCCTGGAACACACCGTTACATTACTTATTAACTTACACCAAGTACTATATTCTACAACTTTCAAAGTGTTCGAACGAGTTTTTGACGGGATTTAAATTGGTAACAGTACCGGCTGACGTGAAGGAACACATCGCGAGAGAACCAGAACCTCAGAAATGTTCTTGCAGTATTACTGTATGTGGGGAAAGATAGAACTGTGGATTTCTCAGTTCGAAATCGCCAATACGTTTGCGCCAACGTAGTCATTATGCCCATACCTTCTTTCAGCAACAAGATTATAGCCCTAAAGTGGGTTTCTTGCAAACTAATAATTTTATGATGTTGCAGGTGCGAAAAGCAAGTCCTTCCCTTACATATGTTCTTGGGGTACCCATTTCTGGGAATAAAGTTATAGACTAAACTACTTTTTATAAGGTCAGCTATCTGTGGCAGTGAAAGTCCCGTGAAAATCGGTCCAACCGTTTTGGAAATAGCACTGCGGACGAAGCCGCGATTAATATCTAGTCATAATTTCAGATATCTGCCAATGAAATTCCCATCAAAATCGGTCTAGCCGTTTCGGAGATTACCCGAAACAAACAGACAAAGTTGTTATTACATACGTCTTTTTATTATATGTATGTACGCTCAGCGCCGGCAGCGTACGTGTCTGTGTGTGCGGGTGTGTCGAGTGGGTACCTGGTGTAGCGGCTGCAGCGCATGTGTGTGTCGAGTGGGTACCTGGTGTAGCGGCTGCAGCGCATGTGTGTGTGTCGAGTGGGTACCTGGTGCAGCGGCTGCAGCGCATGTGTGTGTCGAGTGGGTACCTGGTGCAGCGGCTGCAGTGCATGTGTGTGTCGAGTGGGTACCTGGTGCAGCGGCTGCAGCGCATGTGTGTGTCGAGTGGGTACCTGGTGCAGCGGCTGCAGCGCTTGCAGCGGCGCCTTCACGTCGTTGAGTATGAGTGCGCGCTGCACGCTCAGCGCCTGCAGCGCATGTGTGTGTCGAGTGGGTACCTGGTGCAGCGGCTGCAGCGCATGTGTGTGTCGAGTGGGTACCTGGTGCAGCGGCTGCAGCGCATGTGTGTGTCGAGTGGGTACCTGGTGCAGCGGCTGCAGCGCATGTGTGTGTCGAGTGGGTACCTGGTGCAGCGGCTGCAGCGCATGTGTGTGTCGAGTGGGTACCTGGTGCAGCGGCTGCAGCGCATGTGTGTGTCGAGTGGGTACCTGGTGCAGCGGCTGCAGCGCATGTGTGTGTCGAGTGGGTACCTGGTGCAGCGGCTGCAGCGCATGTGTGTGTCGAGTGGGTACCTGGTGCAGCGGCTGCAGCGCATGTGTGTGTCGAGTGGGTACCTGGTGCAGCGGCTGCAGCGCATGTGTGTGTCGAGTGGGTACCTGGTGCAGCGGCTGCAGCGCATGTGTGTGTCGAGTGGGTACCTGGTGCAGCGGCTGCAGCGCATGTGTGTGTCGAGTGGGTACCTGGTGCAGCGGCTGCAGCGCATGTGTGTGTCGAGTGGGTACCTGGTGCAGCGGCTGCAGCGCATGTGTGTGTCGAGTGGGTACCTGGTGCAGCGGCTGCAGCGCATGTGTGTGTCGAGTGGGTACCTGGTGCAGCGGCTGCAGCGCATGTGTGTGTCGAGTGGGTACCTGGTGCAGCGGCTGCAGCGCATGTGTGTGTCGAGTGGGTACCTGGTGCAGCGGCTGCAGCGCATGTGTGTGTCGAGTGGGTACCTGGTGCAGCGGCTGCAGCGCATGTGTGTGTCGAGTGGGTACCTGGTGCAGCGGCTGCAGCGCATGTGTGTGTCGAGTGGGTACCTGGTGCAGCGGCTGCAGCGCATGTGTGTGTCGAGTGGGTACCTGGTGCAGCGGCTGCAGCGCATGTGTGTGTCGAGTGGGTACCTGGTGCAGCGGCTGCAGCGCATGTGTGTGTCGAGTGGGTACCTGGTGCAGCGGCTGCAGCGCATGTGTGTGTCGAGTGGGTACCTGGTGCAGCGGCTGCAGCGCATGTGTGTGTCGAGTGGGTACCTGGTGCAGCGGCTGCAGCGCATGTGTGTGTCGAGTGGGTACCTGGTGCAGCGGCTGCAGCGCATGTGTGTGTCGAGTGGGTACCTGGTGCAGCGGCTGCAGCGCATGTGTGTGTCGAGTGGGTACCTGGTGCAGCGGCTGCAGCGCATGTGTGTGTCGAGTGGGTACCTGGTGCAGCGGCTGCAGCGCATGTGTGTGTCGAGTGGGTACCTGGTGCAGCGGCTGCAGCGCATGTGTGTGTCGAGTGGGTACCTGGTGCAGCGGCTGCAGCGCATGTGTGTGTCGAGTGGGTACCTGGTGCAGCGGCTGCAGCGCATGTGTGTGTCGAGTGGGTACCTGGTGCAGCGGCTGCAGCGCATGTGTGTGTCGAGTGGGTACCTGGTGCAGCGGCTGCAGCGCTTGCAGCGGCGCCTTCACGTCGTTGAGTATGAGTGCGCGCTGCACGCTCAGCGCCTGCAGCGCATGTGTGTGTCGAGTGGGTACCTGGTGCAGCGGCTGCAGCGCATGTGTGTGTCGAGTGGGTACCTGGTGCAGCGGCTGCAGCGCATGTGTGTGTCGAGTGGGTACCTGGTGCAGCGGCTGCAGCGCATGTGTGTGTCGAGTGGGTACCTGGTGCAGCGGCTGCAGCGCATGTGTGTGTCGAGTGGGTACCTGGTGCAGCGGCTGCAGCGCATGTGTGTGTCGAGTGGGTACCTGGTGCAGCGGCTGCAGCGCATGTGTGTGTCGAGTGGGTACCTGGTGCAGCGGCTGCAGCGCATGTGTGTGTCGAGTGGGTACCTGGTGCAGCGGCTGCAGCGCATGTGTGTGTCGAGTGGGTACCTGGTGCAGCGGCTGCAGCGCATGTGTGTGTCGAGTGGGTACCTGGTGCAGCGGCTGCAGCGCATGTGTGTGTCGAGTGGGTACCTGGTGCAGCGGCTGCAGCGCATGTGTGTGTCGAGTGGGTACCTGGTGCAGCGGCTGCAGCGCATGTGTGTGTCGAGTGGGTACCTGGTGCAGCGGCTGCAGCGCATGTGTGTGTCGAGTGGGTACCTGGTGCAGCGGCTGCAGCGCATGTGTGTGTCGAGTGGGTACCTGGTGCAGCGGCTGCAGCGCATGTGTGTGTCGAGTGGGTACCTGGTGCAGCGGCTGCAGCGCATGTGTGTGTCGAGTGGGTACCTGGTGCAGCGGCTGCAGCGCATGTGTGTGTCGAGTGGGTACCTGGTGCAGCGGCTGCAGCGCATGTGTGTGTCGAGTGGGTACCTGGTGCAGCGGCTGCAGCGCATGTGTGTGTCGAGTGGGTACCTGGTGCAGCGGCTGCAGCGCATGTGTGTGTCGAGTGGGTACCTGGTGCAGCGGCTGCAGCGCATGTGTGTGTCGAGTGGGTACCTGGTGCAGCGGCTGCAGCGCATGTGTGTGTCGAGTGGGTACCTGGTGCAGCGGCTGCAGCGCATGTGTGTGTCGAGTGGGTACCTGGTGCAGCGGCTGCAGCGCATGTGTGTGTCGAGTGGGTACCTGGTGCAGCGGCTGCAGCGCATGTGTGTGTCGAGTGGGTACCTGGTGCAGCGGCTGCAGCGCATGTGTGTGTCGAGTGGGTACCTGGTGCAGCGGCTGCAGCGCATGTGTGTGTCGAGTGGGTACCTGGTGCAGCGGCTGCAGCGCATGTGTGTGTCGAGTGGGTACCTGGTGCAGCGGCTGCAGCGCATGTGTGTGTCGAGTGGGTACCTGGTGCAGCGGCTGCAGCGCATGTGTGTGTCGAGTGGGTACCTGGTGCAGCGGCTGCAGCGCATGTGTGTGTCGAGTGGGTACCTGGTGCAGCGGCTGCAGCGCATGTGTGTGTCGAGTGGGTACCTGGTGCAGCGGCTGCAGCGCATGTGTGTGTCGAGTGGGTACCTGGTGCAGCGGCTGCAGCGCTTGCAGCGGCGCCTTCACGTCGTTGAGTATGAGTGCGCGCTGCACGCTCAGCGGCGGCAGCGCATGTGTGTGTCGAGTGGGTACCTGGTGCAGCGGCTGCAGCGCATGTGTGTGTCGAGTGGGTACCTGGTGCAGCGGCTGCAGCGCATGTGTGTGTCGAGTGGGTACCTGGTGCAGCGGCTGCAGCGCATGTGTGTGTCGAGTGGGTACCTGGTGCAGCGGCTGCAGCGCATGTGTGTGTCGAGTGGGTACCTGGTGCAGCGGCTGCAGCGCATGTGTGTGTCGAGTGGGTACCTGGTGCAGCGGCTGCAGCGCATGTGTGTGTCGAGTGGGTACCTGGTGCAGCGGCTGCAGCGCATGTGTGTGTCGAGTGGGTACCTGGTGCAGCGGCTGCAGCGCATGTGTGTGTCGAGTGGGTACCTGGTGCAGCGGCTGCAGCGCATGTGTGTGTCGAGTGGGTACCTGGTGCAGCGGCTGCAGCGCATGTGTGTGTCGAGTGGGTACCTGGTGCAGCGGCTGCAGCGCATGTGTGTGTCGAGTGGGTACCTGGTGCAGCGGCTGCAGCGCATGTGTGTGTCGAGTGGGTACCTGGTGCAGCGGCTGCAGCGCATGTGTGTGTCGAGTGGGTACCTGGTGCAGCGGCTGCAGCGCATGTGTGTGTCGAGTGGGTACCTGGTGCAGCGGCTGCAGCGCATGTGTGTGTCGAGTGGGTACCTGGTGCAGCGGCTGCAGCGCATGTGTGTGTCGAGTGGGTACCTGGTGCAGCGGCTGCAGCGCATGTGTGTGTCGAGTGGGTACCTGGTGCAGCGGCTGCAGCGCATGTGTGTGTCGAGTGGGTACCTGGTGCAGCGGCTGCAGCGCATGTGTGTGTCGAGTGGGTACCTGGTGCAGCGGCTGCAGCGCATGTGTGTGTCGAGTGGGTACCTGGTGCAGCGGCTGCAGCGCATGTGTGTGTCGAGTGGGTACCTGGTGCAGCGGCTGCAGCGCTTGCAGCGGCGCCTTCACGTCGTTGAGTATGAGTGCGCGCTGCACGCTCAGCGCCGGCAGCGCATGTGTGTGTCGAGTGGGTACCTGGTGCAGCGGCTGCAGCGCATGTGTGTGTCGAGTGGGTACCTGGTGCAGCGGCTGCAGCGCATGTGTGTGTCGAGTGGGTACCTGGTGCAGCGGCTGCAGCGCATGTGTGTGTCGAGTGGGTACCTGGTGCAGCGGCTGCAGCGCATGTGTGTGTCGAGTGGGTACCTGGTGCAGCGGCTGCAGCGCATGTGTGTGTCGAGTGGGTACCTGGTGCAGCGGCTGCAGCGCATGTGTGTGTCGAGTGGGTACCTGGTGCAGCGGCTGCAGCGCATGTGTGTGTCGAGTGGGTACCTGGTGCAGCGGCTGCAGCGCATGTGTGTGTCGAGTGGGTACCTGGTGCAGCGGCTGCAGCGCATGTGTGTGTCGAGTGGGTACCTGGTGCAGCGGCTGCAGCGCATGTGTGTGTCGAGTGGGTACCTGGTGCAGCGGCTGCAGCGCATGTGTGTGTCGAGTGGGTACCTGGTGCAGCGGCTGCAGCGCATGTGTGTGTCGAGTGGGTACCTGGTGCAGCGGCTGCAGCGCATGTGTGTGTCGAGTGGGTACCTGGTGCAGCGGCTGCAGCGCATGTGTGTGTCGAGTGGGTACCTGGTGCAGCGGCTGCAGCGCATGTGTGTGTCGAGTGGGTACCTGGTGCAGCGGCTGCAGCGCATGTGTGTGTCGAGTGGGTACCTGGTGCAGCGGCTGCAGCGCATGTGTGTGTCGAGTGGGTACCTGGTGCAGCGGCTGCAGCGCATGTGTGTGTCGAGTGGGTACCTGGTGCAGCGGCTGCAGCGCATGTGTGTGTCGAGTGGGTACCTGGTGCAGCGGCTGCAGCGCATGTGTGTGTCGAGTGGGTACCTGGTGCAGCGGCTGCAGCGCATGTGTGTGTCGAGTGGGTACCTGGTGCAGCGGCTGCAGCGCTTGCAGCGGCGCCTTCACGTCGTTGAGTATGAGTGCGCGCTGCACGCTCAGCGCCGGCAGCGCCTCCGCTCGACCGCGTACGCTCTCGCACCATTGCTGCACTCCCCTCTGCCCACATACATACATCATATTGTTACATATGAGACCGTTCAAGAATTACTTAAGCAGAATTTTGGTATCCCCCACCTCCCCATGGTCGGCAAAAGTAAGCAATACTTTTTCTCTCCCCCCTATGCTTACGTAAACGTTCATACAAGTAACCTATATAAACTACTATTCTTTTCTGGTCTATCTAATCTATTCTGGTTTCCTTATTGATTCCTAGGAAGCACTTAAAATGTCTAGAAAAAAGAGTTTATAGACTATAGAGGAATTAGCTTACAATGGTTCACTACTAGGGCGATGGTAGCCCAGTGGATAAGACCGCACGCCTCACATCCAGGAACCCCCATCACTTAGGTCATCAAAAATAAACAAACCAAATAACACCAGCCCCCCAGCAACAACACCAGCCCCTCAATAACATCAGCCTAAAATAACACCAGCCCTCCAATAAACCCTAGCTCCCTAGTAACACAAACCCCCCCGTAACACCAGCTACCTAGTAACACAAACCCCTCCCGTAACACCAGCTACCCAGTATCAACACCAGTCACCCAGTAACACCAGATCTTTAGTAACATCAGCTACCTAATAACACCAGCTACCTGGTAACATCAGCTACCTAGTGACGGTGTACACCCAGTAACACCAGCTGCCTAGTAACACAAACCCCCTCGTAACACCAGCTACCTAGTAATACAATTTCCCCCCGTAACACCACCTACCCAGTAACAACACCAGCCCATCAATAACATCAGCCTTCAATAACACCAGCTCCCCCAGTAACACCAGCTCTTTAGTAACATCAGCTACCTGGTAACATCAGCTACCTAGTAACAGCAACCTCCCAGTAACACTAGCTACCTACTAACACAAGCCCCCGAGTAACATCAATCCTTCAGAAACACTAAGGAATGTTAGTAGTGGTTAAGAGTGAATATACTGACTTTGCGCGCGGCGACGTCCGCCGTCAGCTGCGATATCATCTCACGCAGCAACGCAGCCACGTTCTCCACCTGCACAACACAACACAGCTATTATATGTTGTCTGAAACTAAACATATTAGCTTCTTTAAAATCCACAAATATACCAAACTGCAATTAAAAGAGCGCAAATTCAACGAAACAAAAGAGTCTTATTAATACTCACTAGTAAGGGGCGACACATAAAATACGTCATGCAAAATTTAACCTATTCAAACTCCCACCCTTCCTCACGCTACGTCACGTTATCTGCGACCACACCCCGCAATTAATATTACGTCATGAACGATTGATTCTCTTCATACATGTACATATATTTTATATATTTACAAATATGAATTGAATGACTATAGTAACAAAAAAAAATTCCATAATTATTAAGAGTTGGGAGCATCACTTTTCTTTTAACCGCTCTTGTTACAGTATGGAATATCCCCTCCCACCATAAATGCGAACGTATTTTAAGAAGAGTCCCTTAGACTTAAAAATTGAATTATCGATCGGATGAATGTTATACGTTACTAATAGAAAATCATAAGATTAATTACGTATAGAAGGTTAAATAAGTAAGAGTTGTGTGAACTGACCCACTGCATGTCGATATTGCCCTCAGGATGCAGCATCTCCATCAGCGACTCTTCGATTGGAGACACCTGCAGGGAGTACTTCTGGGCGAGTGTACAGGCCTGGACAAGCATACACTCCGATTAACTATATTCCATAATCTAAATATATAATTGTCAATGTTGATTATTGTTATTAATTGTAAGTTTCATTCGTCTCGACAGATGGCGCTTTAAATTATCGTATATGTCAAGTAGGTTATATATAACCAAATTATATATAAATGTCAACGTTGAATGAAGATCTGTTGAGTGGTTTCGAAGTTCATAGACATGATGATGAGAGTGGATAGTAAAGTGTCGTGTGGTGGTCGGTTGGTTACCTTCTCCCAGTGGTGCAGCGCGGTGGTGAGCGTGCGCGGCGACCGCTGGTGGTGCGGGTGCGGGTGTGCCGTGCGGTGCGGCGCGCGGGTCGAGGCCGCGTGGCGCGCCGTGTCCGCGAGCGCCGTGCCGGCCGCG
>MU158777.1:578790-628312 GCA_015888305.1 Antheraea pernyi | reverse complement strand
CGCGCCGCGAGCGCGCCCGCCCTCTCCGCCCCCGCCCCCGCGCCCGCCCCGCACGCCTTCTCGCACAGCGACTCCAGCGAGACGCTCCACGACGCACCTGTACACGACACCCGCATAGTAATGTCGATAAGCAATACAACTACTGTTCACTTTTTGACGGGATCTTCGTCTATCATATACTAAAATTTCACTTTATATTTATTAAGATTGCTGGTGTTTTACGTAATATAGTTCTTTCCATATGCAAACGATACATCAGTGATTGAAAACATCGATGTCGTAACGCCTTGCATCGACAACACATTCGTCTGTACGAACGATGATTTAAGAACAATATTTTGTGATATATATTCCCTGCACACTTAATGCCTTAGTCACAAGTTAGAATATAATATATACACAAATATTTTAAAACACCGATATATCCTTCATAAACATTGATATTGGTCAACATGTTGTAACATCGATGTTTTTCATTAACTATTATGTACGAGTTCGTCTCTAGATTTTAAAAAAACATTCTCGTGACACCGGTCGTTACGACCAAAATAAGTAGATACCTCAATTATTTTATAAAAGTCCATCAAAACCCTTACATCATTAAACGTGTCCAATATGGAAAATAATGAATGGTTTCAAAGTTTAAGATATCTCCGATGTCGATATTGTTGTATCGATAATGTTCTTTTGATATTATCGATACTTCGTAATTAGAATAGATTACGTTATGTAAATTAACTAAAAAATGCGATTTAATACTAATGTACTTATACAAAAGATCACCTAAATGACCTAGATATTTGGTAAATAATAGCTACCGATCAATCTCTTTCCACGCTACTATGAACAAGTAGAACAACAACAACTACTACAAACACTAATGCTATATTACAATATATGGACAGGATGCTATCTTGTGATAGCCACAAATTCACTGAAATCGTTTACATGCATTTCTGCAAGTTATAGACGCACATTATATTTGTCATAAGAACTATTCTTCAAGGAATAATCTTAGAAATCGATCGCAACCTCAAAAAAAGTTGTCAGCATCATTCTATTAAACTTATAATTTTAATACCTTCTGTAAATGAGGTGGAAATAAATACAGGTTGGTCGCTTAAATATACAATACAATGAGGGAGAAAAGTCGATTGTCCATAAAGACGTGATAAAAATTCGATAAATGAGATATCATAACTGGGGTTTATGATCGCGGAAGACGACTCCACGGCGGCACTTATTATTCCTCACATTTCAAAAGGTTTTTTTTATTACCTTTTTACAGCTCTATTATTAACTCTCCTGTAAGTGTGAATGGAACTTTGTAATTTACTTTCAATTTCCTAATAAAATAGAATTTTGAATATAGCCCAAGATTGGATAATAATGCAAAAAAACGAAGATAAAACGACTGTTACGGGCTTATATGTAGATTCGTCAACAGAATTTAGTGCTAGGGATGGACATCTGAGATCAATTAATTGTCTATTTTTAGACATAGATAAATCGATTATATTAGTCTATATTGAACATCGCTTCGCTCAGATAATATAAAATCTTGAGTCGTTTTTTTTTACTCTGATATAAATAAAATCGTTCAATAATTTATAATAAAAGAAAAGCTCATAAAAAAGATGGCAATCCGAATGTGTCAACAAGCACCGGTAATGTCAATACACTTAACAATGACCAATAATTTAAAAAAAAAACATTTTTATACACAAACATAATTTATGTCTTTGTTTCGTAAAGATTAAAAATATCGTCTGGAATAATTATCATAATCAATTTCTAGCAAGTATGAAAATACTTTAAACATATAAAGAAGGCTATATTATAATCAGAAATACATGTACAAATTCTTGCCTTCGTAAGTACTTACAGCAGAACACGAACCAAAACACTTTACTTATATGCTTCGATCAACTATAACTAGATAAAGGATCAAATCGAAGCTAAAAGCCGTCCGCGTAAATATATACTCATGTGTAGTTATTTGTTTACTAAGAAAAGGAGAAAAAAAGTGTTAAAACTGTTTTAAGTTCAACTTAATTGCAACCATAACACTTTGTAATAAAGTCACAAATGTTCAAAATATTATCAAATACTTACGATAAAACGAGCAAAGTAATAAATTACCCCTCACAAATGAAAAGATAACATAAACAACATTTAGTGTGAATTCAATCTTAACGCGTAATTAATAAAGTAAGTTTTCCCGTTATTGTGCGTGTTTGTGTCTGGTGAGGCCGAACATTTGTATCACAGGTTTAAAATCGGTAATTTTGTTCAAAATTTGATATTATTAGATAGTTTAAAGCTTAAAATATAACTTATTGAACATGTATTTAGCGAAAGTAAGATACTCCGGCCGTTAAATTGCTTTTTCGGGTATTATTTGTGCATCTTTTGAACACACTGCGGCATGTGAAACGGGCTTACATTGGCTGTATTTCAAACAAAATAAGGGAACACATTTCAAGTGAGCTCTTATTTACCGAGACGTATTTTTCGCGCCGACCCGTTATCTAGTTATTGTTATGTTATTAAGAAAGGCTACCATGAGCACGATTTAATCGACTCGTAGCACCATCACCTTGCGTACAATATTAACTTGAACACGCTAGTCCTCAGGAAGCTGCATACGACGAGAAGCTTTAAAAGATTCAACAAGAGGAATTAGCAATTCAGAGAATGATGAATCTTGTTACCGATTTCCTTCTGTTCGATTTCTGCGTGCAAGTCGAGCCGCGCCCTCCGCAGCAGCAGGCACAGCACGCACGCCAGCGCCTTCGAGTGCACGCCGAGCACGCACCGCGACACGTACTCCGCCGTGAACCTACGTCATGTAGGCTCACCGTCACAATATATCATATCTCAATATTGTTAACAATGTTAATAATAAACAACAGAGAATCATTCTAAAAGTCACTACGATCCAACAAAAAGTAACGTACTATGGATTACAACGTTTCTTTTTCTCTCTCTCCCTCTCTTTGTATTTTGAATACATTAACATTATCGTTACACATTTTCGTTTCATAAAATCCAATTCATACCGACACAAAAGAAGTTTTACTTTAATTACTGATAAATAAATACCATCAGCTCATTGAAGGTACATAAAGATTTACATGAATGTTTATGACAATAACTCGCTCGGTTCGAAGGATCATATTTTAAGATGGAGTCAGTTGAGTGTTCTTTCTCCTTATCAAAAAGATAATCGGAGATGGTTTCGATACATTATGATACTTAAAGGTGGAAACGACATTAGTAATACAATTAAAACTAAAAACGCAGGTTCATGTAGTTAAATCCCAAGACTGATATAAGCTGTTCAAAACTTGGTTATTGCTGAAGTTCTGTTTTAAGACACTATTTAGCAGTTTCGACCATAAATAAATGAAGGAGAATATTAATGATCAATAATTTACCTTCGGACTGGTTTGCAAAGTGCTGCGTCGTCGTACAACGTGAGAGGTCCGGTGCCTTTGAAAGCGCACGCCATTTGTGCGCACATCGCGAACACTTCGGCCACCGTCTGCACGCGACGGATCAGGAATATATCCTCCAGAACAGAACGCAGCACTGGGCTTTGGAGAGCTGCCTGCCGAACATTATAAAGTAGTCTACATAAAACATTTTGATTTAGCAGTGGTTACTTTATACGGATTACCTAAGTAGTTCCATCCTAAATGTAAAAATATATCACCAAAACTTAAAGCCTTCTTTACATTTCGTTCATTGAAATTGTTTTGTTTCCTCATTCATATAATATAAGCCTACTACAAGTAAAATTGCTTAACGGTCCATTAATGTTGATTCAGTTACATACAAGACTACAAAAGAACTTACAGACATATGCATAGATTCGCTAATATGATCTATCTTCCTCCAAGCAGGCGGTATTGGTATCGCGAGGTGGTCAGCTAACTCCCGAGCACGTAGCTCTACAGCCGCGAACAACCCGTTGAAACCCATCAGCAGCATACGTCCTGCCGACTGCTTCTCCGTCTCGGAGACGGGAGTTGACAAGAGAGCCTCGTAACGGCTACGAAATTCTGCCGCTATAACTTGAACTCCGCTTGCGGGCGACTGCAGAAAATAATTATTATCAGTGTTATGATTTTTATTCCTACTTCTCGTGACCACATTCCATATGATATAATAATTTTACGGATGTTAGGGATGGCGATTGCGTCCGACTAAATGACGTGTAGCACATAGTAACACACTTAGGCCTATTGTTTTTCGGGATCATCGATTGTTTATCCAGCTGTTGGTAGTTAAAGTCCGGTCGGTATGTCAGCGACGAATGCCGATGGAACTCTACGTGATTAGCGAATCGGATTGTGCTTAGTTCCAGTTATTTCACTTTATTGTGCTACATTAATGAATAGTGATGTCAAAAAAAGGAATGAGCAACTAAGAATCGTCAGTTTATGATTAGATGATGTCACATATCGATAGCATAAGTAATTTTTACGAATTCAGTTATCAGTGAAGTATTCTGTAGTCCTATATTATCAAATAATAAATCGAGAACTTAATTGTTTAAGCACAAAAAATAAAGTAAACTGACATGACACTTACTTCCATATCGATAACCAAATATCTAAGATGCATTTCCAACTGCGCCAAGAGTTCATTTAACGGTACAGGTGTATTCATAATCACTGCGTTGAGTTCATTTATCATCGACAAGACTGATGCATCTTCTGAGTGAACTTTCTTCATCGCTTCAGGGAGAATGATTGTGCTAAAATTATAATTGAGCTGCACTAAATCGGCCAATAAAAGGTTTGCATTCCTTACACATTCTACTGCCACTGGCATGGCCGAGTCTTCGGCTGACGCAGATTGTAAAGGCAGGAGTGACAAGAGTTCAACTGATTGCATCGATAACGTACTCATATCATCAAGGAACCACTCTCCTTCCCTTGAGGTCAAATCTACTAAGCAATCACCAGCACTCTGCGCTCCGTTCTCGAGCATTAAATATCTTCTGTTCAGATTACAAAGCATTCCAATAGCGACAGCCTCCAATGCGGCAGCTGCTCCTTCTTCAGTCCTCACCCAGTTACTGATATTAGCCTTAGCTTCGCTGTACGCCTCCTGTGCGATAGTCAATGCCTCTGGTCCACCCTCTAATTGCAGCCTTTCATAAGATTTGGACAGGTTTGCATTGGCTTCTGTATTAATAGTTTGTAAGCGATAGTTATAAGCAACAATTTGCTGCGAGGTGTCTGCTTTATTGTTTTCGGCATTTATTAATGCAGTCACTTGACTGCAAACGTCTCGACATACCTCTGGTGATTTACTCTCCAAAGCTGTCGCTAGGAATTTCCTGAACATCACTATACGATGGTATTCGGTGTGGCTTTCTGGGTAATACTGTGACACAGCTACGTATTGAGACAGGAGTTCTAAACAGGATTTCACCAAGCGATGAGTTTGTTTTAGATTCTGGTATAATTCTGTTTCGGCAACTTCACACTGGGATATCATGGAGCTTTGCCCAGCATTCGTCAAAAACTCTTTTATATGTTCAAAAATAGGATCGTCCTGTGTTTCGTTTGCAGTGGAAAACTCCTGGACCCAGGCCATTAATTGGGGACCGTTTATCGTTTCATTTGTTGTTGCAAAGTTTTCGATCTGTGTGTCAAAATCTTTTAGAATTTTTACCAAAGCTTTCTTGGAGTCATCTACAGCATTCTTTGCTTGTTTGTAAGATGAATATTTTTGTGATATAGCGTACATGGGGTGATTGTTTAAATTTTGACCGTATGCTTCGATTTCTTTGATGAGTGCCATCTGCTGGTGACAATCTTGCAATTTCGTCTCCACGGCTACCAGCTCATTATGTTCTTTAAGCCAGTTGTCAGCGCTTTCCTTGATGTCCGGCAACACAGTTAAATATTGCTCCCTGGAAATAATATTCATCACTCTAAATAAACATAACACAGTTAAATTTACAGTGAATTTTTAATGAAGACTCGAGACTAGAATGTTTAATAATTCATGCGTCGGACAGAGAATACCTACGCAAGTCATACTTGATCAAAGAGCTTTTAAGTATAAGTATTATTTATTTCGTTGTTTAAAAGAAAATGTAATACTTGTAAAAAAGGAATTTGTCATTTTTTTCAATTAAATCGTCAGTCACTTAGCATAAGTAACCTTTTGAAGCTTTGCTGATCTTAATTGCTAATTGCTTAATATTTGATGCAGAATTATGAGTTAATTAAAAATATCGAAACGCTCTATCATGATTTTGTTATACAGCAGCGTAGTCTTAAGGACTTAGTAGCTTATATCAGTGACTGCTAGCAGCTGACCGTATCGCAACAACCAAACACGTAGCTATGAACTTATCTCTGTTATATTTTCCTTTTTTTTAGAGTACAATCATTCTATGTCACTTCTTATAGGTTTTTGTTGCACACCTATTGGGTCCTTTCCTGAAGGGGGCCGATATATTTGAGTAACCGTTATTACATACCTACCATTACTTGTTTCCTTGCCTTCAAGTGATATACAATCATTTTTTCAGAGCCTGAATATAAATATACCAAGTGAATGTATCTCGAGCAATATCTTCAGAATATTCGTTTTCATACTCGACTGGTAATCGCGACTCGCGGACTCGTAAACATATCATTTCCTTATATTTATTATCGCACATAAAACACGAGAGTTATGACAACGGAAAAAAAGTATTGTTTACTTCGAACCTAAGGTTTTTTTTTAATTTTCTTTATCATTTGTTTACCTTTAGGCATAAAACAACTATTTTATACACCAGTTTAATGATGTAAAATATTAAAAACAAAGAAATTGATGTCCTTTGTTTATTTAGTCGTTATTATGCGCCACACCGGAGCTAACACTTATAGCGGCAATATCGTTAGCCAACATCATGTGTAAATGTTGACAAACGTTTAAAGTATTTAAAATCAAAAATATTTTATTCATTTTAGGTCATGCGAAGATTTATGGACGTCAAAACTACCACCGGTTCGGAAAAACAACCCAGTCATCGAGAAGAATAGGTTAGAAACTCGATCTGGTTCATCTTTTGCATATTTTTACAAACATAAATAGTTTTGGTGGTGTCACAGAGAGGTTCGTCATTTCCAGACGTCATCAAAACAAACACTTTACATAACAAACTAAAATATTACAAAAACTAGAACACAAGAATTAACTATAGGTTTGACTGATGGAATATCAATCGGATGTCCGGAGGTTCATACCGGGGGGAATGTACCAACGAATTTTTCGAAATTCGCGTACAATAAATAAATTGGTAACATTATCGGCTGACGGTGAAGGAAAACATTGTTAGGAAACCTCAACCTGAGAATTAATTGTTCTTGTACAGTAGAACTTACTGTATGTGGGAAAACAGAACTGAGGATTTCTCAGAGTTTGATATCGCCAATACGTCGTGGTGATTATGCCCATAACTTCTGGAATAGGCCTATGACCCTACATTGGGTCTACCTACCTCTTAAAGGCTGATGATAATGAAGAGTTAATATACTAAATAGAAGGTCGTGTTATTTAACAACATGAACAAAAGTGCAAAGGAGTACTCACGTGACAGTGGTTATATTGTGTTTGAGCTCTTGCGCCCGCACGGCCATCATAGCTAGTGCGGCGCGCACGTCGCGACGCGTTCGCCTGCGCTTACTGCCCCCACCGGCAGCGCCGGTCCCGCCTCCCCCCCACTCCACCAGCGGATCGTATACGAACGCTTCGAGTAAAGTGAGCAGGGTCTCGCGGCCGCGGCGCATCGTACGCAGCACGTGCTCGCAAGCGAGACGGAATATACCCTGCCAATATAAACAACCCACATTTAGTTTACATATAATAATACAGATTAAAATTACTCTTACAAGCATATTATTAGGTTTATTATTCTTAATTTAATATACAGGTTTAATATCATAGTAGTGGTAATAAAATCGTTGATGAAATTATATATGTCGGGGGAGTTCCTATTGACATGCGTCGGTACTATTGACTATATCGGCAGAGTTACTATAGACTGGCTACCCCGTTCAGAAATACCATTGCTATGCGGTATCGGCTATTCATGCGTCTTGATTATTATTTCACTGAATGTCTTAAAAGGTACCAACGACGAGACACTGGACATCCTCGCTAAGACAGTTGGACCATTCGCATTCACGGATGTTTCGTAACCATATTCAGTATTGCATTTCTGTATCGGTTAACGTTTTTATTCGATTGATTTTTGTGGATATAACCATGAGATCATTATGGATGACGTCAAACTTTCTCATGGAAGCCATTTTATGTTCACCCCGACATACACATCACTAATTAAAAACAATAAAATGTCTCTTACAAAATAAATAAGATTAGTAAAAATATGTATTTTAAAAATAAGACTAGCAAAAGGTTATGAAAGATGTTTTTTAGCTTAACAGTTGCTTTAAATTGTAATGATTTTTTGATTCTTTGAAATATAATATACCCAACAGAAAAGTACTTTATATGTCGTGATCTATCAGCCGTACATAAAGAAATTACAAAATAATCCGCATGGATCGCAATCTCGAGATAATCCTAAATCATAAGCAAAGAATTACTTCGTTTGTCCTTTGACGGTTTTCTCATAAAAATCAGGATTATCTAACTTTGTCTCATGTCCATTGACTTTTATAGCCTACAGTCGGAGCAAACCTGTATAGTTATGTTGAAAATAACACTAGCACCGGATAATAAAGGAGCTTATTGTAGAATGAATTTAACATTTCACTAGAAATTTTGCACAAATCTATTATAATTGTAATCTATACTAATATTATAAAGAGGTAAAGTTTGTGACGTTAATCTCAGGAACTACTGGCCCGATTTGAAAAATTCTTTCAATGTTATGTAGCTCATTTATCGAGGAAGGTTATAGGCTATATATCATCACCACGCTAACACATAGATATATAACATATAGATCTTGAATACGGGATCAATTAAATGTCACTGTTGAGTACATATCTCTAGTCTCTTGCTGAATTACTGAATTAGCACCAGGAGATCTAGGAACGCGCCACAACTAAGCGTATCACTATAACCAGTGTTACAGTTGGTGTACGGTTTTAGTAATTTACTCGGACACAATTTTCATGTCCCAGTAAACCTAGTTCCCAGCAAACCTAGCACCCAGCAAAATGTTAAGTAAATATTGTAACCGACTGCTGTGTATAACCAAAAGAGTCCCTGAGTTAAGGCATTGAAACATTCAATGAATATAAAGTTCGTAATTAATATATATTTAATAATTGTTTTCAAGATTTCTTGGTGCCCGTAAAACGTGTATATTTTTAGAAATTAATACCGGCAACATCGGCTCTCATTCCGCAGAGTGTACAATTAGACACACAGCCACACGGTAAACAAATTATTTCTTGGAAAATGGATCCGCGCTCTGGTTTTTAAATATAAAAACAGAAGAGCATTAAATAACGTTATGTTAATTTTATTCATACGTTACTTTTCTTTGCGCCTCGTAAAATATAAAATATAATTTCACGTCCCTATGAATACTAAAATAAATGTCACACGTGAAAATAATATATTTTATTCATCACTATATATTTTAAAACAGAGTCCTCTGCCATGTCTCTCAGTCTGTCTGTTCGCGATAAACTCAAAAACTATTGGACGGATTTTCATACGGCTTTCACCAGTAGATAAAGTGATTCATGAGGAAGGTTTAGGGATATAATTTAGGTTTTTTTGTGTATCAGGGCGGGGCCCGACCGTCGGGCTCGCTAGTTTAATATAATCAAACGAATTGTTATGTTCATCACTTTTCTTATTTTCTGAATGTAATAAACAATTCGCATCACTTAATAAGAAATTGCAATAAAATATAAATGTAAAATATAATACTCAAAACAAATGTCTAAATTAAATAATTCATTGTTATAATATTATTAAATCAAAATAGATTTGATGCACAAATTTATGCACAAGCTATGCCCCAGAGTTTCACCACCAAATAGGTAAGCTTAAACAAATTTCTTATAAAGTGAGAGTACGTAGGTAACAATGCAACTGAGCTGTGCGGCACTCTACTTCACTGGCGTAGGCATTCACAGTTCCGTAATTTTTTGTTCTAGTCTGACAATCAACGCGTTCTGTACTCCCAATACTCCGCGTCGCACCAAAAACCCACTTGCAATACTTAATCCTATGTCTAGCGTACATTTTGTATGATAACTTATAACTAGATAAAATTCCTGAACAAGCAAGCCAGAACATTTCTTTAATTTTGACAGTAAGCTCCAAAGATTAGAGTGTCGGGACAGACGAAGAACAATCGAAAGCTATACAATATTAAGTATATATTATATTAAACAGTACACACAAAACGTAATTATATTTTATGTAGGTGTCTGTGTGTACAACAAAACACTCGAGAATATTGTTAGTGGACAAGGGAACAATTCCATTCTATTTCTTGTAAAACACATCATTCAGTACTACGAGTCTCTAATATATTTCGCATTTTACTCGGACTTCTTTCATTCGTTTCTCAAAATATATTACATTGCGCGAACATAACATTTATTTCGGTAACTTTGTGATAAGGGTACTACATGTAAACAAAAGAATTCAGATACTTTACTACGACTATCTCGTTTTCTCATAACTATAATTACGTCAGAGCGAGTAGTGCCGCTAATTACTCTACATTAGGACGAATACATCTGACGACAAGAGCAATAACCAACGCTCTCACCGTAACTGTTCAAATTTTATTAATTCATGTTTTTGCTGGATGCATAATATGGGGTATATTCAGTATATTCAGGTCATTAAGAATTAGAGACGGTGATGTTTTTCATCGTCCTTCAGCCATCTCATTTCAAAGTCCCAAAGCACATTACCGATTTGCCGGATAGTGAGATCAAGTACCATGCCAAGCGGGATATAATGTGTAAAGGTTATTTATTATAGGGTGGATAATTATGTGAACGATGGTGACGTCTGGAAATGACGCCAATCTCTATGCATCCACTAAAAACGAATGTAACTATCTATGTTTGTAAAAATATTTATTCTGAAAAGATAAACCAGATCGAGTTTCTTGCCGGTTCTTCTCGATGACTAGGTTGTTTTACGAAGCGGTGGTAGTTTTAACGTTCATAAGCGCTTTCTCAGGGCCTAAATTGAATAAAGTATTTTTGAACTCGAAATCTGACCCTGTAAACAGAAGTGCTTGCGCTGTATTTCATACACTTGAGCAAAAACTTAGCAGATATACAGTCGTGTTCGAGGTACGTTACTCTTGTAAGCCCGTGGGTTATAAACTCATTACCTATAACTGTAATTAAACTTAGGCGAAAATTTGAATCTCATATAAACGAGATATCGAGAAACGAGTGACATACAGACAATCGGTACATTAGTAATACAAAAGACAATAAGTGAGTAAGTCGAAGGCGAGCTGGGAAATTCCTCACTACTGTAAATTAACTTCGCTTTCTCAAGTTTACTGAAAGCCGAGCCACACCGCGTTTCCCATTTCAGGTTAACATTACATACTTCTTTGTTGATTAAAATTTGTTATGCTATGCCGGAGACAGTTGGCTGTGTTTAATTACTGATATTATACCTATTCAATTGATGTAGTATAATTTGAATACAGCATTTATGAGCGTCAAATATGCCAGACATTATTTAAAATCCGAGAAATAAACTAGGCTTTAGGACGTCACGGTAAATAAGTAGGTACGTATGGCGGATCGTTTAATTTCGATATAGTATAATTAGTTCATTTTGTTTTTAAATAGGTAACACTAAAGCCCTTTAGTAGATACTTAATAAAAAAAAAGTAGTTTGAGAGACACTGGAGAAAAAGGCAAATATGTCTTCACCTATTTTTATATAGAAGATATTGCAACATACACTAATCATGGTATTACATAGATAATATACATACACATATTTGAGTTCGACACTCCATCGGAGAACTTTTACAGCAGTTTATTTACTTCTATTAACCTTAAACACAAAGTGCCAACCCTGCAATTATTACTCCTGTAGGGAGTTCCGACATTTTCAAATGACCAGTCTACGAGTTATCGCAATAACGTGCGTCCGCCCCTCCGGACTAGGGACGGCGAGCTGAGATCGATTAATCGAATAACTGATTTATAGACCTAGAAAAAACGATTATTATAATCGATATTAAACATCGAATCAACCCATTAAATCGATCTCTGACAAAATAAAAGTGCGACTCGAGTTTTTCTTTATACAAACAAAAATAAAAGCATACGATAATTTGAAAATAAAAATGCTAAATCAAAATTGAAGATAGCGATTTTTCAATAACCGATCCTCTAAACCATGACTTTTTCAAAAATGGATTCCATACGCCACGATTCAGATCGATTTAAAAATCGGTGTTTTTGCGAAAAATTGCTATCCCTACTCCGGACTCCGTTCCGGTAACGAGTGAAGACACGACATACATCGTGACATATCCATTGTTCCCGGACCCTCCTATTATGCCAAGACCATTATCATCGTACTTAGATAGATGGCATTCACCTCGTCTACACACTTTTTAATTACAACAGATACTGAGATATTATATTTAAAAGATAGGTTAAATGGAAAAGTGTCTGTCGCATTGTGATACCCGGTTAGATTCGATCTCACGTCCACACATTTTTATATCGCATAGAATAAAATACTTGATTTCTTTAATTTCTACATAGTGGTTATAAGCATTAGTTATGGGGCTCAATGCTTCTGATTCGTTCCACATTGGTTTGTAAAGTTCCTTATTGTCTGATCTTATTTCGAAATGTCGTAGGGAATTACACAAAGGTAACTAAACCTTCATTAAATTAAAAAATAAACCAGTGGTTACCTGTGACTTCATTCTCCTGTTAGTTTTATTACTTGAACTATGTGTTTAATGAATTATGGATTATTATATTACACTTTTATATTTACAGTACTTCATAATAGTAGTAATAATAGGACTTTTAAACATGAAACATACCGAAGATATCTGGGGAATGTCGGTAATAGTAGTACAGTCCTTAATTATTAATATTTCATCATATTTGGCTAATATATTTAATCAGTGTATAGCAAAAGGAACCTTCCCCGATTTAATGAAAATAAGTAAAATGGTTCCTTTATTTAAATCAGGCTGTAGGAGTAATCTTGGAAATTATAGACCAATTTCTGTACTGCCGTCCTTAAGCAAAATTTTCGAGAAGATTATGCTTAAACAATTATTAGGATATTTTAAAGCGCAAAAGATTCTGGATGGTCGACAGTTTGGTTTCACAAAATCAAAATCAACTACTGACGCTGGTGCAACGTTACTAAGTCATATTTTTCGAGCTTGGGAGGGATCGCAGGATGCAATTGGTGTGTTTTGTGATCTGTCTAAGGCTTTTGACTGCGTTGACCATAGTACCCTTATTTTGAAATTAAAACACTATGATGTTTGTGGAGCTTCTCTCGACCTTCTAGTGTCCTATTTAGAAGATCGTTGTCACAAAGTTAGTGTAGACGGGGTTACGTCAGCTGGATCACTGACTCAAATTGGCGTCCCACAGGGTTCTATTTTAGGGCCATTTTTGTTCTTAGTATATATAAATGATCTACCGCTAGTGGTTGATAACTGTGCTGACATGGTTCTTTTCGCGGACGACACTTCAATTATATTTAAGGTAAAAAGAATAGATTCAGAGCTTAGTTATCTAAATAATACTTTAAATAAAATTTCCGACTGGTTTGCGTTAAATAATCTATTGCTTAATGCCAACAAAACAAAATGTATAAGATTTACCTTGCCTAATGTTCGGTTTACTAATAGTAGAATCGAGATCGATGGGAATCTAGTAGGCTTAGTTGACGATACTGTGTTCTTGGGTATTACACTTGATTCAAAGTTACAATGGGGTCCTCACGTAAAAAAATTGGCGGGAAGACTAAGTTCTGCTGCATTCGCAGTTAGAAAGATTCGCCAGCTAACAGATATTGCCACTGCTAGGGTTGTCTACTTCGCTTACTTCCACAGCTTAATGTCTTATGGTATTTTGTTGTGGGGGACAGCAGCTGAGGTGGACACCATATTCCTATTACAAAAACGAGCAGTTCGAGCAATTTATAATATGAGGCCTCGCGAATCATTAAAGACTAAGTTTCAGGAATTCGGTATCTTAACTCTGCCCTCCCAATATATTCTAGATAATTTAATGTATGTCCGCAAAAATTCAGATATGTTGGATCTAGTAAAAGACCAGCATAATTTAAATACTAGAAACAGCAACAAATTGGTCATTCCATGCTTCAGGCTCACTAAATCCAAAAACAGTTTTTTAGGTAATAGTGTTAAGTTTTATAATAAAGTCCCAAAACACATTACCGATTTGCCTGATAGTGAGTTCAAGAACCATGTCAAGCGGGTTTTAATATCTAAAGGCTATTACGCACCCTTGAGCTAGTTGTCAAAATAAAATCGGCTGAGTGCTTTAAGCGCTCGCCTTAGTAGTCCGGTCAAAATCAAAATCAAAATATCCTTTATTCAATTTAGGCCCTGAGAAGGCGCTTATGAACGTCAAAGCTACTACCGGTTCGGAAAACAGCCCAGTCATCGAGAAGAACCGGCAAGAAACTCGATCTGGTTTATTTTTTCATGTCATATATTTCTATAGTAATATAAATATTCACATTCGTTATTAGTGGATGCACAGAGAGGAGCGTCATTTCCAGACGTCACAATCATTCACGTATTGATCCACCCTATAATAGCCTTTAGATATTAAAACCCGCTTGACATGGTTCTTGAACTCACTATCAGGCAAATCGGTAATGTGTTTTGGGACTTTATTATAAAACTTAACACTATTACCTAAAAAACTGTTTTTGGATTTAGTGAGCCTGAAGCATGGAATGACCAATTTGTTGCTGTTTCTAGTATTTAAATTATGCTGGTCTTTTACTAGGGATATTTTGATTTTGATTTTTGATTTTGAAATAAAATTCTATTGTTACTTCTTAGTCCTTACGGAAAGCAATAATGACTTATAATCAAAAATCTGAAAAAAAATCTCAGCTGTTTCGCAAACAAACATCAAATATTTTAATTTTATTAATACTATCGGTTTAGGAGTCAAAATGTCATGTCACGATACTTGAAAAGTGTTTTCATACTGTTACCAGATTTTCTTTCGGTAATCAACTCTCTATTAATAAAGAAAACAGAAAAGGGTTGCTATTACCAAAAAAAATCCAGTGTCGACTCGGATCCATGACTGGAGCTTACTCCTTAATGAATTAATCCTTCCTGAATTCTTATGAATGTATACAATAAGCAAAGAGCACCCCACAAACGCATTAAATTAACCAAATTGAAGCGATGACTTAGTTGATAGCGAGTTCGGACACCGCGTCGATGGGCGTAGGTTCGAATTCTACCAACGGAGTTTGGCGTGTTTATCATCTTAGACCAGGTCGTCATTCAGCATCAGATGAGATCGTGGTCAAACGATAAAAGGTATAAAGTACATATAAAAAAGTATCAAGTAGTTTTGAAAAAATCTTGTCACCTGAGAACTATCTTGTCGCTAATCATCACGGTCATGTGAGACTGTAGTCGGTTTTGATTAAATCTTGATAAAAAATGTAATCATTGTATTAGACTTAATACTAGTACGTCGGTCAGTAGTCAGTTGATTTAATTATGAAAGCTCGACCACTACTCAGAGGCTCAAGACTCGGGTTTCCTTACATATTTAACTAGCTCTCTTGACCACTGTCCGTCCCTGCGACTCTCTCGCTTTGGGATTTGGTGTACACGTAATTACATATGTAATAAACTGTGGACTAGTAAGATTATTATGTTTTTGATAAAGTTGAGTAACTAACTTTTTTAAACTAATTACTCCTTTTGTACACAATATTCTTACTTAATAAAGAGATATAGGGAGTCATAAAGAACTAATAATTATGATTACGAAATTACATGATTAGATTAAGACTGATATCTCGTATTTAGCTATTAACATTTTTTACTTTGTTTAGTCATATAAAAGCTGTCACAGATTTAAATATAAGTTAAGTTTATGATGATTTTTTAAATATTTCCTATTTTAATTTATAAATAAATGGGTGTTGGTATTTCTGAGGTCAATAATTTAAAATACAGTTATACTGCTAGCACTGACAGCCGGCACACCCTAATAGGTTGTTTCGCTAAGAGACATTTTATAAGCCAGTTTTATTGCCATAGTTCAACACTAGATGAGGAGACAACTTATTAACAACAAATAATCATAAAGCACGTCCGGAGACACGGGTAGGGCTAGTTAAAATAAAAAAAACTGATTAAAATAGATAAACCATATATAATATAGCGTGTACTTCCACGATATACATAACAATATACATATATAAGTACTATTTAATATTTACATTTGAATATTCTAACTAAAAAGGAATACAAGTCGCAGACCGCAAATATAAAATTCAAATGAAATCCCTCGTCGCCACAAAATAGTAATAGCGTCGCGCGGTCGCTACGTGGGAGCCATTTTTTTTAATGTAAGTGGGAAGCATTTCGCGCGCAAAGTTTTAATGAACCGTCGAGTACATAGACAACTCGTCTAAAGCCGTGTGCAGCTTGCTCGTCAACCAACGCTCGAGCATTAACGCTCACGCCTCGATGGGAATATTTATATTTTATAAAAGCAAAAAGTATAAACAAGTTCACCTACATAATATGTATCTAATACCTTGTGAATACAAGTCAAAATCAAAAATACTTTATTCAATTTAAACCCTAGGTAGGCGCTTATGTACGTCAAAACTATCACCGGTTCAGATAAACAACCCAGTCACCCAGAACATACATATATTTCAAATACATTTTGTAGGTAGTAGAGCCACGCTGAAGCTGGTTCCATGAATGGGTCGGCTCGCCCAGGGTACTACCACCCGACACACAGAAACACCGACTTTTTTTTTCGAACTGATTACGCTATTGACTTAGCAGGATCTTAACAGCTTCACCGGAATACGAGAAACACAGACATGAAGTAACGGTGCTTGCATTGTTGCGTTTCGTTCGGTCATTGAGAGCACCGGAGTCCTTAGCCATAACGGTACGCGTTATGACTAAGCGTGCCGCCAAGTCGCGAATTATATTTGATACTAGCTGTGCCCGTGACTTCGTCCGCATGGTACCTAATTTAGAAAACAGTGACTAATAAAATCATCTGAATATATTAAGTCCATTAACTTATCTACTTTTCTCTCGTACTTAAGTCGCGACGTCATTAAAATTATTATAACTTTTGATAGAGTGGACCGATTTGAATGAAAAAAGACTAAATGTTACTCAAGGATATGCTTTATGATTTTCTTGCGGTGAGTTTTTATCGTGAACGCAGTACTTTAGCAGTAATGCGTGTTCATACAAACAGACAGACATACAGACATATCTAAAAATGATTGAAATGTATTTTATTACTTTTTCCAAGACACCTGCAACAATTTTTTTTTCACAAAAATCTAAAAAGTACAAACCTGTTAGAATTACATTATTATTATATGTATAGAAGATATAATTGTCGGGACCCAGTCACACAGAATTCGTAACTCACTTTTTGGAATACGCGTGACCTTAGTATTAACTAGAAACACTGGTTGATTGGTGTTTTATATAGTGGAAAATGTTTAGGTAACTTTAGAAAAGTAGGGTTCTTAGCGTAACTCATAGTATGCCGAGAATAGGACTCAGAGTCCCTGATGAAGAATATGGACCTAGAAAAGGTTGGGTATAATGAAGCTGATATATTAATGAGGATAAAATTCCTTAAAAACAGATTTTTGTTTTGTGTTTGAAATCGCCAATACATTATGTAACAGTACATCGTCCAGCACTGAAATATTAAAGTAATTAGTGGATACCAATATATATATAACTATGGCCATTTAGAGGAATCCGAAAAAAAGATGAAGCAATAATCTATCACAACGATTATCTTTCGGTTCGTTATGCTACAGGATCAGCCTGACCCAATTCTGCAAGAGAATTATTAGGTAACTATTGGGTTAGTTTTACGAATTCAAACTGAATTGCGTAAGACATACTAGGACATCGGCAGTAGTATACTTGTAGCAACTGCGAGCGATTGAAGTGCAAAGTTTTAATGAACTGTTGCAACTTGCGACTCCCAGAGTACCCGCTGGTCGCTTCCCACGTTCCGTTGCAGTGCTGCGAGTTGCCGCAGGCGCTGTCGACTGCTTCGACACTTAAATCATTCATGTAACTCAATTCATACAAGTTGAAGATCATACCTACAAACTCATATAGGTACAAGTGCGAAATATAGAGTTATTTTATAGTGAGGAGTCGTTTTCTAAAATTGAGTTTACTTTTATTTGGCTTATATTAGCATATACCCTGTGATCTTATAATCAGTTTACGTTATTTTTGTTAACTATTATGCAGCGAGTTACAAAAACCAATTATGTTTGACTGCAGAGAAAAGAAAGCGTGCACTAAGATTGAGATAACTGCCCAAATCTCAAACAGTCCAATTACAAGCACGCTAGAGAAGAGGTGCTCTATTACGCTATAATGTAAACTTGGTAAAAATAAAAGGAAAACGGTCAATTTACCGTTAATATGTGTTATGACCACGTTTAGTACACGCATTTAGACCACACACTCAAGAGTTTTTTTATATCTGATCTATCGCTAAATAGAAGGAACTCTTTACAGAATCATATAGATGTAAGCCTTTTAGGCCATTTAATATACTACTCATCAAAAGCTAGTCTAGTCAAAATGAGACGATATTGTAATAATGTTCAGTTACCCGAAACGTGACGGTCCAATCATTTCTGGTTCACATAAAACGGTAGCTCATATCGTTTAGTTGTATTATTTCATAAGTTTCGTAATATTTATAGTTTTCTATTCACCTCCTGCCGTTTGTACAGAGTAATCGATATTTATACATATACTATTCTATGATATTTTTTATTTTGATTATGTATTACATTCGGCGGTATCATAATCTGTCACGTAGTGGCTATTATATTTTATTCACCAACTAGTACTAGTTGACTCTATATTTTGCAATATTGGTGGCATTCTACGTAATATAGTTCAGTTAATTTGCACAAGTAAAGTGTATTGAAAATAATATCACGGAGCATGAATTCTTAGAGGCCACCAAAACTCCACGGAAAGTTCTAACAAGACGACCACTATCCTGTTAGAAAATGTGAGTTATCACAAGATACTTGTAATATTTATTACATACTCGACAACGGCAGTAATAATCTATATTCATAACGGCAGTAATAATCTATATTCATAACGGCAGTAATAATCGCTTACGACTATTTCCGTGTTGAATCACGATATAACATCCAATAGCAATAAAACTTATGAGATTTTTGTGAATTTTTTTTAAAAATAAAACGCTTTGTCTTGCAATAAGTAATAAAATACATTTAAATCATTTTTAGACATATATGACACACGCGTTTCTACTAAAGTGCTACGTTCGCAATCAAACTGCACCAAGGAAGTCATAAACCATATACTTGAGAGTAACCTTTAGTCTCTCTTTCGTTAAAATCGGTGTACTCTATCAAAAGTTATTGTAATCTGAATGACTGCTCGAGTTAGGTACGAGAATAGAATAGTTAATTAAATGCAATTCAATCTCATAGAAAAATAAATATTATATAACGTATAAATAATATCCAAGACACGGTAAAGGAAAGACTGTTTTCTGCATTAATTCCACGAGGACGATATCGCGGACACAGCTAGTATTAAATAACGCAATGAATAAGTATGCGAGCGAATAAGTAACATTAAAATGAAAACGTAGAACAACGGGGCAAGTCTCCAACATAATAGTGATTGAATACAATGGAGGCAGCTCGAAGAGGCACACGTCACACTGAAATAATAATGAGGGGACTGAACTTGACTTTGCTCCGAGGGTTGAACAGAACGACTGAGGTGCGGGGGGTGCGGGGGCGCGGGGAAACGAACACGTAAAGACCTGATGCAATATTCATGGAGTTTGAAAAATCTTACACTATTATTTTTTCGCTATACAATATTTAAATTATATACAGTCTGCAAATATATTTACAATAGAACGATACGCAAGTTGTTCCATTTCAAATACTTCAATAAAATTGTAAAGTAACTGAAATTTATTTAATATCTTTCTTTGTATTTTAACTGTTTCATAAATCGATGAATATTTAAATATTTTAATATGGGCCCTCCAAGAAGAAACCATGTTTTGGCAACCCTATTTACTCGAAGATATGGTAAGGACACCTAATTTCTCATGATATCGTGTTAATTTTTAAAAAAATTGAGGAATTAAAAATATAGATTCTTAAACTAAAAGCTAAACGTTTCGTAAAAAAATCGTTAAATCATCATTGTCGTAATTTTTTTTTATATAACCATTTTTACAGGTTTTAATGGTTTGTATTAAATAAAAGTATCTCTTTTATTTATTTACTTTAAATAAACAATATGGGTATATAACTTCTAGTAATAATGTCCTTTAGAATTAGATCTGTGTGTGTAGAAATTTTAGTGGTATTATAGTTTGCTACTCCGCGCCGTAGCCATGCTACGTAAATCTACGAATCGTAGCAAAAGCTACAACAGACGGCATTATTCGTAGCGCTACGTAATTTTCTATTATGAATTACAATATAAATAATTTAGTTTGTGTAGTGTATAATAATTTATACAGATTTTAAGGAACAGTTTTTAATTTTGTAATCTTTCATATATAGGTATTTACGCCTTCTATAACAAACAAATATTATAAAGAGGTAAAGTGTATGTTTGGTCGAACCAAAACGTTACTTACGAACGCTGCCTTAACGATGAGAGATATATGATTGAGTTCTAGAGAAAAGTTGTAGCTTGACAGTGCCTATTAGCGCCTAACGAAGTGGGCACGGGTCAGCTAGTGTAATATAAATTGGTTACGTACGAATTGTAAATTGAATTCAAAATAATATTACATTTTCTACGTTCTAAGACATTTTTACTTTAAAGTTTTAGAACTGATAGTACTAAATATGCTCTTTATATCTGCTAGATCTTCTCCCATATTCTATGAGATTTTGAGACCGGACACTAATTGCTCAATCTCGGCATTTCTTTGGACCCTCCAAAATATCAAATTTCTTTGGAATACAATTCTTTCAACCAACAACAACCGATTTGTGTGAATAATCAGGCTTCAAAGCCGTACGTAAGAATCGCCCTTATAACAGTTTTATATATATTTAATTCTGTGTTTGCTATTCCAAAATAACTTGCACAAGTAATTTCATATGTTGGTGAATCAGCAGCACTTTCTGTGTACTGATCCTGTCGTCTCTACGGAGCGAGTGTGGCTGACACGTGACAGATCCGGTTGGATGCCGTCATATGGAATCTGTACGCTTCGTAACGTTTCACCGCTAATATATTGATAATATATATACAGCAGACTTTACTCTGTTTTCATGCTCATCTAAAGCGATGTTCACCGGTATAAGTTATTCAAGTTATCAGATACAACTGTGTATAAAGTTAACGTAACTTCATTCCATTCAGAAAACTATACAATAAATACACCTAACTTGTAATTTTGTCTGTACACACAATGAAAATATTAGTAATGATTATGTATTGTAATAAGCAACAAATATTACAAAAGCTCCAATTCAGGTACTCTAATAATACAAGCGTAATAAAAAAACCTGAATTGATCTAAATTTGTAACTTTGGTCAGATGTTCTACACACTTTCACGAAAATTGCACCAATTTAAACAGGTGGCGCACGAGTTGTTTCCTGGATCATGTGATCTAAGTTGTATGCAAAAACCAGTGAATTACTTAAAAACTTGTAAACCAATAAGGTCTTACTTTACATATAAAAGTGAACGTAAAAAGAGATCTAAGTACATATAATCTATCTAAGTACATATAATTACACTTTTATATAGGGATTGGGCAGTAATAATAAGAATTCTACTCTCAATCCAAAAATAACACCGAAAGCAATATTTTAACTTGAATAAATTCCCAAATAAAATTTCCTAGCAGAAATAATACATTTTTAGGGGCATTACGTAAATATATTCACACTGGCTATTAAACGGAACATAAGTAATAGGACAACAAACATGGGAATAACAGAAAAACACACTCTCATATGACATTGAAATGGTTTACGCGTAATAAACCGCAGAGTCCCTCCTGTACAAACAGGGATACTGTAGGCTGCTGGAATCCAGTCTCCTAGCGCGTGCGCTGAATCACGAGTAGGGGTTTGTACGCCGAACGACATGTAGAAAACCGGACTCTATGCCAAATACAATAAAGCTTAAAGTGCGTAGAAAACGACAAAGGGCTTAAATATACAATAGACGCGGGGGAAATGAGTGAAAAACTGCGAGATATTTGCAAGACATCGCTATGTCAATAAGCCTCCTACACGATCACTCATCATGTAATAAGCTGTATATTTTTTTACTGCTCTTAATATTCAAATGATAAGTACTATCGAGAGAAAGAAATTGCAATTTGACCAAAAACAATAAAAAGAAGAATAAACGAAAATATTTATTATGTGACACATAATCATAATAACATAAACTTATTGATCTTCCATTGTTGCATACTTACCGAGGGAAGGTATGGAAATGTTAACATATTTTTTTCCTGTTATATGAACGAGAAAGATTGTTAGGTCTGATGGATTTTGTTGTTCTTTCACACAAAAACTACTAAAGTATACCTCAAAATAACACTGAATAACAATTGATAAATGACAAATCACCCATCAAGTACTCAAAATATAAAACTATAAATGGCAAGTAAATTTGAAAAAATCTTACCATTCGCGAGATGTCTCGGTGTGCACCGCGTAAACAGTTAGTTACAGGAAGATAATGTATATATGTATGGTGTCACCATTTACAAAGATACAAATGCAGATAAAGTTGTAGGTAGCTGCTAGTTCCTTATATGTTTACCGTTTGTATATAATCTCACGTGATGTTAAGCAACGACGTGGGCTAAGATAAGAAGACACTAAACCTGGACTGAAATAATTTATTATTCTAATTATTATTTTAAACAGTAAGTTGTCCGTAAAGTCACTTTACGGATGATAATATTACGTGACAACGTCATAAAATATGCTATACAAGCCGAACGCTTAAACGAATCGCGCCTCTCTATCGCTTGTTCCGCACTCTCGTTTGAACCGAGCGCTCAGGCGGAACGTGACAATTATATACAATTAGTAGCGGGCCCGGCGGACGTTATCCTGCCTAGATAGTAATAAAATCCTAATCTTCAACCGCAGCTCCATCTACCGGGTCCAATTGTGAATCTAAACCATTCTTGAATACACCTGAACAATCACGTAAAAATTCATCAAAATATGTCCAGCCTTTTAAGAGTTCAGTCAAATACACATGGACAGAAGAATTATATATAGTATAAAAATAAAAACTATAATCTATTATTTCAAGATTTTTTAACGAAATATTTTATTGAAACGCCATGTTACGTTACTTGAATGTAGCAAATTGTTTTTTTTCTAATGAAACCAATTATTTAAGATAAACTATAATACCGTTATGTAAACAAACACGCTCGCAATGTTTCGTCTAACATTACGATTACACAAATAGACGAGGGTAGATGGAGGGCTGTTATTTATTGAACGCGTGAACGGAATGCCAAGGTCAAGGTCGTGACGAGTCTGACCCGTCGAAAATAATATACGGACGAGGCTACATAGAAAAAGTCCTTCTGAAAAGTACTCCAAAAAATAAAAATTGTTTTTCATAATCTCCACAGTGTCTCTTATACGTACACTAGCAGTCACCCGCGACTTCGTTTGTATCTTTACAAATAACTAGGTGACCCGACCACTCGTAGCTGTGGTTCAGTTAGTACATGTTGAAATAAAATTATGATAAGCTATTCTCAAAATTAAAACGTGGCGCCATCTATGACATATCTATAACACTCAGTCCTACAGTTTTCTGTCAACAAACTATTTCCAAGCGCCGTCTGTTCGAGACTGATTAAACTTACAATTAATAACAATAATCAACGATAATTTAATTTGTTACTTAAAATAATGAAGTCATTATTCGAAATATAAATTATCCTATCTCTCAAGTTGGACTAAATTATACATAACTGCCAACTTTCATGTCGATGCTTTGAATAGTTTAGGAGTTCATCGTGATCAAACATCATGACACTGGATTTTTATATATTTAGATATCACAAGCTTGATCGAAATTCGATAAGACATTTTTGCGTGACAGTCTAAAAAACATGCATCCATCCTAAGAAAATTTCATGTTGCAAATATTTATAATAAAACGATAAACTGTGAATTATTTAAAGTTAAAACTAAACGTTATAACATAGTGAAGTAATAGTGTATTGGATAGATAGTGCCTAGGTTCAAATATTTAGGCACAACAATATTCTTGAGGTTCTGTCAAACGGTACAGAAGCTGATCTGCGTCATTGATAACATAAATCTTGTCCGTGAAAAAACATTTAGATATACTAGCTTTTATGGTGATTGAACAGACCGCGTTCGTGTTTATCAATATAACTGTTGGCGACGCACACGATAAGTAGCTTATAAATAGTTTTATACATAGATTTATTGATATTTTAGAGAGAATATATATATAGATTTATTGACATTTAATATAGATTTTTAGATAATTCACGCGATCATAATAGAATAGAGATATAGAATTGTAGGTATGTTATGTGTGTATTGAGTTATTGAATATGGAATTATAGATGTGCTATTTATAGTAATAGGGATTGAATTATGGATATGTATAGAACTATTGAATATAGATTGACGTATGTATTGATTTATAGAATGATGTGTGTATCGATTTATACAATATGTGAATTATAGGTAGAATCGTATATATTAATAGATAAATAGGGACTTATGCATGCATAGAATTACTGAATTATGGATTATATAGAATTATGTGTTAGTATAGGGTGACTTATAGATTACATTCGCATTAAGTAGGGAATTACATGATAGAATAGATTAAAATTATACCGTATGGAACATATAACGTGTGTGTATGGAAACATTCGTAGAGAGAACATAATAGCATTACACACGTTATATACTATTGAATATTACGTTACGAGAATTATACGATCATATAGAACGGCAAATATGGAAGATTGTATAATTTAATATAGACAAACGTAATGGTTATAGAGGTACAAATTTTACAACGGTTACTCGTAACGGATGTCTTTTATCTCAGGATTTTAGTAATTACAACGGTTTTTAAGAGATTTAATAATTATATGGACAAGGACAAATTTTATGCCGGCTGCCCTTTGTAATACTATTTCCTAGAGACTAGGTGGTGGATTTTGCCTTTGAATAAAGCAATATACTTGAATAGAGTCCGTTGATAATATTTGTTAAGACGTTACGGTATCCGAACGAGCCCAATAAAGCAATATATTTTATTTTAGGGTAATTGTACAAACAATTGTCGAAAGATGTAACTCCAACGGGATTTTATGGCTTTTACAGTAAAGAACCTACAGGTTCTCACGCAACGGCGTTGTAAACAGAAATTTCTAATTTTATTATGTATCGTTGTGAAATAAAATATGAATGAAATTAATATTATAACAAGGAATATATATGTATTACTGGCGAACATAACGTAACGATATGTAATATATAGAGTAAATGGGAGTCATCATCTTCCTCCTCGATGTCTGCTTGGATTATTTCCAAGCGTAGCCTAGCTGCCACTGTCGCCGCTTGTGCCTCTCGAAGCTCTTTCTCAGCTAATGCTGCACGGGCCTCCAGTTCCTGTCAATATGGCGACACCTCTCGCCCTCGTACGTCACCGGCCCGCGGTTAGGCGGGGTGAGGTGGAAATGAGGTGAGACGTGAGGCGAGGCGACGTTCCCCGGCGGTGGGCGGGCGTAGAACTCTCGAAGGTGGTAGCGAGAGCGCCGGTAGCCCGCCTCGGTGGCAACAGTCGGATGCCGGTGGATGTCTTGAAGGAGCCTCGGTGATGTGCAATGATGCACGAGTCAGCCGATGAAGGTGGTGGATTACGAAGCGGAGGTCGGGGTGGTCGCAAGAAAACACCGTGGTTCTCGTATAATGACCGCGTCCCCGAGCCAACAGAGCACTACTACTGACGATGAAGACTTCTCGATTAACTATTCAATATTGTCGCGATGAACTATGCGATCAAAACTACTCGGCATCCGACTGTCGCCACCGAGGCGGGCTACCGGCGCTCTCGCTACCACCTTTGAGAGTTCTACGCCCGCCCACCGCCGGGGAACGTCGCCTCGCCTCATTTCCACCTCACCCCGCCTAACCGCGGGCCGGTGACGTACGAGGGCGAGAGGTGTCGCCATATTGACAGGCGGCGCCCTCAATAATAACCATCTCTATCCTCAATCTCAAATGTCAATTTTTATACATTGATACATTTTTTGCACTTAATAAAGCAGTTTATATATATATACTAGCCTCTGCCCGTGACTTCGTTCGCGTGGAATAGTTACTTTGGGCTAACGCTACCACGCAGCGGAAGCTCTCAAGAGACAAAAATACCCCGATTTTGAAAAATTCTACATTAGTGCTCCGTTCCTATTGGTCTTAGCGTGATGATATATAACAGTGAAAGGATTTTTCAAATCACACCAGTAGTTCCTGAAATTACCCCTTAAAACGTCACAAACTCACAAACTTTACCTCTTTATAATATTAGTATAGAAAACCAAACGGCTAAGCAGTAGTAATAAAATTTAAGATTGATAACTTAAAGTTACTAAGATGGTAGTGTCAGGATTAAATGGTGCAGACAAAATTCCAAGTTAGAAAATTTGAGGCCTAAATTTAACACAGATAAAATCCATAATCATCCCTCACATAAAAGCATATTGAAGACCGGACAAAGTGGAGGAAGTTAAGTAGGTAAGCCGTCCCTGGCACCATGCCGGGAAACACTAGGTGATTGTAGGTGATAGAGGCACGCTGAAGCTATTACTGGTTTCAGCATGGCTGGGTCGGCTCGTCCGGGGTAGTACCACCCTCTCACAAAAAACCGAAGTGAAGTAACGATGCTTGCGTTGTTGCGTTTCGTTCGATCAGTTAGAGCGCCGAAGGCCCACCTCCCCTCCCTCTGTCCTCCCCCTGCCCCTCCCCCAAACACAGGTTGGCAGCGCACTTGCGACTCCCCTGGTGTTGCTAGTGTCTATGGACTAAGGTGATCACTTGCCTCCTTTGATATATACTTAGTCTGGCCATAAATACTGTTACAATTAAAAATAAACAAAATATAACATTTGAATTTGGAACCTGTCGTTTTAATATCAATATTCATTGAATTTTTTCATTTTGGCGCCAATATATTTTACAATATTTTGCGATGTTAAAATGGAGTGGGGTGATAAATAGAACCGAATCGCTGTGATTCAATTACACAAAGTAGGTATGGAGACAAATGCAATATTTAAAACTCTCCATACGCTTGGTAATTAGTATAATGTTTGTGTACCGGGCTATTAATAGGTACAATGATACCTCCTCTGTTTGTGACAGAAAGAGATCTGGCCGTCCACGTAGTGTTCGTACGAAAAAGGTGGTCAAAGCAGTAAGGGAAAGAATTCGAAGAAATCCTGTCCGAAAGCAAAAGATTTTATCTCGGGAGACGAAGATAGCACCTAGAACCATGTCGCGTATTTTAAAAGATGACTTAGGACTTGCCGCCTATAAGAGACGTACTGGTCATTACTTCATTACATAGTATAAAACAAAGTCCCCTGCCGCGTCTGTCTGTTCGCGATAAACTCAAAAACTTCTGAACGGATCTCTAACAATAGATAAAGTGATTCATGAGGAACGTTTTGGTATATAATTTGTCCAGGATTTTTTTATAATCAGGGCGGGACAACGTCTGCTAGTAACTGATAATTTTAAAAAAGATGGGATGGTAAAATCAAAACAACTACTGAAGCGGTACGCAAAGGGAGGTCACAGAAAATGTTTGTTTACGGATGATAATTTTTTTTACAATTGAGCAACATTTTAACAAACAAAATGACCGTATTTATGCTCAAAGCTCTAAGGAAGCTTCCCAATTAGTCGACAGAGTACAACGTGGGCACTATCTGACTTCAGTGATGGTTTGGTAGGTACTTTTGTGAGAAAGCTATCAAAACATCGGCACAAGTGTATCAAGGTAGTGAAGCCCGTTAACAACACCATGTTCAATAACCAAGAATGGTCCTTCCAGCCAGATTCGACGCCGGGTCATAAAGCTCGGTCTACGCAGTCTTGGTTGGAAACGAACGTTTCGGACTTCATCAGAGCTGAAGACTGGCCGTCGTCTAGTCCCGATCTAAATCCGCTGGATTATGATTTATGGTCAGTTTAGAGAATACGGCTTCGGCTTGCTCTAAACGCCATGATAATTTGGAGTCCCTAAAACGATCCCTACGATTGGCAGTGAAGAATTTTCCCATGGATAGAGCGCGTGCTTCTATTTATAACTGGCCTCAACGTTTAAAGGACTATATTGCAGCCAATGGAGACCACTTCGAATAAGCTTTTTATATTTTAAATTGTTTTATATCTATGTATTAAACTAGCACGTTGTAAAAGTAATAAATGTTATTTGCAATAGAAAAAATATTTTTTTCTTTGTTTCAGTATTTACGGCAAGACTAGGTACATGAGAATGTTCATAAACTATATACTATACGAATACCCGTAATATAAATATTTAACTATACATTTCCTAATTTTGGTATACTACTAGACCCCCACAGACTGTTACACATACACACAAATAGATACTTACCTTACGTTTAACGCGTAACGAATTTTTTTCCTAATGCGCCATAAGAAATCTCACTTCAATAAAACAATAACAGCAAGGTAAAAGATGATTGAAGTCAGGTGAAATATATATATTATATATATAAAACACACCTAACCGAGATGAAAGCGAATCCTCGAGAGGCACAATAAACTACTCCATATCCATAAAATTCACATTAAGACGTTACTTACAGTTTGCTCGTTATCTTTCAGAAATGATCATCACATACGTTAAAGATTCTGTTCCTCTTAAGTTATTAAATAAAACGATACCCGCACGTATTACTTTACTTAAAATGACTTGAGGATGGTTACTGAATTAATAGAATTTCACTATTAACTTTACAATCTCGTCTGCTTTTTATTACCACTGTTCGAGACAACTCTAACTTCTGCATTAAATTTAATAACATAAGATTAATTTTGTCGTTCAGAGATGGCGCCACAATACATTATTTCGCGATTTCATATGGTCGCTGTCGTTGAATGCCATGCGGCTATCGATCCGATTCATCCAAAAAATAACTACTTTTCCCGAGGAATGGGCTAAAAGCCTATTAACTAAACGTTGCGAACGAAGTTAGTTATAATTGAGAAACAGCCCGCTTTTTATTAGTAGTTATTATGTGAGACTGAGAATTACGAGACGCGAAGATACGAAGGCGTCTCTGTCACAATGGTTTTTTTAATGCATTGCTGCCGCAATATGTTCTTCCTATTTACTCTAAATCGATCATTTTTATTTGATATCGTGGTCTGCTTTTTTTTGCTTATATTTTTAATCTTCTCCTTCTGTACACTAAGCATAGTTCTCCTCTTCGTATTGTTGTTACACTATGCTTCAGAATCACGCTTTTTACTTTATTTCTAGTTATCACAGATTTACTTGCATCATCAACATCCTTACAGACTATATCTGCTCTTGTAGTATATTTTCTAAGACTCAGTTTATTAAAATCGAATCAAATATAAAACACTTTATTCAATTTAGACCCTAAAAAGGCGCCTATGAACGTCAAAACTACCATCGGTTCGGAAAGAACCCAGTCATCGAGAGGAACCGGCAAGAAACTCGATCTGATTTATCTTTTTAACAAATATTTAGAATATATTAGGTACATGTCACAAACTTTTTTAATGGATGCACAGAGATGAGTTAACTCCAGACATCACCATCGTTCACATATTGATCCACTCTATAATAGCCTTTTGACACCAAAATCCGCTTGACATGGCGCTTAAATTTGCAATCCGGCAAATAGGTTATCCTTTGGGACTTTGTTGTAAAATCTAACACTATTTCCCAAAAGTTATTTATTAACCACCACCCTCGAATTAGAATCACTATTATATTTCTAAGCGCTTACAAATGTATTCCACTGTATGTCTACTCTCACGAACTATATTACTTAAAACACCACCAATCTATACATATAATAAGAATGTAATTCTAACGCGTCTGTACTTTTAAGATTTTTGTTAAAATTATTGTTGCACGTGTCTAGGTGTTCGGGCATTTTCATATTCTTTATATGTGGGTAGATCGCGATATCGGGCTCGCGCGATCGCGACGCCTACAACGGACAGTTGGGCTCCTTAACCTGTAATGTGAACTTTGCGCTGCGAGATTTTATTGGTTAATGTGTGGTTTTTTGTCCTTCAATTGCAATAATAAACATTTTATAAACATTGTGTGTGCGTGTATGTGGCCGTGCATTTAAGAACAACTGCAAGAACGATCTACAGCAGCCAGGTTAGTGGTCTACCTTGTATGGAAATACCGAACTGAGGGACAAATCAGGTCATCCCGGGTCCTTTAAATTTATGCAAAAACACTAGAAATATGTAGTAAAATACATTTCAATCATTTTTAGAAATGTCTGCCTGTCTGTGTGTTTGGACACGTGTCACTGCTAAAGTACTGAATTCATAATAGAATAATTTCAAAAAAATCATAAAGTATATCTTTGAGTAACATTTAGTATTTTTTCATTATAATTGCTTCGGTCTATCAAAAGTTACACATGGACTTAATACAATTAGATGATTTTATTATCCACTGTTTTTAACATAAAGTTCCACGCGGACGAAGGCGCGGGCACGGTTAGACCACCTCTCTTCTACTGGCTAGATTCTCATTTCGAAATCTATTTTCGGTCTGTAACATGAAGGAAAAGTATGATAACAGACGTACCTAGGTTTAGATATTACACGCTCCAAAACTCAATGTGGATAGTAGTTTCTGGGTCAGCGTGGGCTTAGTGTTAAGAGGGCTTGAACGATTTCGAGCTGGGAGCTCTACCCTAGTACATTATTAATGCGTAATCCTAATAAAGAACATTCATATCAGAGTACTTTAATTGTAGTTGAAAATATTTACAACTAGTATACACCTATTGAGGATAAACCCAAAGAGAATATATACATTTTTCCAGGAATTTATTTTATCGTGTAGTATTTTTAACTAGCAACCGTTTGCGTCTTCAAATGCTTTAATCATTACATATTATAAAACAAAGCCCTCCATCTCGTCTGTCTCGTATGTCAGACATACTGTTTGCGATAAACTCAAAACTACTAAGCGGATTTTCATGCGATTTTCAATAATAGATAGAGTGATTCACGAGAATTTATATATTATTTGTCAAGATGTTTTGTAAATTGGTTGAAATACAATGATAAATGTTGAAAGTGTCGGGAACAGTCAAACCGTCTGGGAGCTTTCCTCGAAACGCTGCCTAATCCCTTTGCGATATAACAAAACAATTGAGATAATAAACGACGCAGAGGAAGTCGCGGGAATATCAACTAGTTACAATATACAACTGAATGACATTAAGATATGTCGCTACGGGATAACGTGGCTTTCTATCTGTTAAAAGATTTTCAGAACCCTATGGGCAGGTCTAAAGAGTTCCATACCTTGTATAAACACACTAAACGTAAAGAGTTTGTTTTTCTTCTAAATATAAACCACAAATATTTTTGAAGTGAAACTTCTCTAGGTGCATGAGGGTAACATTTTTACATATGTAACGTCACGCAGGTATGCAACGGAAGTGACGTCATTTGCAGTAAACGCAGATTAAATAAATAAAAAAACTTTTTATTCCTTTTTTTCTTGTTTGTATAAATATAAACAAGACTTATAAATTAGTTCGCCAAAGAAGTTTCACTTCTGATATGTGTACTTTGTACGCACGCACTTTTTTTATGATTACGGCTGTATTGTTAACTAACACAAATACCCTGTTTTTTTAATCATTTTTTCAGTGAAAGATGTGTAAAGTAAGGAATCAAATAAGTTTCATTAAATATTGGGAAAATATTCATTTATTCAAAATAAAATATAAAGTATTAGCTAGTGTTTTTAACGAGTTACAGATTAAAGAAGTTGTAAATGAGATAATCAGCACAGTAATCATCCACTTTTAATGGCTGAAATAATAAAATTTTCCACTACGATATTTATAAGAAAGCTTTAATACAGCACTGGTTATATCAAGAGTGGTTTAGCGTCAATATATTATTTACATAATAGTGTGTATATATTAGATACAAGTTTACGCTCGAAACATTGATATTACCAACAAATGTCGCTTTCAGGTAGTTCCAAAGCGCCTCATTAAATTCAATGTGTTGTGGAGGCGTCCGCTTTAGTACAACTTTTATGTAACTCGCTTTATGTGCCCTATATTTGGCTGTTCATCTGTCGTAATGAGTAAACAACCTGGCTACATCATATTCACGATATACATTGTGGAGTGACTCCAAATTACATGAATATTTTCCGGCTATTATTAAAATGAATAGACCACAATAAATACTTATATTGTTGTTGTTTGTATGTTCAGGGTAATCTAAAGTACTACTGATCCGAAATTTAAAAAAAAATCCACTGTTAGAAAGGTATATTACGCCTGAGTGATTTTATTTTGGTAAATATATTTTTTTAATAATTAATGAACATAAAAGTAATTAAAATCGGCAAAAATGCTATAATATGACCTGCGTTGCTTGAACGGTTTGAAATAAAGGAATAAAATCTATACCAAATATATTATTGATTACTTTACAAGTCCGCGATGGTCCACCCAAAAAGATGGTTTTTATGTAAAAACTAAAATATTTTACCGAATAAGTATTATATTTTTATCAAAATAGCGTCGCATATAACCAATTATTTTTTAATAAATTGTAAATTTAAAAAATAATTACGGTTGGTTATAATTAGCAGATAACATACGCCATCGACGATTTTTTTGTAGATACTTTCCAAATGCACAATTCTGTAGTACATTATTTTTATGTATCTCATATGGTTTAGCCAGCGTTATCAGTGAAAGCACTCTCAAAGTCCTTACAAATTCATTACAATACGTCGACTTTTCTCTAATTTACATAAAATAATATACATGTATTACATATATATAAACCTTTCGGAATAAGTTATCTAAAAAAACCTTATAAAAATCGTATTTTAGAACACACAGATCTATTAAACAAAAACGACTTTGTTATTACAATATTTATAAACTAAGCACAATGATAATAATACGAGTAACTTGATGTTAAGATATAGGACATTACCGTTACACTGTGTATATCCTACATACAACACAACCGTAGCACCGTATCTCGCGAACAACCACCAGATCTACATTTATTTATAATGGTTGGCTTGAACATAGCTGAATGTATAAAGATATTCTATTCAAAATTATTTTCCGTTATCTTATTTAACCTAATTTTATATTCCAGAAATACTATTCCAAATTTAAATTATTAAATGAAGAATGTTGCCAGGTCTCGAGGTTAAAAGCTACTAAAACACAAAATACGTTTTTACGAGTTCAGAATAGGGAGGGCGATTCTTCGCAAAAAAAGAAAAACAATTTTTAAACGGATCTGAATCGTGGCCTGTAGAACTGATTCATGAAAAATTCGAGGTCTAGAGGATCGCTTATAAAAAAATCATTCCTTTAATTTTTTTTACTTAATTACAAATGGTATGGTATGGCATGGTTTTATCTTTATCTAAATAATAAAAACCGATAATCGATTTTACAGTGTCAGATCAATTCGATTTTCAATATTATTAAAATAATCGACTTCTGTATGTTGAAACATCGATTATTCGACCTCAAATCGCTATCCCTAGTTCATAGCGACGTACTTTATTAAGTTCCCGCACAAACCGTGACGTGAGCACGTAACTGTAACACATATTACAGCTTTCTGTTCGTGTTACGTTGCGGGTTGGTTAAACACGGTTACATAAGATGCCGTATTCGAGTCCTTTTCAGTGCTAGTTAGCTTTTTCATTATTTTTATACATGAACGCCTATCTAAATATAAAAACAAAATCCAGTGTCATGATGTTTGTCCACGACGAACTCCTAAACCATTTATGTATAATTAAGTAATACATGAGAGATAGTATAATTTCTATTTCGATTAAAGACCTCAATATTTTTTAATTAGAAAATAAATGATTGTCCATGTTGATTATTGTTATAATTTTAAGTTCCATCCGTCTCCAACAGTGGGCGCTTTAAATTAGTTCGTTGACAGAAAACTATAGGACCGACTGTTGTATATATCTCATAGATGGCGCCACGTTCTAATTTTGAATTTCTTTTTCAACTCCACTTTACGTTATGGTGCATGCGTTCTGTTGATCTATTTACTCCGTAACCTCGCTTTTTGTGTATCAAGTTTTTAGACAGACTCATTACCTTATAATACCAAATACTGTCGTAATTTTAATTCAGCGTGTAATAACTGAGCTACAGCAACGCGTGGCCGGGTCAGCTAGTATTATATAAGTTTCGTCTCCAAAGTTGTTTATAATTTTGTCTTGGACATAGATTTGAAATTAGTAATTAAAGTTGTTGTTGTATTTACTATTTGGTAAAAATAAAGTAGATAAGTTAAATGTTTGTTGCAGTTAATCTTTGGAAATGTTGATACAATTTTGAAAAGTATTTCACTGACAGGAGCTACATTTTTCCCGAGTGAGACTATATTTAAAATGGAATAATAGTCGGAACCGGCGAATTTGTTCTCACTTAGATAGTTTTGATGTGTTCATTAACACTAAATGATTTATGTAGATTAATTTTGGACTGTCATTTACTCTTTGATGTTATACTTCTATTAGCTCGTTATAAAAAATCGGTATGAGTAAATATTTACATTGCAACGGAAGTCGCAATTGTCAATGTAATGTATCTGTATAGTATGTATTTTTTTATGTCATAGTTGGCAAACGAACAGGTGGGTCACCTGATGTTAAGTGATCACCACCGTCCATGGACACTAACAACACCAGAGGAGTCGCAAGTGCGTTGCCACCCTTTGGGGGAAGGGTTAGGGGATGGAGAAGGAGCGGAGAGAGGAGAGGAAGGGAGGTGGGCCTCCGGCGCTCTCACTGACCGAACGAAACGCAACAATGCAAGCACTGTTACTTCACGTCGGTGTATCTGTGGGTCAGGTGGTAGTATCCCTGGCGAGCCGACCCATTCATGCTGAAACCAGTAATAGTTTCAGCGTGGCTCTACCACCATTAATTCTTATTTATTCAAGCTTTTATTCATAGTATTTACATAATACTCTTGTTGTTCGGACCTTTTATTGAACGGTAACAATATTCTTTTTTAATTTTATAATTAAAACTAATCCTTTTATAACTCTTTTACCGATTTAAAGTTACCTTTGTTAAATTTTGCCATTAGCTCTTGTAGAAAAGTAGAATTATACGTGGTCTAATTAATACTTCGAAAATGTTCTATCTGTTAATTAAAGTTTCATTTAAATAGGATTAGTCATTTGAGAGATTAACCGGCAAAACAAGACAATTCAATTACATTTATATGTTTAGATAAGCCGTATGTATCTCTTTGCTAGTCTGCTTGATTACTTTTACAAAATGTCACTACAATCGTTCAACCATCGACAAATTATCTAGATTTAAATAGTAGTATGTTTTGGAAAAAGGAACACAATTTGTTGCCAGCTTATGCACTGGAAATGTTTCTAAACCGTAAAATCTAATTACACAGAAATATGTTAGGGGAAGTAGCGGTCCGAGCTCAGATTATTCTATTATAATTTCATGCACTCCGTTGCTGTGTGTGTGTTTGTGCACTTAGCCGTGATAAATGACAGAGTCTAGAAAATAGTTAAGAGAAATGCAGAATATGCATCACGCGTATTTAAAAAAATATATACTCTGGACAACCTTATATATATTTATGAAGTGCAGTTAATGTAATTAAAAAAATGTTATAAACTATGATTAATAATCATAGTTTTATTGTGATTAGAGTGTGTAAGAGAACTTTTTCTAAAAAAGTAAGTAATTATATGTTAATGGACGCTTATGATTTCACTGATTTTTTTTACAATTTCCTAAGTTTTATCATTTGATCACAATGACACGTTATGACGTATGACTATATAGACATAATAAGTTAAACGTCACGTGCAACTGCCGGAGGAACACACCGTTCGGTGGTTGCCGATAGCTTTACAACTTGAGGGTGGTAGCTAGCCGAGCTGCCGTGTAAAATCTTACTAACATGCTATGGTCTCACCATGACGTTTCCCTTCATCAAGGTTATTATAGGATGGATCAATATGTGAACGATGGTGAAGCCTGGAAATGACGCCCCACTCTGTATATCCACCAAACACTAATGTATTTAATATGTTTGTAGAAATATGTTTCACATGAACAGATAAATCAGATCGACTTTCTTGCCGGTTCTTCGCGATGACTGGGCTGTTTGTCCGAACTGACGGTAGTTTTTACATTCATAAGCGCCTTCTTAGGGCCTAAATTGAATAAAGTGTTTTTGATTTACATTTTGAAAAGTTCCGTACAAAGATGCGTACAACGATCGACGCGGTTAGTGAACACGCTACACTGAGTTATCATCGCTTCTAATGTATAAAATATTATTCTATCTATATTATAAATATTCATAAAATAAATTCGATTCAAGGTCGATACAAAATGAATAATTCAAACAAAAATTTACCTACACATTTTATAAAGTAAAAACATTACATAAAGTATTGTACAACCTTTTGATTACACAAAATAACGATGGTAATCGAAAAATCCTATTGATATTCTAAACGAGACATATATAGTTAGGTATATATGTATATTTGTTACTTTTTTATGCAAAAAACTACTCAAAGGCCTTAATGAAAGTTTACAGAGATATTGCTTATACATAAAAATGACAAAAACAATATATAAGGAGACGTGTAAAGTAAGTATATAAACTTCATGCCATGTGATGGCAACAACATGATATCCCTAGAGTTAATGATTTCACAGAATGACATCTATATATACGCATAAAAGGATGTCAATTTATACGAATATCACTAAAATCTATTAATACTGTTTGATCGATTATCATAAAATTTAGCAACCCCTTAGTGTTTTTTATGTAGATATCAAGCATTCATAATAAAAACGATTATCTTAAACTGTATAATAGACTAGACCTATATATTTATTAGTTGCTGTATATACAGAGATAATATATATAATTGTTTATGATCACTTATATGCTATGGTCTCCTACAACACAGTATACACTAACGTAGGATGCAGGAACCCCTTTATTTATAAAAATGTAACAAAATACCTAATAAAGATTATTATTATTATACTTGGAGATGTGAACGGTCCGATGCTCCGCGCCATAATGGACCCCGCTTCGTTTTCTCTACACCTTTTATAGGCTTGCTTCAATTAGAGGGTAGCGAGTAATAATTATGACAATAAAAATACAATTTTGACGAGAACGGGCAGTTACGCAGACATATACATTAACTCACGAATAGTTAGTGCTCCTGGTTACTGGTTTGAGTAGATATCTGAACAAGATAAATACTGTTCGCGAAATAAATGACGTTGACATTTAAAAATGGAACAGAACGTGTCGCCATGTTAATAAATTAAACAAAAAAAGTACTAAAACACAATGTACGTTATTCAGAGTGTACGGGGGCGGTGGTCCTCGTAGAGATTTCTTTATTACCCCCTCTCGTATGTAAGTACGCGGTCACGTAACCATATCACGTATACTTCTCTTTACGTGCTCTTCACGTCGGTAGACAATACAAAGGCTGTCGTAAAATATCTGTACCAGGGTTCGGCGGTAGGGTATGAGAATAAGTTCACAGTTTTCATTATCTGTGTAGTAAGGATTTAATTATGTACGCTTTTGTATTACAATGTAATCATGAAGCAATTAAATTCATGTTTATATTTAATCAAGTTCAAGAGATTGTTATTTTGTTTGTTTGAACACGTTATTGTTTGTAAGTACCAGACAGATTTGAATAAATATCTCTATATTTTATCGTTTACTAGCTAGCCCGGAGGACGTTGTCCCGCCCTGATAATAAAAAAAAACTTGACAAATTGTACACCTAAATCTTTCTCGTGAATCACTTTATCTACTGGTGAAAACCGCATGAAAATCCGTTTAGTAGTTTTTGAGTTTCTCTCGAACAAACAGACAGACGTGGCAGAGGGCTTTGTTTTATAATATATAGTAATTTATTGAGATGTTTACTGCCTATCACATATCACGCCACAACAGTTTCGAGCCATTCATACAAAATATAGATTTTTTTCGAACTGACTACGCTATTGACCTAGCAAGGTCTTAACAGCTTCACCGGACTACACAAAATATAGCTTTAAAAGTACACTGAGCGAGAAGTAATTAAGAAGTAATAGTACAATAGGAGTTACAGCGCGATGCGATGTATAAGGGCCTAAGATGTATCGATCGCCTGAAGAGTTTCGAGCATTACCGAGGAAACACGAACTGTGAATGCCTATGTCGCTCTATCAACTACTTACGAAACATTCATGCTTTATATAACATTTCTTTTAAATTACCTTCATTGAGAGTATTAATAAGTTCCAAGTAATTAAGCACTAGTAAAGCCGCGGGGAATAGTTAGTCAAATATAAATTTAAGTTACCTTTATCGTATACTAAAGTAATTAACGGATTTGAATGTATGTTAACTACCATCTTAATATGTTTTCATACATATGTATGTAATGATTTGTAAAAAGATTGAAATAAATTATAACAAAGAAATGTTCCCAGATTTATAATGAAGAAAGTAGGAATAGTTTATTAAGCATACCTCAATTTTCCTACTTAAAACATTAAAAGGCACATCCGTGCACAATGATATTTTAACACATTTTATACTTTAATACGAAAGGTAGAAATGTTTCAACAATTTTAATTCTTGAAATATACAGAGGCAACCCTAATTATACATGAGATATATATGCATAGTACATTTACAACATTTTACAAAAGAAAGCATGAATCTGATGATACAGCCATATCGGCCTACCGGAAAAATCTGACAGAAAACTTTTCACATCCGATAACATGAAAATTCTCTTCCCAAGCTAAAATACACATGCATTACGTAAGAATAAATAAGAAAATCGTATGTGAAATCAACTCTCAAAATAGCTTGGTAAGTTATCTTGATTCGACCTAATTCTCTCGCTTAGCCGACACAACGGGACAGTAAAACTATCTCACAATTAGATGCAAAGGGGAAAAATTATCAATTTCATGCATGAGCACACGTTCTGAAAAGGGTCTCCTACCTTATTCTAACAAGGAATTCAATTTCACGTCGTTCGTAACAGACTTTATGATTAGCGGTCGATGAAATAATAAAGCGAGAACAAACGCTTGGGGCTTTTGAATTTGATGTTCGTATTATCTTAAACGGATCACTATAGAATTTTGTTCAAGCTATTTTTTCCATTATAAATTTTCTTGCGGTGTAACAGTAGCCTCTTTTTTATTATATTTTTTTAAATCTAATAAAATCTAAGTGGTAGAGCATCTGTAACGGACTAACTCGATATGACGATCGCAGACTTTTTTTCTCCAAGTGTCGAGCTCAGTCAGTATCTCTCGACATTCGCTGGCTGCCATGACAGCGGCAACTGTCGATGGATTATCTCTCAAATGTCGTTCTTGTTTTCAAATTGCACCCAAAATCAAAATTACTTTATTCACTTTAAATACTCAGAAGACGTTTATGAACGTAAAAACTGTACCACCTATTCAGAAAAGAATTGCAGTCATCGAGATAAACCGGCAGGAAACTTGATCTGTTTTATCTCTTTTAAATACGTTTCTAATATAACTACACAAAATAGTATTTTAGCCGAAGTACACAGAGAGGTATGTGTCACTTCCAAAAATACGTCCTTCTAGTCGATACAATGTATAACAGTTTTTTTAAAGAAGAACGTGATGGCATGGTCATTGACCTTATTCTCTGACAAATCGATAATGTAAGTTAGTACCTTATAGCAAAGCCTAAAATCATTATTTAAAAAAATAGTTTTACGATGCCTGAATTATGTGATAGATATTTGTGATTATTTCTAATATTCAATTCATGCTTGTCCTTTACAAAATCTAGGTAGCCTAAGTTGTTGTATTCAGTAACGTTATTGCTTCTTTATTCAGCGATAAGGTTAAATGAGTTTTTTCTTAGGTCAAAGTAAACAGCGAGGTTGGGCGGGCCGGTTAATTGGTAGAAGGCAGGCGGCATCCGACTCTCAATGTATACCTTTTGATTAGAACTTAGAAAACTTAGTAATTAATAGTTTACTCTACGCTTTTAGAGAACATTCGGCTTTCTCTTTAAATACATAAGTTTTAATTAAGCTCTTGGCTTGTTCATCCGCTTGAGAAAGCGTCACCCGTGCCACAGCTTTAAATCATCTGAGACAGATGCGTTATTTACATAATGATAATAGTTAATTAAGCTTTTAAATTTACGTGACCCACCATTACATGAAGAGACTTAATTACATAAAGCTACAAATAGATTAATAATAAACTAGTATCGAATATTAGCGTGAACGTGAACCTCTTAAATGCATGGTATCTTAATTTTTACTCAGATAATTATATGGAATATTATACAGGTTCATAAGAACGCATGGTTTGCCAGTAGTATTAATTTTTTTTTTTAAATATGATACGTCATTCAATGCAAAGAATTCATCAACCTAAATATCAATAAAAAGTGAGCAGATTTATATACTACATCTATTTATTACGATCTGTGCTCGCGACTCCGTCCGCGTCGAACCTAATGTAAACAAACAGTGAGTAAGAAAATCATCCGAATGTATTAAGTCTATTTACTTATCTACTTTTCGTACTTAAGTCGCGTCCATTAAAATTACGATAACTTTTGATAGAGTAAGCCGATTTTAATGAAACCAAGACTCAACGTTACTCGAGGATATACTTTACGATTTTCTTGTAGTGAGGTATTATCGTGAACGCAGTACCTACTTTAGTAGTGATGTGTGTTCAAACAAACAGACTGACATACATTTCTAAAAATGATTGATATGTATAAAATACATTACTTATTCCACGACACCGGGAACAATTTTTTTCACAAAAAGCTAAAAATTATAGACTCACTATATTTATATTCTTATTATATGTATGGATATATTAATTTTGATTGCCTGAAATAGTAGCTCGATGAAACACACCCAAAAGTAAAACCTTCACTACGGTTAATGTTTTATTTATAAGTTGGAGACAATGTTTCATTTTTGAGATACTATGCATTTAAGGGATAATTACTTTATCTTGTGTTGCAGTGCGAGGTAGCAGCGACCAACCTACTCTAGGCGGAAGTGCAAAGTACAAACATCCTAATAATCAACGATGGATTTCCGCAGAGTAACGCCTTCATTTACCAAATAGTATTGTACCGATCAAATTTAATTATTTGTACATTTGCTAATACTGAATATCCGTGGCTTAATTCTAGCCAATATGGTTTTATTGTTTCGTAGCAAGTACTATATTATCTTGATATATAATTAACTGTTTTTCATTTCTCATAAAATATTTACCCACTTTAATTTACCGCTGTTAAATTTTATCATTACCACTTACTCCTATGGAAAATTGTAATGATAGCCTAAAGTCTCTATGAAAAGTGTTTATCTCGCAATAAAAATTCAGCCATTTCTGCGATTAAGCCCGACAAGTAACATGCTCATTAATTTTATGTATAAGTATATATGAAAAATCAGATATCTATGAAAAAAAAATCCCCAATTAAGGTTTGGTCTTTAGTATTGACCGAAAATGACAATTCTTCGTAATTATAAAGTTTTGTTAGCAAACTATTATTGATGAAAAAATAACTTTGATATCTCAAAGCAATTAATAGAATTTAATAGTTGTGATTTTGCCATCTACGTGTTGTAGTACTGAGTATGTATAAATGTTCTAATTTTCGAAGCGCTTGTCAACGAATCAAAATGGACGATTCAATTCGAAAGACTAGTCAAATATTTGATAAGGAACGGGAAGAATAAGTTCTGCTGCGTTCGCAGATCGAAAGATTCGTCAGCTAACAGACATCGCCACTACTTACTTCCATAGCTAATTTCTTATAGTATTTTATTGTAGGGGACGGCAGTTGAGACATACACTATATTACTACTACAAAAACGTGCAGTTCCAGCAATGTATAATATGAGGCCTCGCGAATCATTAAAGGCGAAATTTTAAGAATTCGTTTTTCTTTGTATGTCATATCAGTCAAATTAACAGGTGGGTCACCTGATGTTAAGTGATCACCACTGTTGGCGACGCACACGACGATGAGTAGCTTACACATATACATAGATTTATTGATATTTTATAGAGAACATATATATAGATTTATTGACATATACTATAGATTTGTTAGATAATTCATGCAGATATAAATTGAATATAGAATTTTAGGTATGTTATGTGTGTATTGAGTTATTGAATATGGAATTATATATGTGCTATTTATAACATAGGGTAGTTCGATTGCACATAGCATCATAATAACATCGAGAAGTCTTCATCGTCAGTAGTAGTGCTCTGTTGGCTCGGGGACGCGGTCATTATACGAGAACCACAGTGTTTTCTTGCGACCACCCCGACCTCCGCTTCATAATCCACCACCTTCATCGACTGGCGACTGATGAAAAGATAAACATGATCGAGTTTGTTGCCGGTTCTTCTCAATGACTTGGTTGTTTTCCGAACCGGTTGTAATCTTGATGTTCATAAGCGTCTTCTCAGGGCCTTAATTGAATAAAGTATATTTTATTTTGAATAATTACGATAATTCAAACTTATCGAATAATTTAAACGTGTTCTAACAAACTAAACTTCTAACGGTTTGTATTTTCTAAATAGTTTAGCTTATTCGAGTAATTAAATTCAAATAATTCGAATAGTTGGAATATTTTTCATTAAATATTTAAAAGAAATAATTCAAAGTATTCATAACCCCTCGGTATGTGCTTACTTGGGCGAGTGAACCTTTCTTTTAACCTTTTGAATTGTTAAAATAGTGAATTGTCGATTTAACATTGAGATATACTACTTAAAAGAAGTTGAACCGACAAAAATTTTAATAGCATATAAAAACAATATTATAAAAGAAAGAATGTAGTAAGAAAAAATAGAATAAAATTCGGAACTTATTAGTTGTACGACGATTAATTATTCAAGTACATACATATTCATAATAAAAACAACAACAAGAGAATAACTAGAAGGAACGCTAGCGAAAATCCAACTACGCGAGATCTTTCAAAATCCATTGAGAATTTTAACTCTGTGAGAAATTCAAGCCCATCACACCTTTGACGAGGGAAGGTGAGGGAAAACTAAACGTGCCTAGGGATACAATTCCGACACAATCGCTTGCCTCATTTTTACTTATCTGGGAAAATATATCATTCAAAAAGGGATAACATATAAAAATCATCGGTAATACTTTTATAAATCATCATTACATAATATATATTACATAGTATAAAAACAAATCCCCCTCCCGCGTCTGTCTTTCTGTTCGCGATAAACTCAAAAACTACTGGACGGATTTTCATGTGGTTTTCACCACTGGATAAGGTGATTCATGAGGAAGGTTTTATAGGTATATAATTTGTCAAGAATTTTTTTTTATAATCAGGGTGTAAAAACGTCTGCCGGGCCAGCTAGTAAAACATATTATAATAACATGAAATAAAATAACAAGTTGAAAATAATCACTGCTTAAAAAAGGGCGTGCGGAGCCGCGAGTAGATGCTAGTTATAATTAATAATATTTAATCGTAAAATGTAAAATATTTAATTTTCAATAACGTTATCATCATCAGCCCGTGAGAGACCCTCTGCAGGGTTGTAGGCCCCTTCCCTTAGGAGCATAACCACAGCGACAGCCCACGATTTTTTTTGGCAGGAGTTATACTTATGATTTCGCGTTAGTGACATGTTAGTAAGCGTGACCGACCGTGTTGCCCTTGCACGTCTTGCGTCACACTAGCGACGCGTAGTATAGCGGCCTGTGTACATCTAATATTGGATATTTTGTATTGAGATTGTGCAGCCTATCATATGTTTAATTAATTAATAAACTGTATATAATTATTGTTCGGAGTGCCGATAGGTGTGAAGACCAGACTATTAATTATAATATCGATTTACAAATTTAAATTTAAATAACTCACACTATAATTAATTTAAAAAATTAAAAAGAGAACACAGTCATTGCATTGTTTTGAGTTTTCACTTCTGTCGGCAGTCTTTCTGTTAAAATTAAATTCACAATTTTTTGTGTCGTTATAATTAAAGCAACATTTTTATCAAAATTAGCATCGCCCATTTAGCGTGCTAAAAAAATAGCAATATTGTCATCTTCTCCCTAGAGGCGCAAAGGTATATTTTCAAAGGACTGTAACTTGTAGCATTTTTAATTTTACTTGGCAAAAACTTTGATAACTAAACAATGGAAGCGTTTGGGCAAGTTTTTGTTGGACTATTTCGCAACAATTAGTTTGATACAAAACTTGTGGCGTCCAAAATTATATACAATGTTTCCATATAATTAAATTTGTATCATGTTGTACAGTTAAAACAACAACCGAAACTCTGTGTACTCAAGTCAGGGTATTGTTTCAGAAAGTTGTGTTAAACTCTTGCGCCAAAGCTTTCGACCGTGTCGCAGGCAAACGAAATTAATTATCCGGGTCTATAATCATGCCTAAAGTTACCGGTTTAACTTTATTAAAGTATAACATTAAAACTGTTATGCCTTTATTTTACCAACTTTGAAGATGTTAATGAAATAGAATACAAGTAGGATGTTTTTTTTAAATATTTCGTAATGAACGAGACGATGGTTCCTTAGTTAATAGACAGACTGTTTAGCCTAGTAACCTAAATGAATTTTAAAAGGCATTGTGAAAAATAAGAGAACGGTGATTTCTTTTTTTAAAGCCACGTACCACCTAGTTATTTGATATAAACCTTTAATAACATTATTTTGAAGGAATGACCATTAGGATTAAACATAAACACAATCACAAAGGATTAGAAGAATCAAAATGTTCTGTCTTTTTATCATCAGTGATAACTGCAATAATTTTGTTTCACATCAATATTGCCGAAACACTATTCCATAATTGGTGATATCGAAATTATTATAATACGGGGAGTATTAAGATGATTAGATGGAACTGGAACTCCATACAAAATTATCCATTTTCTGTTTGTCCAGGTTATATCTATCTCAACAGAGAATGCCCTTTTTTCCTCCATGGGGATATCCCTAACGGATTTCCATCTAGCCGGGCAGCAGGGGATGGATATTAAATTAAGATGGAATGTTTAACCTGGCCATTTTAGTTTTTTTTTTTTTTTTAATATTAATAAGAGTGTAAAACACGAAGGTCCTCCAGGTACGTTACGAATGTCAAATGTCAATACATCGAATATAGACATAAATTAGTATCAATACATGTAATAAGAATGTAAATCGAACGACTCAGTACTTTATAAATATTCGTAAAAAAAATAGTTGCAGGTGTCTTTAAAATAAATTCGATTCACTCTTTCAAAAGTTATTGTAATTTTAATGACGACGCGACTTAATTACTAGTGAAAAGTATATAAATAATTGGGCTTAATAGATTCAGATGATTTTATTAGTCACTGTGCACATTAGGTTCCACACGGACGAACTAGCGGGCACAACTAGTCTACAATAAAACAGTTTACTAGCGAAATAAAATATTTTTTTTAATATAAAACGATTCTTTACAAATAAAGGCAACTTGAAATTTTCTTACATGTATTCAGGAGCTAATACGGACTTATACAAACGGTATCAAAATGATAACATGAATATTTAATATACGAATTGAACACGAGCGTCGAGTTAATATCTATTATTACTAGAGACAATACCACGGTTTATATTATTTAATTTACTACATTATGCACTTACTTTACACGCTCTGTACACTATATACATATAGTAAAAAGAAAACGTATATAGTTGCTTATCTGTGAGAATTTAAGAATTCTGAGCTTGTCTCCCGTCTCGTCGCATCTGTAATATGATTTATTTGAAATAGCTTATCTAGTACAACATACTTCAAAGTAAATAACCCCAATATTATTATGATATCAAATAATCTTTCATCTGATTTAATATTCAATTGATATGTTTGCGAGCATGATTATTATTCTACAAAAAATAAATCAATAGCAATTTTTTTTTTATACTAGTGGGCGCCCAGTGGTCGACCTTCGACCATAGTTCATTGATTTTTTTTAAGTTTGAACGTTATTAGCGTTCTTTTGTCAAAGAGTATGTTTATAATCAAAAGTTTTCATCGTGGCTACCCAGTTATTTGCCACTTTTTTTAAATTATATAAACAAAAAAATCTACGTCTAAATGAAAATTGAAATTAATTATAAATTTGAAACAAAAAAACAGGCGGTTACATAAGGTGGTAAGGCTCTCAAATTTTAAGTAAACATAACTTTACGAAAATAACGAAATTTATTGCAACTCATGACACAATTTTCAATTAATTTTACACGACTCCATGAGTGAGTGGTATTGGATGATATTGAATTAAATGTAGTCTGTTCATTATGAGAAATAGTGATATGCCCAGTATCATCTTTTGGATAAGTAATAGATACACAGTAGAATCAAATGATGATAGAACCAAAACAAAGATGTTTTTAATACTACCATTAACTTTTGAAAATAAATTCATTTAAGAACTTACTTATAAATTTATACAAAACTTTAAGAGCAGACAAACGTCAAAACGGCCATCATAGCGTGCCGCTATTTATAATATACAAAAACGATGCAATGATTTTCCATAATGGCTGTCTGCACACAACATCCAACAGTTATTTATAAACTTTTCTAAAGATGCCCTGAGAACTCAATATTGAAGAGTGAACTATTGTGAATGGAGATTCAACAATAATAATAAATGTAATGCAATAAAAAATGTTATAACATAAAGGTTTGAATGAAACTAGAATGAATTTCAATCATGCACACATTCAGTAAACAAGTATACATAAAAAACGAGGAGCTATACATTAGAATACATTACATAAATATACATAAACATAGCGATGAAACAACCGCTGATGGAGACAATACCAATAATAAGATTGATGTACGGGTATACATTATCCCGAACGTCTTACTCCCGGACAGACAGATGAGTTATATATGTGTAATAATAATATTTACCTTAATACACGTTAAGGGAATACAATACAACCAATATGATGTATCTTATGTCGATAATTCTTTAAGATAGTCCAGTTCTTTATTAATATATGTAAAAGAATAACTGTCTGGCAGATTGACATATCACTGCACAGCCCAAGCTACTGGATTAATGAACGATTTTTTTTTATTCAACGCCTAAGACGGTGAAGAAGGTGATGGAAATTTGTATGAAAATATGTCATTTTTCCGTCAGTTACTTGGTAATTTTTTTGTATGGGTATGTATAAGATAAAGATTCCAAAATAATTACTCCATAGAAAAAGAGTAAGAAGCTACGAGAAATTGTTAGTCTTTATAAATTTGTTTTGTTAGCTCCATTTCTCCTAATGATAATGTTACCTACTTCTAGAAGAGAAAAAATACCTTTCATTAAATGTGATACCGTGTAACTGTCATGCAAATGATAACAAAGGTTTATAAAAGGTGTACCAATAGAGAGCTAATTTTCAAAATGTTCTATACTAGTGCAGCAAATTAACAAGTAGGTACCAAGAAATCTACAATTCATAATAATTATTTTTATTTCACAACATAACGTTACATGGTATGTGATACGATGAATTTATGTGAAACGTCATTTATTTAATAACTAGCTGACCCGTGCAACTTCTTCTGCACCAAACCGGTTATTACCGGTTACTTAAAATCCGATTGCAGCGACCCCTACCGTTTCCAATTGTGAATCTAAACTATCCAGGTACTCGCTTAAATATATCTATACCGTATTCATCGAACGCTGAGACAAAATGTAAACAAACCATTAAAATGGTTCTTTTTGGGTCACGATTGCTACTAATAAAATGTGAAATAAAAATAAATAGTATTTGCCGGTATGTTGATAAAAAAAATCAGCACTGTACTGTCAGACGAAAAATATTAAAATCAATATACGCAAACTATTAAAAGTATTAAAATAGCTTTAAATAATTTTTAAACATATTTTCAATTTGTCAGTGTAATCGTTACACTTAAAAGACCTACAAAAGTACTAATTGTTAAATATCGATTACTTTGCAACACTACTAAATAATAATGTACCATTGACGCATACTTTTGACAGTGAAATATCAATTTTTGTGTTTAGTCGGATTATATCCGCCATGTTTATTCGCCATTGTTGTTGACACGGTTGTGCATTGTTTTCACTACATTTTATTGAATATTCTTGTTATTATAGGTTTTTAGTGTGTTTTGATATATTAAGCTTTGTTAGTTATTTGTTGTTGTTGTGTGTTCTTATAGTTTTCTTTTATTATTTACGTTTTCGTGGTTAAAATCATGGATTTACCTGGACCAAGTAACTATTGTACTATTTATTAGCCTAAAAAAATACATTCGAAAAATATATCGTTGGTTTCTACAGAGAAGGATATTATTATTGCCCATAAATACGTGGAAGAGAGTTGGCCTAAAGATTATTACGTGTATAAAAGTGATATAAGTAAAAGTGGTGATATAACAGGTATATCGCAAGCTTACGTATACAGATTTAAAGAAACAGATACATAAAAAAGAGAACTGGGCTGTCTACAACCACCTCTACAACGCTTACCATGGCACTCTATAGTTGAAAGTATGGATGACTTTGATATGGGTGCAATACATCGAAAAAGTATACGTTTCGTTTAATAATGAACTGCCTACTATCGATAAGGTTCTGGAAGCAGTAAATGCTGATGACATGTTACCTAATTTAAAGAGGACAACTTTCTTTCGTTATTGTTCAAATTACAATTTAAAGACGTTCTCGCAAAAGTGCAATGATTGTATTGTATTGTGGAGA